>OX579654.1:12107872-12128158 GCA_951230895.1 Carpatolechia fugitivella | reverse complement strand
TTGCCCACTCTCTTTTCTATTCAACGTTGCGTGCTGTGGCTTTCAGATTAAAACATTTTTTTTCAATTTTTCCCATTAGTATTTTTCAATTCTGTCTGAATAGAGTAACTCACTTTTTGTTATGGAATCCAAAGCAAATTTTTCTCGTGGACAGTTACGTAAAAAAAAAGTTAATATCACATGATTGATGACGCGTTCAACAAACATGCCGATAACGATAACAGAGACAGGTTGATAACACCATCTGTTTATCACATCGCAATCAGGCGAGACACGCGGATTCATGAGGGCGGCGCGTGCGACACGACATGACGTCACAAAGCTGTCTGTTCTGAGTTCTGAAGACGAAGGTGCTAACTACATGCCACGCGGAAAGGTGCTAAAATTCACTGCTTCCTCTTTTTTGATTGTCTAGGTTGTATGTAAGATTGACATCTAACCACACTAACTAAGGTGTTATAGAGCCGCCACAAACATAACATGGCTAGCAGATAGTAGCCGGGACTCGTGGCCTAACGTGCCTTCGTGGAGATTATGCCAAAACCCACTTAAGTGGAGGAGGCTCATAGTCCAGCAGTGGACTGTAACGGGCCGTTGATTTGATTGATTTTGATATTATATTAACTGACAAATAGTAGAGAATAGTAGAAAAGCTTTAGGTATGTACTATCGGAGATCAGGACATGAAGTGAAGAATTTAGCAGAAAAAGTCAAAATCGAAACGTAAGAAATCTAAATTTTAAAATGAAAGATAAAACTGCCAGCAAGAAAGGTTGCCAGTCATGAAACAGGAAAGAGGACGAATGCCTCGTTACAAGCTAATGGCGTGGAGCATAAATTTTCTGGGGGCCGTTTCACGAAGCTACAAGTTACAAATTACAAGTACAATTCAATGTACATTGCGTAGACAAAAAGATAAAACGATTAGGGTATACAGTTTAGGCGAATTGGCTACGCAATGAATATCAAATTGTAACTTGTTGCTTCGTGAAACGGGACCCTGGTGTCACATTTAAAGGTCGCAGATTTTTGTAATTATGAAATTAGCTTATATAATTAGTTTATTTACGCCATTAGCTTATATAATTTACGGTACCTACACTAATTAGGTTAGATTTTTGTAATTTCATAATTTGATATACCTAAGCTTGTTCGCTAGTTAAAAAGTTCTTGTAGTCTAGCTGGAGAACATTGCATAAAGTGATAAGGGTACCAACCAAGTGTCCGTTTCGATTGCTCGGCCACGACGAAGAATAAGAAAAACGACTTCATTGAGTTCTCGTAGAAATATGTAAAACTCTTTGGCGAAACCCATACATTTATTTTGCTTTTCTGATTACTGACGGCGCTGAAAGTCTGATACGGAATGTACCCAATGTTGTTAGTTACCTTACCTTACCGATGATAATAATTGACGCGTGGCATGACACCTGCGGGCTGCGATCTCCACATGCGCCAATTTCCGTGTCCTAGTGCCCAGCTCATTAATAATAATTGCTCTAATTAATGCAAATGCCAACAATGTTTTAACCTTAGTTTTAACATTAATTATATATAAAACAACTATATACCTACACCAAGTAAAGCACGATAATCATTTTTATTTTGTGCTACATATTACTTGATATTATTTATTATTATTACGTACGTACTAAGCACTTCCGAAACTTCTTAAAAAATTAAATTACGCGCCATTTCATTTAACTTCCGGTTGATTAGGCCAAACCATAGATATAATATGCACAGCAAAAAAAAATCTAAGTCTATGGGCCAAACGGTAAGTGGAGGTCAATCATTACCCAACATGTCAGATTATCGCGTCGCGTGCTTGTCAGGTAAATGGCAACACCTTGCTCTAGCTGTCACTGTCAATAAATAATTAAATATGGCGTCAGGGAAAAGTTGGTGAAAAGCGACGCTTCGTTGATGTTATTTA
Organism: Carpatolechia fugitivella; assembly: GCA_951230895.1. NCBI lineage: Eukaryota > Metazoa > Arthropoda > Insecta > Lepidoptera > Gelechiidae > Carpatolechia > Carpatolechia fugitivella. The sequence continues at coordinate 12,126,222 of OX579654.1, read as the reverse complement.
CGAATATTCTATTTCTTTCAGATTATTTATGACAAGATAAAAGATTTTAACTTCGTAAATCAGGTAAGAAACATCTTAGTTTAACAGTATTCACTTATACCAAGCTGAACGAGATTCACAAACCGGCAACCAACGTAGCACCTTTTTGTTCACTGATTGGAATGAAATTATCAATATTTCGTGCTCCTCGTGTGTTAAATCTAGTAAAAGTCATGAAATTACTAACGATTAAATATATAACGTTAATGACCATAAATGCTCGTGTGCCATGAAGTGCTTGTTTCATTCAGTTTAATTCCATTTCAGGTCAAGAAATTGATCATGGCTGCCCCAAACGCCTACAAACAGAATACTTCCATGTCGATGCCTAGCCCCCAGAACAATCCGCGTTTGTATTCCTTTCTACCTTGAACTTTTTAGTACCTACTTACTCAATTTTATAATTTTGCAGAGTTGTCTTCAGTCAGTTTTACATTTAATTACACTAGAGATGTTAGAAAGTTATAGTATTTAGAGAATCTGTAGAAGATTTTTAACTAGAGATTTAGACACTAACTAATAACAAATAGTAAAGTACCCATGTTGATGCCTTTGCAAGCTTGGCAGGGCTGATACATCCTTGGCTGTGCTGATCATTACGCTCAGTCTCTGCGACGCATGAACAATCTCTGCTTTAGATTTTGCATCAGTAACATACTTTTCTTTTTAATTTTAATTCCTTTTGCATTTTAACTTACATTGTTCTCTTTTGTTGGTTTTGTTTCATGTTATGTTATGTTGAAACAGACTACATGATTGCGGGGCCCCCCATGAGTTTTGGTATGATGAAAGGTAATGATCCAAAGTGATTTACTTTACTGTTCAAAATTTTTTTGTCACCTCATTTGGTTTTGGATTTAGGTTCTGTGGGGTATTAAATTCGTAACCGTGCACAAAATTTTCTGTTTTCTCATCACAAGCGACCATGGTATAGAATTTCTGTTATGTTAGCGAACATTTTGTAAACACTTATTTTTTTCTCAACCTGTCTGCTAAACTAAAGCCTACTAAACAATCTTCGCTAGTAACTGCTCGCACTCTTTCAATAACATTTAACTTTTATTAATCAATTTTCTGTTGTATTTCTAGCCGATAGTGCATATTGATTTACTTATAATTTGCCCTAGCCCTCCCTGTCCTATCCCTTATGCTTTTTTGTTTTTTCTTTCATTGTATTGCCGCCCGCTGCTTGGCTTGAAGGCGGTATGAATGCACCGCCGCCGCACCATAACCAATATCAGTACCACCCGCAATACCAGGGTGGGCAAATGGGCGTGCCAAGCCAGCAGCCCCACCCGGGGTACAGCTGGCAGGCACAGCAACAGGCCCGTTTCGGTGCAGAGGGCGCAAGGCGCGCTGCCTCGGCAGCCGCAGGGGGCGCCGCCAACTTAGCAGCCAAGGACGATAAGACAAGCCCCTTCATATCCACCTCACATTCACATCCGGGCTTCCAACCGCAGAAGATTGGCAAAGGATCTACTGTGGTAAGCATCATTTTTTTATGTAGCCTAAATTCGATTTATCTGGTAGTGCAGTCTGTTACATCCAGATTCCTGAATATCTATATAAAAATATCTGTTATGTGGACATCCTTTGCACCTTTATTATGCCTGATTTATCACCAATTGTGTGCTTATTTTTCCATTCTCCTAAGATTAATTTATTCATGATTTATATAATTAATATTTATGATTTTTTAAGTCCTGATGATGACCTCCTGACGGATATAGCCTTCAACTTCATGTGCTCCTATGGGATCCTTGTGTTACGAGTAAAAACCGTTGCGGTTACGGGAGCGAGTAACCTTCTTTGTAAAATATTTATATCTATTACGACTACCTTCAGGGCGCTGGACTCCCGAAGCCCCCAAAGCCGCCAGAGAAGCCCCTGATGCCGTACATGCGCTACTCGCGGCGCGTGTGGGACAGCGTGAAAGCGGCGCACCCCGACCTCAAGCTTTGGGAGATCGGCCGCATCATCGGAGGCATGTGGCGTGACCTGCCCGAGTCGGAGAAGTCTGGGTTTGTTGAGGAGTACGAGGCTGAGAAGGTATAGTCACTTTTACGTTCTTTAGTCACGGCTTGCATCATAATATATATAATTGTTTTGTTATTGTTGTTACATACTTGGTTTACTTTTTAGGGTTTTGTACCTATTAGGAAAAACGAATCCCCTATAAGATCACTCTGTGTCTGTCCGTCCGTCTGTTACTAGGTTTTTCTCAAAAACTATGAAACATAGAAACATGAAATTTGGCATAGTTATTGCATTTTGCAGTAACTTTCAAACCCAGTTTTAAAGGCACCAAAAATGTAATAAGAAAATCTAAAGATTATTTCACTGTTAATCATTAAAGCTTGAAAATTAATTAACGACATTGAAAAGCTTGGATACAAAACAATATAACACTGGGCACATACTTCCTAGACCTACCTATTGAAGTTTAAAAAAGTAAAAATTTCAATTAAAAGTTCCCTTTCTAAATAAAGGTTAGTAAAATATGGGTGGAGAACCATTATCCATTACTTAAATAACATAATTTTCAAATTACTTTTTCTTAGTTATATTAGGTTGGTATGAAAGAAACGCTGCGCTAGTATTTTTTTTTATTATTGAATAAATAAACTTCTATCTACCTCAGGCGCAGTACATAGAAATGTTGAAAACTTACCAATCCTCCCCGGCCTATATTCAGTGGCTCGCCCACAAGACTAGAGGTACTTTGTGATTCTACCCGCATCTTGGTGCTATTTGTGTATAAACCATGCTACCACCCCACCGCATTAACTTGGGTCATTCGGTGCATATAAAACACTATACATTTTGTCATAATATTGAGTCGTATCGTATTGTGTGGAGGCTGGCAGAAAACATTACAAACTTGTGGAAAAGTAAAGTTCTCTCATGTAAATTTTTCAATTCTTTCTTCACTTTCGCCGCCTTCAGATAAAATATTAACTGCTGACATACTATACTTTTATTAAATCAATTTGTCTCATATTGATTGAAATACTACTCTATTGTGATACGATTCGACTTTGTAATAGATTTATCAACAATATAAACACTTTTTTTTATTTTCGCTAAGATTTGAGTATTGATTTAGCCACTGTAAAGAATCGCACTTTTCAAAAGACATAGAAATTAGATTGATAGGTACTTATTTTGTTACTCTTAAGTACTACAATACTGACATTGCATTTTTTTTGTTGTGAACTGTATTCTATCAGTTTTAAGAAAAATTATGGCGAATGAGAAAAGTTACAGTTACAGGCTGCTGGACTCATCTGAATCCTACCTATTTAAGCGCCGCATAAATAAATAAATAAAAAAAAAAAGATTGATCACAGCTCATGACTATTTGTCTTCGATCAACAATCAAAACTAGATAAACGGGTCGCATACAAAATCAAAACTAAATGCTGTCTGCTTCAATATATACTTATACAGCTACATTAGTTTATTAACCAACCGAGACAAACGTTTAAAAACAGTTTTAAGTTCATCTTAATAACAACTCTAATATGTACTAATTAAGAAAATCGCAAATCTTCAAAATATAATTTCTTACCTACGACCATTCGTTTTCTTCTGTTACATCCGAACTCATTCAAAATAAGAGCTCACGCCGCCGCATGTGAGTCGTCAAAACGTTATTTACAGAGACGTTTTTTTTGCTCCGACCCGTTATCTAGTTTTAATTGTTGATCGAAGCCATTTGTACATAACACAATAAAATTATTGTGACTAACTGGCACATTAAAGGCGCTAATTTTGTCCCTACATGCACACCTCATTGCACGGGGTAATCGTCACTATCACCGTCCCTAGTCGGAGTATGAAAAGAGTTTGAAGGCGTACCACAACTCGCCCGCATACCTCGCGTACGTTGCCGCCAAAAATAAGGCCGTCGGTAAGGCATTGTGATTTGGCATTTGCACGATTGGTATCGATTATTTTTTAATACTTTTTAAAATTTTGTGTCGTGTTTTTACTGGATTTTAGGTTAAATAACGTCTATCGTCATCTTTTTAAAAGAAGTTCGATATGGTTTAGTTTTTAACTGTCCGCAATACACCTGTCAAGAACTTGTAGGCATAACCAATATTGTCTGCTCATATTATAACTCCATTTTAAGCTACTAACTTCATCATAAGATAACAAAATTCGGTAGAATCGCGACATCGCCAGTACAATGAACAATGCTATAGATGGCCATTTTAACTAAGTCCACTGCCGTGGCGTTACATTATTGGCGTGAGAAAGGCAGGAGACTACGACAACCCCTCTTGAAGGGACTTGTAAAATCGACAGCTAAATTCTAAACTTAATAGTTTATCGAAAGGATATTTTTTTAATCGACATTCCTTTTTCTTCTTTATACATAAATAGACTCGTCAATTTCCTCGATTCGGGATGTCATGCTCTAATTCTAATTTTAAAATCCAGCTATCGTTTTCGTTTTTATGACCAATGAAAGAGAGGTGATGATCGAATGATATTAATTTGAACGAATGGTAATGTAAAATAAGGGCATAGCTGTCAGTTTAAGAGATTTTTAAGTCGCATGTTTTATTGTGCAATTGACACAGCCATAAGGTTCAAATTCGATGTTTGACAGCTCTAAAATTAGAATGGCCATCTCCTGTCCCTTTTCAATCTTTAAAAGGTAAAAAGGACAGACTAGCTTAAATTAAGGATTAGAGCGTGACAGTGTGAATCGGGGCCAATATTCTTTCGACTGTACAGACTCGCGCCTCTGTAACTTCGCGGCCGTAGACTCAATTTTCCGCCTACAAACTTATTCGAGGGTATAAAGCATGAGCCGAGAAAAAGCCCTGTAATGCATGCAACACTGACGCTATTTTATACTCTACATCCTTGTGTTTGTGTATATTATATGTTTACAACAAGTCACTGCTCACTGCATTTGCCCTTGTATTTTTATAAGTCGAGTTGATTCAGTATGGATTTTCATACAATCTTGTGTATTGTGTACTAAAGTTTAATTATATATACAAAATTTTGTAAATACAAGGGCTAGTCAGTTTTTTTATATGATATTATGTCCATAAATAAACCTACTATCCCGGATACTCCATACTTTAATTTGATAGATAACTGAATTAAAATTCAATACACGTAAATAAATTTGTATGTATGGTAATGCTGTTTATGAGTAGTTTCATTCTGTGGTCATATCCTTGCTTTGGTTTCGTTTAATTATGTGCATTTATTCTGGTCCAAAATAAAATTCATAAACTATTTCATAAAATATTTTTATTTTTCACTGACGCAATTCTATCGAATCTAATAAATTTAATCTCTTGCATAATATCAGATCAGATACAGCTCTCGAGCGTCTTGAGATATCTAGATAGTTCCCGGCTCTGTGGATAGATGGCGCTAGCTGCTACTGCTAGACCGTAACACTATTTTCATTCATTATTATTAACACATTAATAAACAAGAGAGATAGATCTCAATGGACTAGAATAAATGTTTGTTTGAAATTAGTAATAACGCCATCTTGTGTCAGCAGTAGGGAACCTGGAAGAGGAGAGCTCCACTAAGAAGGGAGGTTCTCAAAAGGAACAACAGCAGGACAGGAGAATCGACATACAACCGGCGGAGGATGAAGAAGGTATAGTTTTGCACTTGTTCTTACAAATATTACATTTCGCAGCACATACAGCCCTCATTATAATTCTTGGAGTAAGAGAGAGAGATAGGCGCAACTTGATGTCTGAAAATGATTAAGAAACAATGGTTTATTTATTCAAAAGCACTGGATTAATTGACGTGGGGGTGTAACGGGTCCGAATCCAAGTTCCCGTGACACCCCCAGAGGGCGTAGGAGCAGAATGTCAAAAGCGATAATAGGATGGTGCATCCGCATCCCCAAGGGTGTCCTCCAGGGGAGCATTGGGTCCGGATTTGACCTTTTACATTCTTGGACATTCACGAAGGATATAAATACGCAATTGACCATTAATTTATGGTTTAGCCTTTTGCGTTCTTGGTCATGTGCGTCGAAATGGTGCAACATCATGACTTATTTATCGTTCAAAGAAAGTGGCCGTTCAGGGAAGTGGCCTTAGGTGACCGGATCCGTTTTTAGGTTTTCCGTTTATCTGACTTCGTCAATATTGTATTGTTGTATTTACAGTGGTCTTGACGTTAAAACTGACAGTTTATGAGGTCGGTTGTCAACTTACAAACCACTGGATGAAGAAGAAAGTTTGAAACATAGACATCTAGTAGGGTGTGGAGCGGTGCAGTCCATGGCTCATTTAGTGTCCTGTCCTGCCTGCCCTGTTACCTGTTCGCAGCAGGACTTAATGGACGCCACAAACAGTGCAGTCGAAGTGGCTAAGTTCTGGGCCAGAAATATTTAATTTGTCATCGAAACGCAAAGAAAAAGATCTAGTAATATAACTCATGCAGATAAAGAATAGATATGAAAATGGCGTCCGCTCGCATGCTATCTCGCTCACAATCTATCGCTGTCTATACCACGGAGACAAATACAAAGAGGAGGTGCCACAAGCAACTTAGGCCCGTCTCATAGCGGACTAAGTACTCTTACTACTACCTATTAACCACCAGGCGTCGCTGTGTTACTTTGGATTTTATGGATACGACACGAATATGACTTTGATAGATAGATAGATAAATCGTTTATTTAGTGATACAGTACAAACACAACAAAACAGGTATCTGAATAAAAAACAGTTTAACACATATTGTCCATGCTGTGCTGTGTACTGCACTTGGTTTGATTACAACCATTTTAATTGAAATTAGTGACGCAAAAATTATGAGCTGTGTTGTATCGTGCAACAGTACGAGTAATACAACTATTTCTAACGAAAAAAAGACATAATTCCACTCGTATGTATTTTTTTTATGCTCGTGATAGTCCCAGGAGGCTTCTGAGCTTCTGGAAGGAGCTGGGCTGGTTGGAGTAACCAGCCAAAACCGAACGTAAAACGGACCAATTCAGAGTCTAATTGCGGAAACGGGAGCCCACCAACTAACTAACTAATGCTCGTAATTTATTCCGTCGAGAAAGTTCGGCGATAGCAACGCCATCTATCGCCAAGTAGAATAACTTCTTGACTGTAGAAGTTTATATGACCTGTTTCATTCATGCTCATTCATTCATGTTTTTTATATAGTAAGCTGGGTGGCCAGATATGGAATCTAAAAAAATATATTTGTATAAAATATTTATTTTTGTAGCATACAATTAAATAATGCAGATAATATTGATGAACTTAATCAATATTTATAATTGAATACATGACAACAAAATATCACATTTTGGGCAAGGACGTTTCCTTATACTTGGTAGTAAGTAAGTGATGATGATAAAGGATTTACGTGAAATCCCGTGTCAAAATTGAACAGATCTTTTTATATATATTCTTTATATATATATTCTTTATTGCACACTTAAATTTACAGGATAATTAAGAGATCTTCTTATCAGATCTTTTTGTCTTAAGTTTCAGAGTTACCCATACTGACCCATCTAAATGGGCCATCCTGTATCTCACAATTGCTCATATAAGGTAATCCTACAATAAAAACGACTACATAATACAAAAAAGAAGAGAGAGATCAATTTAAAAAAAATGGTCCGAATTTTTTGTTTTTTCACTTGCCTGCGTAACAAACTAACGAACAGAACCATCTTGTGTGTAATAGCAAAATTAAGTACGGTTCATTAGTGTCTAGCTGCAAAGCTAGTTTTGCTATTGACCGCTAGATGGTTAGCAGAACTTCATCTCCCCGCACCCCCTCCCAATGGCGACCCCCGCTATCATATTGAAAACGTCTTAGGGCAGCTCCGCCTTGTATTTGTCTCCGTGGTCTATACTCGCACAGTGAAGTACGCGCTGCAAAAAATAATGATAATAATCAGGGGTTGGAAACAATTGAAATCGATCGGAGGAAACTAAGCATGTGGAGAGGTTCAGAGGGCTTAACTGAATCCCGCTACATCGATTTAACCTTCAGGAGACTTTGAAAATAAATTAATGAAAATATCATTTTCCTATCATGCCCTTGCTCCTTATTTATTTTATTAATATTTTTTGTCATTATTATTAGTATCATTAATTAATAATAATAATAAACCCGTCCCGTCTTAAATCATAACAATAAAATCTTTTTTTTTTCTTCTTACTCTTATAATTAATAAAAAAAAAGCCGTTGGGAAAAATAAAAATCGATTTTTGAGAACTTTTTTTGCCAGCTGTACCATAAGTACCCGCCGCCATTTTTATATCTATTCTTTATCTGCATGGGTTATAAAGTGATTACTACTAACATTCTGACTCTTGAATTCACACGTTCTTTTCCAGACCAAGACGAGGGCCTGTCGGTGAAGCACGTGGCGTACGCGCGGTACTTACGCAACCACCGCCTCATCAACGAGATATTCTCGGACACGGTGGTGCCGGACGTGCGGTCCGTAGTCACCACTGCCAGGATGCAGGTATGTCGTCTTGATACCAGCTGGGACCGTAATACCGATACCATTTTTGTATCCATTTTATTGATATTATAGTATAGTTAGCCTAAAAAGCGCTGGCTGGACGTCGAGAAAGCGGATATTGAAGAGAACAATCTCACACCTAAGGATGCCGACGACCGGGCAAAGTGGAGAAGATTAAGTAGAGCGGACCCCAGCACTAGGCCGGGGAAACGCTAGGACGAAGAAGAAGATAGTACAGTTAGTCATTGCAGTTTACATTTTATTGATACTGTTACCTAATTTATATTATTATTAAAAAATGAAAATACTGTTGATTTTGGACAGGACTCGAACCTGCATCCCCTCGGCAATCCGAGTAGAAAAACATATTTTTTCCAATTATCTGTAAAAGGTCTACGCAATTTGTCATTGCTTTTTACTTCAATGCTCTAACCTGCGAGGAAAATAATTGACATAACCCAAGCAGATAAAGAATAGATCTGAAAATGGCGTCCGCTCGCATGCTAACTCGCTCACAATCTATCGCTGTCTATACTCGCACAGTGAAGTATGCGCTGCATAATGATAATAATTTGGGTTGGATTTAGAAACAATTGGAATCGATCGGAGGAAACTGAGCATGTGGGGAGGTTCAGAGGGCTTAACTGAATCCCGCTACATTGATTTAACCTTCAGGAGACTTAAAAAAAAATTAATGAAAGTGACAATTTCCTATCACACAAGCGGTTTATAAAACCATTTCTCGTCTCCTGAAGCAATTTAAACACAAATAAATAAAAAGACAAATTAAATAATCCAGTGTTATATTTACCCTTGCTCCTTATTTATTTAATTAATATTTTTTGTCATTATTATTTGTATCATTAATTAATAATAATAATAAACCCGTCCCGTCCCGTTTTAAATCATAATAATAAAAAAGAATAATTAATAACAAAAAAAAGTCAGTAGGAAAAATAAAAATCGATTTTTGAGAACTACTACAAGTCGTACACCACCTGACATTCATCACATACACACTATAAATGCTCACTTATACACACACACACTCACAACATGTTTATAAATTCTATCGATCATTATTAGCAGTGTAATGGAATGTAAAGTAAAATTTAAAATCCATGGTCGAGCACTGCTCCTTAAAATACAAGAGATAATCTTAGTTTAAGGAGCAGGGTTTTTAGAGTAATACAATATTTACCTACATTTATTACTATATCTTAAGATTGTATTAACTGTAATTTTTAAACAATAAATTTTATTATTATTATTATTATTACTTTTGCCAACTGTACCCGCCGCCATTTTCAGATCTATTCTTTATCTGCTCGGCTTATACTGTTACCTATATTTTATTATACTGATATAATTTTGATGTCAATCCCTTTACCAGCTCATATATTATGTTTTTATTAAAGGGACACGGCGTCAGCTGGCCTAGTATAGTCGACTAAAGCTCAATCATCCTTAGGATAAGCTTATTTAAACCCATTGATAGAGACATATATGAGCTGTTGAAGAAGGAGGCAGAGAATTTCGTCCATGGTTCTATAAATCAGAACTTGAACATGAACGGCCCGTTACAGTCCACTGCTGGACTATGAGCCTCCTCCACTTAAGTGGGGGGTTTTGCCATAATCTCCACGCTTCCCGCCTGGGGTTGGAGATCGCAGATTAAAAGATTACTGTATCAGAGAGCGCTGCTGCCCGTTCCCTGTTCAATGTGTAGTCCCTAAGTCGCCTCTTACTACACCCACGGGAAGAGTAGGGGTTGGTGACAAATGTATTCTACTCTGCCGTCACCAAACGAACTAAATCAGAACTTAGGCCTTTTAAAATTGTAAATCATTTATGTTAAAGGATATTTTTTTATTCTTATTTGTTTTAGATTCTAAAGAAGCAAGTGCAGTCCCTGACGATGCATCAGAAGAAGCTGGAAGACGAGCTGCAGCAGATCGAAGAGAAATTCGAAGCTAAGAAACGCAAGTTCATTGAAAGCTCCGAGTCTTTCCAGGAGGAGCTTAAAAAGGTAAAGAGAAATACGATTATGCAGAAAGGTAGCTATTTACAGTCAATCTGGAGTTATATCATAGTTCAAGATCTTCAAAATTGACAGACTGTCTTATAACAGGTTGAATAGGGAATATGCATAAAAAAATTATTAGTTTTTTTCATAGTTTATCTGAAAGTATACAATAATAGAATACTGTCAGTCAAAACAGAATCGAAATTGATCGAAAAACAAACTAGATACAACATTATTAAACAAATATATCTGTCTCTCTTACGAAAACAACATTTTCTATGGCGGACGTATGGCCCGCGTGACATGACGTCACATGTCACGTCAGACCACTGTCTAACCATCAACTTTGAAGCCTTATAACTTTGTTTCTGAACAAGATATTTGAAAAAATAAATTTATGTGTTTATCTGGAACTTGAAATATTTTTATTAATGAATTAAAAAAATATATTGAATATTCCCTATTAGGGTCTCGCCGTGTTTTGGTAAGTAAACGTATTAACAAATGTCAAAAATAGATTCGTGTAAACATTGTCAGCCACCAGTCTCCATAGCCTTATGAACATCTGGCGATAGCAACCATCGCTTGAAGGGTCGATTTATATTTTAAAACAATAGGGGATCGCACTACTTTTTTTTATTTTATAAATCCAAACTTCTTAGTTTCTGCTATCGAACACTAAAAGAATTTTTCCCCTATCTTTAAAATTGACGGAGTTATAAAGTTTTGAAATTCAAGATTAGACAGAGAGGCACATACCCACTTGTGACGTCATTTGTTAGTAACGCCATATAATCTCCATACAAAAAATCGTTTTTGATAGAGACAGACATATTGAAACTTTAAAAAATTACTAAATTCGTTTTTCAACCGATTCTGTTATTTTCTTCGCGAATCGTCTGCTACTAATCTAATTTCGTATTGCACTCAACACCCAAGATGGTATTAAAACTCGTGTCTCCTCTTACCTCCCCATAAAAGTAGAGGAACAGGTCGCATTTGTTACACGTGAAGTGGGGGTTATTTTTTTATTCACGGCTACCTTATAGTGTGAGGTATCGTTGGATAGGTTTTTTAAAAATAATGGGGGTTTGCTAAAACCATCTTTTGATGCTAGTTTACGTTTCTGAAATATTTCGTTTTAAGTGCTTATTTTTGTTAAAGTCAAGTGTTCCCCCTCTACCAGCGAACGAAACCGTTGTATTTGGAAATGTGAAAAAAATCATGGTAGTAGTGTATATGATGAATTTAAAAGGAAAATTATCAACATCAAGTAGGATTTAAAGGTTATCGAATAATATACCAGCTTAAAAATATACTTATACAAGTTGAGTTGAGTTCAAAAATAATTTATTGCTTCTTATAAGTAGTGATTTTAGCACTTGAAATTGGCACAATTCATCACTCATCATAACTTTATTTTTTCGACTTGTCGTGTAATTCGTTATTTCATCGCAATCCAATCTTAATGATCTGTTTGGTCCAGCACTGCAAGCCGGCCGTGGACGAAGAAACGTTCGGGCGCATGGTGGAACGGGCCCTGGAGCAGATGCGGCGCGGCGCCAACCCCGCGCAGCCGCTCGCGCTGCCCAACCAGCCCGACAAGAAGCACGAGGTAACAAGCTAGCTGAACAACAGTCAACCTCTTGACATAGACAACAACTACCAGACATATACAGAAGACTGGGTCGGGGTTGGGTGATTCAAATAAAAAATCAACGGCCCATTACAGTCCACTGCTGGACTATAATAATAATAATAGTTTATTCAATAAAGCATCAAGGACTCATTAAATTGTTAGTAATCAATGTAATACTTAAAGTCTAGGGTTAGAATCATAATATAAAATAATAATAAAAATTAAATTAAACTAACTTTATAATTCCCCTTATATAATATGGAGGCGGCAGCAGTGATTAATAAAAGGGCAGTCAACCCTCTCGGCTATCATTGCCAGCATGGTGTTGGAGCTGCCCCGCGCCGGCGCACCAGGGACGCGCACCGCTTACGCATGGTGGCGTAGAAGCAGTCAGTGCGCGCCTGCGCGAACATGCCCGACGCGCTACAGTGTCGAGGCAGCCCCATCAGCATCCTGAATGCATTATTATACTGGACGTTGTACTGTGACGATTTTTTTTAATAATACACCTGAAAACGACGGGGGTATGGCTGAAACCTAAATACCTGCGGTATCCTGGAAATATGTCTGCTGCTTCACTAGCTAAAAGAAAAACACTGCTTTTGCACCAAAATATAATCAATAACTGACAAAAACAAAAACGTATCAAAACAGCCTTCAAAAATATCATTCCAAATACAAAATGAATAATATAAAAAGCAAAAGTAATATAAAAAAGAGGTTGTCGCCGACATGGCGCCCCCCGGTGCAGAGCACCCAACGTTAGGCAAGGCGATAGTCTAAGCGCGCAGTCCTCTTGGATGCCCTACTCTAAAATAAGGGCACCACTGTGCACTTAGGCAGACCGGGTTCGCAGTCTTCTTTAGTGTACTACATTGCGCACCGGTCTCCTCAAAAGTCCCCCAGCAGTCTTGATATCAACGACCCGAACAGCTCCATCTTTGCCGCGGAAAATCTGCGATATTATTCCCCTAGGCCAAGATCCTCGAGGTAAGTTCCCATCAATGATAAGGACTGGATCATCTGGACGAAATTGAAGGCTGTCGACAGCTCGCCGCCGAGGAATTAGAGTCGGGAGAAACTCTTTGAGCCATCTTGCCCAAAACATCTCCGCCAACCGAAGAGCCTTCTTGTCTACTCGGCGAAGGAGGTCGGCGCTACTGCAACCTGGCAGAGCTTTTGTGGATGGCCCGCCAAGAATGAAATGAAAAGGAGTCAAGGCCTCTAAGGAATCTGCATCAACAGCTACATGAGTCAAAGGCCGCGAGTTAACTATGGCCTCTGCTTCTATTAATAAGGTCAAGAGAACTTCTTCTCGCGGAGCTCTTTCTTTTAGCACCACAGCCAAAGCAGTTTTTACTGAGCGAACCAGCCTCTCCCAACATCCGCCCGTGAAAGGGACTGACGGGGGCAAAAACTTCCATTTGATTGCCCTTTCCGCCGCGAAATCTGCCAACTTCCTTGCTGCTCCCACAAAAGCCGTCCCATTGTCAGAGTGAATTTTTTCTGGCACTCAACCACGACGAGAGATGAATCGGCGCAGAGCCATGATCGCCGCATCAGTTGAAAGACTGCCAACGACTTCAAGGTGGACAGCCCTAGACGTTAAGCATGTGAATAAGGCAACCCAACGTTTCTCCCTCCTTCGACCAACAGCCACTTCAGTTGGGCCGAAGTAATCCAGTCCAACAAACGAGAAAGGCCGGCGGTGGTGAGCCAATCTTGCCTCAGGTAGATCGCCAAAGTCAGGTATTGGCGGTTTTGTCTTCCTGATTCTACAGGAACCGCAGCTCTTGCCTACTGCTCTAACGCTGGGTCTTAAGCCTAAAATATAAAACTTTGAGCGCAGAACGTTAACAACTGTTTCGACATTTCCGTGACCAAATTTTTTGTGGTAAAAACCAATTAAAAGCCGAACAATCGGATGCCGACCATCCAAAACAATTGGATTAACGTTCTGCGCTAATGCATCGCGCACAGCGCCAATTCGACCTGATAGTCGAATTAGCTTGTCTTCCCCCAAAAAAAGCACAAGATTTCTAAGCCGACCATGTTTCGGCAGGGAAAGACCAACTAATAAACTCATATATTCATCTTTGAATGAATCGAACTGCGAAGAAAGAAACAAATGCCTCTCTGCTTCTAAAATATTGTGAGCCGTAACAGGTGACAAATCCCCAGAAATTTTTGAAACCCGCCCAATATTACAATTCCGACTCGATTTAAAAGTTCTAAAAACCTCAGCACAGTTATGTGCTCGAGCAGAAGCCCGTAAAAGCCGAAGCCATTCACTAAAGCGAACGTGATCAGCAACCACCGGTGATGGAAAATCTAAAGTACGACCCGAAATAAAAAAAACTAGCGCATGCTCTGGTTTTAATTCTTCGACCACCGGCGGAACGTTCACTTTAGGTTCTAAAGGCCAATCTTGTTCTGGAGCGAATAAAAACCCGGGGCCAGTAAACCACCTCGAATCAGACTCCAAATGACATTGAGCACGCGTAGCGTCATCCGCCACATTTAAAGCCGTGGGAACATAGCGACACTCGTACTTTCCAAAATTTCACCAACACGATGGGCAACAAAAGGCTTAAAGCTACGAGCGTCGCTTCTAAGCCATTTAAGAAGAGTTTGGCAAGACATGAAGAACTACTCACTGAATTTTTACCAACTTGTAATACCATGTTTTTTGCAAATAAACGATTATCTTATCTTATCTTATCTTACAAAACGGTGAGCCTCAACTATGTAAACTGCAAACCTAACTGCCATGAGTGCCGCTTGCAATTCCAAGCGAGGAATGGACGCTGGCTTTAATGGCGCCAAACGAGCCTTACCACCGACAAGTGCAAGCTTAACCGCACCATCCTCAAAAACAAAACGCCAAAAAGCAACACAAGCGTATGCCAACTCACTTGCGTCAGCTAAAACGTGGAGTTGACACTCAGGACGACTAAGCTCAATGTGATAAGGTCGAGAAATGGAAATACAAGATGAAATGACAGATAATTTAGAAAACCAAGCCCGCCAACTCAAAGCCGCAGAAAGCGGCAGTTCAGCGTCCCAATCAATGTTCATTCTCCAAGTCTGTTGAAATAAAATTCGACCCGCAATTACTGCAGGCAATAAAAAGCCAAGGGGATCATAAATGCGCATTAATTGGGACAAAACTACCCTTTTTGTTAACTTGGAAGGAGCCTCAGAAACCTTTCTAAAACTTAAACGGTCCTCAGAAACTTTCCAAGTTACCCCGAGAATTTTAATCTGAACAGGAGACGACGGACCTAGACCGACCTCGGTAGGATTGACTGCCCGGAGCTCCGGATCCAAAAGAGCTAAGGCTTTAGGGTCGTTTGACACCCAAGAACGCATCTCTAAACAAGCTGCTTTATGAACCGATACAATATCCACGGCCAGACGGGCAGCATACTCAGGACAATCAACACTACCAAGATAGTCATCCATGTAATGGTCCCTCACTATGGCTTCAGCGGCCTCAGGAAATTGAGCCTCATGTTCAAGAGCATTTTTGTTTTTTAAATAAATCGCCGTACATGGGCTGGAAGTTGCGCCAAAAATCATTGAGGACATCCTGAAAACCTTAACTGGAGATGAGGGCTCTGAGCGCTATAAAAACGTTGGGCATCCCTATCTTGCTTCCTAATGAAACATTTCTCGAATGTCCGCGTTTAAAGCCACGCGGCCTTCCCTAAATCGCATAAGAATGGCGAGCAGGGGTTGCAAAAAATCGGGCCCGGAAAGCAAAAGAGAATTGAAGCTTACTCCCTCACATCTAGCTGCGGCATCATGCACAACCCGCAGCTTACGCTTTTGGGGGTGATACACACCGAAGTGAGGCAGGTACCAAACTACACCATTAGACTGCTCAGAGTCATCACAAGGCTCCGCGTAGCCCTTCGCGATGGTGTCTTCAACATTTTTCCTATAAGCCGCCGCGTAAACCGGATCACTTTTAAACTTACGTTCGAGACCAAGAAGCCTTGAAAGAGCCAAATTGAAACTATCAGGAACATTTTCTACTTTAGGCCGCCAAAGCAAACCAACTTCAAACCTACCCGAAGGCAAACGGCGCGATGTGTCATTTAAGATCTTCAGAGCTTCCTGGTCATTCACGCTTTGAACGTCTTTCTTGGAGATACCGATCGAGTCTAAACTATAATGTTCCTTGACCAGTGACTCAAGGTCTGACATACACGCATGGTGAAAACGCTGATGAATTGGGCCACCCGGAAGCTTACCATAAATAACCCAGCCTAGCAAAGTTTCAATGGCAACTGGCTGATCACTAGAGCCTCTGCGGACGTCTTGCGGCAAGGTTAACTGTCAAAAATATAATCAATAACTGACAAAAACAAAAACGTATCAAAACAGCCTTCAAAAATATCATTCCAAATACAAAATGAATAATATAAAAAGCAAAAGTAATATAAAAAAGAGGTTGTCGCCGACAACACCCACAGGCTGCACGTGTAAAACGATGTACAATAAGCCCTAAACAATGTTGCCTTAACTTCAGGTGAACATCGTGCAAACCTGCGGGCTATTATATTTGCTCTTACTGATAAGGCCCTCCGCTCCCTCTCAATATCATAATCGTCATACAAGTCAGGAGTCACAATGTGTCCTAGGTACTTAAACTGAGTAACCCTATCCAAGGCAACCCCACACAACTTAATAAGCGGCGCCTATTACGTGACTCAAATACCATAAACTGACTCTTCTTAGCATTGTAAATTAATCCATAACTCTCTGCATATACCTGACAAATATCCAATAGTTTATTTAAACCACAGGGTGACGCGCTCAGCAGGACCGTGTCGTCTGCATAGCTTATGTTATTTTATTTATTTTATTTATTTATTTATGCTACATGTACTAGCTTAGGATCTACATAGGTTACATTGCAGTTATGTACATGTGCCTTGTCAAGGCATTGCATAATTGGATGGATTATTAACACATATATCATCAATATGGCAACCAGTTCATTGATATACAGGTTAAATAGCGCCGGGGAGGACAGCGCCCCCTGCCTCACTCCGCTATGAGCCTCCTCCACTCCGCGTGTTTGGTTTTGCCATAATCTCCACGCTTGGCAGGCGGGTTGGAGATCGCAGATTAAAAGGTTACTGTATCAGAGAGCGCTGCTGCCCGTTCCCTGTTCAATGTGTAGTCCCTAAGTCGCCTCTTACGACACCCACGGGAAGAGTGGGTTGGGTGATTGATCAACCTTTATTTCATTATTTTTTCATAATCTTAAGAATAAATTTGGCTTTTTATAAATTTAAAAATAGCTGATCAGCTTACCAAGTCGATTTGAACGTAAATTAAATTTAGACTTGAGATGTCTCACGCTCTCTTCTTCCGCAGATAATGAATCGCACTAATATTATAAATGTGAAAATATATTTGAATGTTTGTTCCGCCTTCACGCTTCAAGTACTCAACGGATTTGGATGAAATTTGGAATGGAGATAGTTTGTAACCTGGATTAACATATAGGATACTTTTTACGGAAAAAAAGCCTTATTCCCATGGAAAAATTTTACACAACGCGAGCGCGTAGCCGCGAGCGGATCGCTAGTAGCGTTAGAGTATAATTTTCCTTCCCAATCGCTTCTCAAATATAAATCTATGAGGCAAATATTCCCCACAACTTTCACCACTAATAAACCGAGGACTACAATAATTATTAACCTAACTCATTTTTCCAGCCAATGGAGACGGACCAAGCTCAAGTGAAGAACGAGCAAACCAACGGACCCACACAAGTCGACAAGGTTTCCACCAGTGAGCCCAAACCAGAAGCCAACGGCGACGTCAAGAAGGAACCTGCTGAAGTGAGGAGAGAAGCTGGCGATAGCGCTCCGGCCGCAGAAGGTAGGGTCATCAGCAGCTCATATACGTCCCCACCGAGGGGCTCGAGCCTACCCTGAATTAGGGCGATTAAGCCTTAGTCGACCACGCTGACCCAGTGCGGGTTGGTCGACTTCACATACAACCTTTGAATTTCTTCGCAGGAGTGTGCAGGTTTCTTCACGATGTAGTTTAGTTGGGCGTATGCCGAATCGACACCAATGCAAGACTAAATAAAAGAAAATGATTCGGCAAACACCAAG
>OX579654.1:11799877-12107672 GCA_951230895.1 Carpatolechia fugitivella | reverse complement strand
AATCACGCCGTCAGTGATCAGAAAACCAACTAAAGTCGTATCAGCGCGTCTCGGAACGCAGGGCTAGTATTCTAGATTTATATAGCCGACCATAGACAAAGCGGAAAAGGTTGGGTCTTCAACTCTTCAGTCGGGTAGTTAAGTGCAGTCCCTCACAACTTCATACAAAACAAAAAATGTATTAACAGAGATACTTTCTGATGCCAACATATAACCTATTGCCATTTTAAACTAAAACTGCAAAAGGTTTAAAATAATTACAATTGAAAAAAAGCATCTTATAAATATTTTGTAACTGAAATAAATAAAATATATTATTTTGTTGATAACAAAACTAAAATAAACTCAACAATACACTTCAAAACTTATTTATGATAAACTTTTGTATTTATGCAAATAAACTTTTTTTTAGTGGCAACACAACGAGAAAATGTCTGCCGACGCTTGGTTATTGTTTGGGTGAATTTCTTTGTTTTGTTTGTTGTTTTGTTCTGTTTATAACTTTTATCATACAGTTACGTTGCGTTAAGACTACTCCGCCGTATTGTTGTTGAGATATTGTGCCACCTGTTATATCGAGATAGGACTCTTTAGAGATATGTACTATTCGAGAAAGTGACTCTTAAACAGTGTAAAGTGTTTATAAATGATAAAACTATGAGTGCTGTGCAAAAAAGACACCGCATTTGTGAAATTTGTGGTGTAAAGCAAAGACCACTGAGCAAGTAATCACTACGTTTTGAAAGACACAAAGTGGATAAACTTTTTTTAGCGAGATTTCCCTTAGATGAATATCGGTAAGTAAACATAACCTAAACCTTACCCAGCCCAATCTGGCGATTATTTATATTAGTACAAAGGGCACATGACGTGAAAGGACCACTAGCGTGGGGGCTTTAGAATGCCGAATTGTGCATATAAATTAATATTCTTCAGCTTTCATTCACATTTGGCTTTCTAAAAAGGGGCGGAAAATTATGCCTGCATGGTCAAAGACGACCCTATGTATAAGTGATAAGAATGTGTTTGGATATCCATCTCAATGTTGTAGTGTCCAGTTCATTCTCACTATTGATTTAGATGGTTATGTCATGTTAATAGATAAATAAGCACAATATTGTATTTGAAAAAAAAAACAATAATTTCAGGTGTAAGGAGTGGTTAAGAGTTGTTGGTAATCAGGATCTTGTACACCTCCCCATTGAAAAACTGCATGACATGAAATATGTTTGCGGAAGACACTTTGCTCGGAAGGACTTCACAAAGACAGGAACACGTCTTAAAAAGCGAGCTATTCCCAAACTTTACCTCACAGCACCTAGCCTTGCTGATGACTGTTTTGCAGAGTTTCCTCTGCATATTTCAATGTGTAGTGAGTATTAATTTAATTATTTTTTAAGCTATTTACGTGTTAGGTATACTATTTTGATATCGGAGAGAATCCTAAAAACACTATTTCTAAAATTTATATTTCAGATCCCATTCCTTCTACATCTACACAGCAAGTAGATAATGCTAATCCTGCACTGGCATCTTCATCACAACAAGGAAATTATGGTAATTTTTTTTTTTTTCTTATCTGAGTGAGTACCTTCCTTCCATGCTTTCCACATAACTTCCATGCTGGTCTAGGACAGAAATAAAAACATAGAATGTACCAGCTGCTTTTCTTCCGGTCAAGTCGTAAAATCCGACTGAGGGAAAGGGCTGTGTAGTACATCTGTTTTAGGTGAAGAGCTGGCCACTTGTCACTATTCGTGCTACATTTTGGCTTGGGTGCCACCTGAGGCTCTGCTCACCCCGTGCGGGTTATGAGCATGATCTTATGTTAGTATGAATGAGAACTCATTCATAACATAAAATTGATGTAGGTATTTAGTTGTTTATCTTATAAAGTTCACGATAAAATTGAAACAATAAAATAGAGTTATTAAAAGTTTTTAATAAGAAAAATATCCTATTGTAAATACCTATATATTTCAGATCCTGTCCCCTCTACATCTACACAGCAAGTAGATGCCAACCCTACCCTGCAATCTTCAGCTACAATTTCATCACCTAGATCAAAACGAAGAAAGATTTTGGAAGTAGTTGAAACACCGAGTGAGTAACAAAATAATACTTGTATCTCAATGTTAAAACTGGTTCTTACTGCAGTATTTATTACACTTCATAGAGGGTTAGAGTGTGGTTAAAATAAACAATCATAAGTGAAGAAGGCGAAAAGATTTGCAATAACGGAAAAGTAATAAAATTTGAATTATCAGAATCCCATGGAGTTGCATTTTACTTGGATAATTATTAATGCTTTAATATTTGTTAATGTGACCCTAATTGCTACCCATTTTATATTACAGATACTATTGTACCTTCTAACTCTGTGAGTACAAGACAAGCAGATACTACAAATCTGGCATCCTCAATATGCACACGGACAATTTCCGTAAATGAAGGAAAACAAAGGATAAATTCACAAGCAGTTAAAACACAAGGTGAGAGAGAACACAAGAAATGAAATCAGTCCCGACTTGCCCCTGGGGTGCTCATATAAAGGGTTTTGTGAAACAACATAAAATGTTAAGGGTCTACTAAGCACATGTTGCACATTTAAAGTTTTTGTGTAGTTACTATGCTAACTAACATATAATTAATAATAACTATAGATAAATAAATATTAGAATTTCTCTTTTTTACAGTTGTCAAAATAGATATTAAGCCGATGTTGATGTTTAATGGGTGCGTTCAGAACCAAATTTTTTTTTTTTAAGTCAAAGTCAAAGTTCTTTATTCGAATTAAGATTTTTACAAATCATTTTTCGACGTCAAAGCTATCATGGATGGCACGTTTATTTATGAAATGTTGAATATGTAAATACTCATCTTATTTTAAAGAGCAAATATATAATATTTATGTTTTGTTTAAGTTTATTGAAGTGATAACAATTATTTATTGGTGTATTTATTTTTTATAGCACTAGAAATGTATTTAAAGGAATTTTTAATTATTATTTTATCATAAAATGATAATTGTTATTACCTTTGACTATTCTAAACTAATAATTACAATTTATTTTCAGACCTTGGACTCGAGAAACTGTACAGAAAATGCTGAAGCTAAAAAAGAAAATACGTATGACAAGGAATACATCGAAACTTACCCTGTATTGAGCATACAGGATACTATAGATGCTGTAGAAGAAGAATTGAAAAATATTTGATCAATGTTGATATGCAACGAGTTGTATATTTAAGTGGGTATCTCGTACACTGCATTTTAAAAAAACATTAATGTGCTGCATGCTCTGAAGCATTATTAACTAAAGATCCTACAGACTCAATCTATGAATATATTAAACTGAGAGAGTGGTGGCAAGATAAAAGGTGCCTAACTTATCCTTCTTTGAATGTGTCACTATGTTCAAGAAAATGTAAATGCGTTTGAAAACAACATAATGACTTCATTGCATTTGATGAACATTCGAACTTTAACAATCACTGTTTTTATGGCGAACAGTGATGTTTCATTCGTGAAATGCACTGCACACCACGACAAACTTGTAAACACCATATTGTCACGCTTAGCCCTCATTTTGATTAGACGCCAGTGTGGACGGATAAATAAAATAATATCATTGAATGAAGAAAATATTAAAGACATGGAAAAAAATCACAACAAAAAGGTGTCGATAAAAATATTTTTTAAATTGTTTTTAGTTCAGGTAGTATTTAAGTGTGCGTTACGCCAGCCAGAAAATGTCGAAAATCGTAATATAAGTGCAATGGATAGTTAAATACAGCTTCTGTAATTGGTAAGCAGATTATTAAATTTGGTAAGCTGATAGTCTTAATTTTTCGATAAAAACGGTTTCGGCTGAAGTAAGGTAAGGAAGTAAGGGTAAGGACCCCAGCCAGATCTTTTTTTGTCTAATGGGTATATTGAAATAAAGGTCAATTAGATATCAATTTGAAATAAATGTTAAAACTTAATTTGTGTTTGCTATGATTGCGAAGATATTTAAAATCCTGCTGTGGTAACATTCCTTTGTAACATAATATATGATAATAAAATTGACAAAGTATGTGTGTGGTTTTATTTCACTTATTAGAAAATAAACTTATTCGACTAAGGGGTAGAATGAAGTGTCGATATCAAGGTCCCTCCCTAGTAGTAATATCGACAAAAAATTGTCGATACTGGTACATCACTAATAAGCTGTCAAGCGTGAGGATGGCTCAAAAGAGTATCCGAGTTCACACTATTTTTGATTTCTTTCATTTGTAAGGAAGTTGGGTCTCTGAACCCCCTTATATCCTCTTTGGTTAAGTGGTCGGATTAGAATTGGGTGAATGGCGTAGTCACCATTCATCAACAGCTACTCCTGTCCTACTCCTGTCTTGTGTGTGCAATCATTTGTGCAATCAATCAATCAATATGTAAAGCGCCCACTACACTCTCGTCGAAGCCCGAAACGAAGTAGTGTAGTGGACGCTTCAGACAAATAAGGAAAAGGAAAAAACTGAAGACTACGGCTGCATGGCATATGCCTTTGCCTGCTCCAGAAAGGAGCGAAACGATTAAAAAAATATATGTCAGCAGCAGACAAATGTCAAAAATTGTTTGGGTTTGCGTGCGTAAATTGATTTATATTATTTTCATCGGATTCGCAGGTAATAATCCAGTAAACGTGCATGAATAAAGAAAGTCTTACGAAGGACTTAATCTTACCGCCTTATATTAAAGAGTCAGGAGCAAAAATACGATGAATAACTGGCATCATAATAACATGGGAATGGGCATGAACCGCGGGCAAAGGGGTGGAAAAAGTGGAAGAGTCGGGCTGCTTGGTATAAAACGTATGTATATTTATCAGATTTTGTACTATCTACCTATAGTTCCCGGAACGGCATTGAGCAAACATGTATGCTGGGGGATATTTTTCAGTGTTATATTCATCCCCCAATTGCTTCCATTTGCAATATTGACATACATTCAATAATTAATTCTCAAAATTGAACATATTCAAATAAGAAGTAGGTATGGCATTTACGGCGTGAGAGAGAGAGGACGAATTCGATACTATCAAATTGTATATTTTTATTTTACCAATAGTCTTGATTCTCTCTCTGGTATAAAATAATCAAAAAATAAGCATATCTGTAGCGGAAATATATTAAAATAAAAAAAAAACTTTTAGCTCTAATGCCACCAGATTTTATGGTGCCAGAGATAAACATGCCGGTAAACCCTGCACCACCTGTGGATCCTCCGTTGCCATTGATTGGACCGGTGTTACCTGACAATATGACTACAGAAGACATGGCACTAAGCGATGATGACAAGCCAAAGGAAAGCAAGGAGAAGGATAATAATTCAAGCTCAAGAGACAGGGATAATAGAAAAGATAGCAGAGATAAAGGTAAGGAATATAAAGAACTAGTGGCCAGCCAGCGGTTTCGCCCGCTCAATTTTGAATTTTCCCGTGGGATAAACATTTTCCGTGGTAAAAAGTAGCATCAGGGATAATTTAAGTTTCTAATGGTGAAAGAATTTTTAAAATCGGTTCTGATAGTTTTTGAGTTTATTTGTTACAAACACACAAAAATACAAAGGTTTCCTCTTTATAATATTAGTATAGATGAGCATAAATTTATTATTATAAAGAATAGTGGTCTAACTGTTCTTGGTACAAATCAGATGTTTTTGTTTGATTGGACCCTATCAAACAAAAACACTCTATAAATCAGCAGCAGCACTGTAGGTTAACAAATCACATGTTGAAATGTAAGATGATACAGTGTTTTTCAAACAACGACGACAAGGACACGCCGAGAATGTCAGACGTGCCGATGATGCCTGGAATGGCAGCAGACGGCCAAGGCCTCGGAATAGGATCCGGAATGATGATACAGTGTTTTTCAAAGTCAACATTTATTTCCATAGGATGTTATTACATCACTTAGATCCGTCATTACATTTTTTTGGAAGGCATGTTTAACCTTCGGTCTGATTATGTTGTGTTTTATGTTAATCTTTGTTCAGTCAACAGAAACGACACCTCTATAAAACAGCTTTATATAGTTTACTTTACTATGATATTATTCTTTAACTTCATCTCATTTATCATAGTAAGGCGAAAGAGCTATTCAGCTAGGAATTTTCACAACTTACAGATAGGGAGAATAGAGGTCGCAATGACGGCAGATCCCGCGACCGTGATCGCGACCGCGACCGCGCCGGCGGCCGACACGACAGAAACGACAGATTCGACGACAGGAACCGGAGCAGATTACCTGAAAGAACCAGGGATAGGAGCGACAGAAGTCGCGACCGCGATCGGCGCGAGCGTCGCTCGAAGTG
This sequence comes from Carpatolechia fugitivella, assembly GCA_951230895.1. Taxonomy (NCBI): domain Eukaryota; kingdom Metazoa; phylum Arthropoda; class Insecta; order Lepidoptera; family Gelechiidae; genus Carpatolechia; species Carpatolechia fugitivella. The sequence goes on along the minus strand of OX579654.1, from coordinate 12,101,314 downwards.
GGACAACAACGACAAGGACACGCCGAGAATGTCAGACGTGCCGATGATGCCTGGAATGGCAGCAGACGGCCAAGGCCTCGGAATAGGATCCGGAATGATGATGCCTGGCATGGGAATGGGTTCAAGCAGCCAGGGAATGGCAGGAATGCCACTTGGAGGCCAAGGCATGGGGCAGGTCCCTGGCATGGGAGCAATGGGAGGTCAAGTTATGGGAGGAATAGGTATGAGAGGTCAAGGAATGGATGGAATGGGAGCAACTGATCAAGGAATGGGGGGAATGGGTTCAGGTGTAGGGGCTATGGGAGCAATGGGGTTGGGAGGGCAAGTAATGGGCGGGATGGGATCAGGAGGGCAAGGAATAGGACAAGGCATGGTAGGAATGGGATCAGGAGGACAAGGAATGGGAGGAATGGGCGCTCAGGGAATGGGACACGGTAAGAGCTCCAGCTTTGATATTTACAATACTTTTGACTTAACAGATATCAAGAGGGTCCCAGCCTCACTGTTGTGAATTGAGAGAGAGAGGTGTGACAAAGGTGAAACGCGAAAATCTCTCCTGCTATAGTACAAATTTTATATAATGTGAAACTTAAAAAAGTGTTTAAAATTATTGTTTTAAATAATTAAATTTCAGGAATGATGTCCTCATTTGGTATGCAGAATATGCAAAACATGACAAATGCGCCAAATATGCAAATGATGCATGGCATGAACAATATGATGATGAACAACATGATGGATCCAAATGTAGTTATGATAAACCGGCAGATGATGATGCCTAATCAACCGATATACATCAGGGACAGTGTGCTTTTGCCTCCCATACCCGGTAATTCTATGCCGAATCGTCGAGAGAAGCCTCCGGGCTGCAGAACTATTTTTGTTGGAGGTCTACCGAAGGGTGTTCCAGAAGATATAATTGGTGAAATATTCCAGTCGTTCGGAGTGATTTCTGATATAAAAGTGCATCGGCAAGGAGTTTGCCATGTGCGGTTTGACAAACATGAAAGTGTGGAAGCATCGTTTGCTTTGTCAGGATACAGGTTCAAGACAGATGATCAGATTGACAACGAAGCTACTACTTTGTTTGTGGATTATGCTTTGGTAAGTTTAGTTGGTGAGCTTAGGTATGATCTCTAGTTTTTATCTTCCATTTCTCCTTATCTCTATAATAGTACGGATTCTCAAATCCCTCCCAAGGCAAATGAGCCAGAAAGCCATGGGTAAAATGCCTACATAATACTTTTTTAAAGAAAGAAAATCATTTATTAATCAAACACAACAAAAAGTAGTGTAAGTAAGTAGGTAGTAGCAGTTTTGTATTCATTTATAAATAATAATAAGACATTTATTCACAGTACACAAAACACACACAGATCAAATTAAAATAAAAAAGGTACATACATCAATAAAATAAAATGACTTTAAAATATACAATATTAAACATGCACAGAGTGCGTTCTATTCCGCGTGTAACGTTGCACATACATTTTTATTATTTAACAACCAATTTAGTACTAATATTTACAAATTTTATAAATTTTAACAATAATTTATACTAATAATCAATTAATCTATATTTTATTTTACAAATTTCAATCTAATAAAATTATTATTAAAATCGAATATTATTATAATAATTATAAATATTAATATAATATCAATGAAATGTAATATCAATATTTATACTAATTAACTAATTTCATAATACTTACTTATTCTAAATCAATTTTACATATTTAAAATACGTTTTAAGATTCGCAAATGTCTAATAATTTTAATCGTATTTGTTAACGCGTTATCTGCGCGGAACGCTGACGGTGAACGGCCAGCAACAAGAGGGGAAGCTTCGTCATCCAGCGGGACGTCGAGGTGTTGATATGATGTTGTACGCAGATGATGGTGGAGATAGCGTACGCGTTGCAGCTTGCAAGGTAAACGTAGCACCCAAAAAGTGGGTAGAAAGTTCACCTCCGATTAAAATCATTATTAGACATTTGCGAATCTTAAATCGTATTTTAAATATGACAAATAGATTTAGAATAAGTAAGTATTATGAAATTAGTATAAATATTAATATTATATTTCATTGATATTATATGAATATTTATAATTATTATAATAATATTAGATTTTAATAATAATTTTATTACATTTAAATTTGTTAAATAAAAGATAGATTAATTGATTATTTTATGATTTAGATTAGTATAAATTATTGTTAAAATGTATAAAATTTGTAAATAATAGTGCTCACGTCACTGACTGCAGTTATAACTACAAATCCTAAGTCCGCTCAACTAACGCGGTCGATGTAGCCTAAATCGGCCAGGATTTGATGATGATGACTGTTTTCCAGAACCGCGATGACCAGAATGAGTTCGAGAGGAACCAGCGGGTCAGGCAGAAGACTCCCCCGCGCATCGAGCCCTTCAACACCAACTCCTTGAGTGCCCTCGGGGAGAAGATCAAGAGCGATGAACATTTCGGCGAGGCCGCGCCTGTGAGTATAGTCCAGAGGCTGGTTTCATTAGAAGTTCCATTGAAAAGATAGGAAAGAGAATAGTTCTAATTAATAGGCTTCAATTTCGTGCTAGATGGGGAGGTATTCTATTTATTCACCCAAAAAAAATCCCCTTGAAGTGAATAATTGAAAACGACCAATATATATTTTGTTGAAATAAAAATACACACCGATAACGTATGTTCGAGTTTGGACCCGTGTTCGGCCTGTGTTGATAGTTGGAATAGGGGATCGAACTGTTCACCATATTTTATGAATTATTTTTAAAATTTAGATCAGTGGCAGACGATTCGCGAAGAAAAAAACATAATCGTTTGAAAAACGAATTTACAGTGATTTTTTAAAGTTTCAATATGTCTGTCTCTTTCAAAAACTATTTTTTGTATGGAGATTATATGGCGTTACTAACAAATGACGTCACAAATGGGTATGTGCCTCTCTGTCTAATCTTGAATTTCAAACCTTTATAACTCGTTCAATTTTAAAGATAGAGCAAAAATTATTTTAGTGTTTGATAGCAGAAACTAAAAAGTTTGGTACTATAAAATTTAAAAATGTAGTCCGATCCCCTATTTCTTTGTCTGGATTTCGTGCATTCTTACCGAGGATCCACCTCAGGCGGGATTTTTTGAAAAAGCTTACACCACACCTCATCACATTGTATGCATGGCATAATGTTTCCGCTATAAAATTAGATATCTCTCAATAGTCTAAAATGTTGGTCATGTCCTTTGTATTGTCATTTTAGAAAGAAAATCCTGGGTAAATAATATAATAATCATCAACGGCCCGTTACAGTCCACTGCTGGACTATGAGCCTCCTCCACTTAAGTGTTTCGTTTTCCCATAATCTCCACGCTTGGCAGGCGGGTTGGAGATCGCAGATTAAAAGGTTACTGTATCAGAGAGCGCTGCTGCCCGTTCCCTGTTCAATGTGTAGTCCCTAAGTCGCCTCTTACGATACCCACGGGAAGAGTAGGGGTTGGTGACAAATGTACTCTACTCTGCCGTCACCACACGGCTTAATATAATAATAATAATAAATTCATTTATTTTGTTCTTCACAAACAACCTTACGACTAAAGTGTAAATAAAAGATTCAGTAAAATTACTAATTAAATAAAAATGTAATCTTGTTGTTTTCCTTTTAGTCTCTGGTAGTGTGGTTGGAACGCGGGGAATGCAACAAACGCAACGCGAACACTTTCTACTCCCTGATCCAAGCGAGCAACAACCAGGTCCGAAGACTCTTCAATGAGAAGATGACTTTGGATGACGAATACCACAACATGAAAGCCAGTCTACGCGAAAAATTCACTAAAGTCGTCGATCAATGTAAGTTTTAATTCTATTTGTTAATGATATTGAAGGACCAAGAAAACCAGACAAGGAAGGTCTGTAAAGTTATTAGTCACCGCAACAGGAGATATCTTTTATCCTTTTCTAGTCTAGGAGACGATGACGTGCGATGCCACAGTGACGCCATTGGTGTGAAAGAACACCACACTAGCGCATCTGGCTTCCATCTTCCAAATAGTGTAGGTTTATGTAAACAACATAATAGGGGATCGGACTGTTCACCATATTTTATGAATTTACCATATGAAATATTTTTAAAATCTAGATTAGTAGCAGACGATTCGCGAAGAAAAAAACAGAATCGGTTGAAAAACGAATTTACAGTGATTTTTTAAATTTTCAATATTATGTCTGTCTCTTTCAAAAACGATTTTTTGTATGGAGATTATATGGCGTTACTAACAAATGACGTCACGAGTGAGTATGTGGCTCTCTGTCTAATCTTGAATTTCAAACTTTTATAACTCGGTCAATTTTAAAGATAGAGCAAAAATTCCTTTAGTGTTCGATAGCAGAAACCAAGAAGTTTGGATTTATTAAAAAAAAATTGTCCGATCCCCTATTTACCTTTTTATTCCGACGATGTTTCGGCCCAGACAACTGAAGTGAAGAAGATACCATTGAAATGACAACGAGATGTAAAGTTTCAAGAATCGACCTTCGAAGACCAACAGGATCATCTTTGGCGACTGTCGGCAGCAGCTTCTAGAAATAAACTTTTTCTAACATTAATTAATCTAGGTTCTTCAGCACATGAAGAAAGAGGAGATAGAGGTGGCGCTAAGAATTAGGCCCTACAATAGCAAACTCGACACTGACGTCACAAGAGGGCGGGACTAATAAGCGATCTTTTTTTTATATTGATGACAATAGATATTGTAGCTCACGCAAGGAAATAGTCTACCCCGCGTCGCGTCCCTAAACTCAATTCACATTACATTGAACTTGCACTTTAATGCTGTTAGCGCTACCTCTTCTCCGTGGTTCAGCATGACATCACCATCACCCATCAGTTCGCTGCTGGAAATAGGCCTTCCTCATCCAGTCGCTGTCTGCTGCCCTCCTGAGTATACCGTCACTTCACCGGACGCTTCATACTACGGGGTGTATTCCGAATCAAACTGTCAGTGATCAGAAAAACAAAAGTTGAATTGGTTTCGTTCGCTGGCAGTAATTCGGTAAGCGCTTTGAGTTCGTTAAAATCGATTTCTGCGAGTCTCGGAACGCAGGGACAGTGCGACACAAAAAAGTAGTTAAATATAAGGGCGCTTTACAGATTGAAATGGCAACACCTAAATTTTCAGCCAATCATTACCACAACCAATCACTGCCTGTTAAATGTGGTGTTGCCATTGATAACAGATTTTAGCTCCGTATATTAAAAATAACTTTTAAAAGCAATCAAACAGGTTTGTTTTAAATTTTTTTATCCAGAGCTACATTAGGTTTGGACAAGCAAAAAACGGAAGAGACAGAATGATTATTTAACAAAACGAATTAATGCTAAATTTCAATGTTTCCATTGTCAATCAGATTTAGTTCCATAATTATTCAATTTCTACTCTATTTGTGTCGCACTGTTTAATGTCCTCCATATTTTACACTGTCGTAAGAGACACGTTGGACAGAAGCCGGTGGAGGCAGATCATCCGCTCCAGAAGAAAACCCGACGCTGACCAGGATCCTTAGACATGAGGGAGCGACTACACAGAGAGAGAGAGAGAGTAATTACGTTTAATGACCCGCGTCAGCTCTCTAGGAATGGAGCTTCTAAGATCCAATGCATAAGCCCGTCCCAAAGTATGACACATCTGCCCTTTTGATCGAGTACCCAACCTTAAATGTAAGTTGCCACAGTAAAGGCGTAAACATGGGATTTGCCTAAAAAGCCGTTTGCCGTAAACGAAAGATGCCGATGAAGCATGCCTGAGATGTGAAATTAAGAAGGATTTTGCCTAAAGTGGATGCAAGCAAAATGCCTAAGTGGTTAAATGTCTACTACGTAGCTGTTTCATAGTCAATTTCGCATTTCAGGCATACTGCTTCATCGGCATCTCTTGTTTATTAAGGCAAACAGCTTTTTAGAATAACGCCTTCACTTGGCATCTCGCGTTTAAAGTTCAAAAGGGCACATCTTCTTTCTTCTCATTGTGCGTGCTCTGCCGGAGAATCTACACAAGGCGTCACAAACCGCTTAGCCGTGACCAAGTAGGTACTTAGAAGACTCTTAAACCTGTCTGCGCCATCGGATTAACGGTTCTACGGCAGAAGTGACCAGTCCATTGCCACTGAGGCCGTATTCTCGACGACAGCGGGCGGCGGGGCGGCGGCGACCGCGGTGCGGGGAGTGGAGTGGCAACGTGGACCCGTCGCCCGCTGTCGTCGAGAATACGGCCTGAAGCTTGCTGATACGTTGAGGTAACTTTGGTGCTTTGCCAAATCAGTTTGATCCGGTTTACATCCCTTGGAGATTATTTGTATGGACGTTCGGGAGAGCTTAAACGAACTTGCTTCTTTGGACACCAGCAAAGGTAGGTCTTCGGAAAGTCGTATCAGTGGACGTTTCTCGGTTCACTTTATCTTCAACCGGCAGACCTCTTCGTCAATGATCTTCAAAGCAACATACAACAATTGGCGCCAATCCCTGCACCCCCACTCTGTAGTTTGGGGGCGAATTGGAAGTATCAAAACTGTAAGCCAGCATCGCCGCCGCGCGCGCTGTCAGAGCGGTTGCGTATTATGTCTGATTCGAATCCGTGAAAATGAACTTACGCACGTACGTAACCGCTCTTAGGCGTACAGCGTACCTTCTAGCTTCGCGTATAAACACACACACACACACACACACACGCGAAGTTGTCATTATGAGATGAGACGACACACACACACCTATGCCTAGTGAATGGAGTAATAGGCATTTAAAACGCGACGGTTGTAAAAAGTGGCCGAGGTGTGGTAACGCGTAAGTACAGATCGCGCAACGAGTTATTATAAGCGCTCTTGAATTACTGTATCTTTCTCTCTCATTCACTCTGTATATGCTGTACACAAGTGCGAGGCGAATATCCCCCACCACTTTTGCTAAGCGCTCATAAACCGTTGCGGGAAGTACTACCTACACTTTGTTTTGAACTGAGTTAGATTTGCGGCGTTACTAAAAAGTTACCAGATTATTGAATCGCAATAATGCAGGTGAAGACCGCGAATCAGAAAACATAATTTAGAGTGACCTGCAACTCAAAGGAGCTGGCAAGACTAGTAGAGAAGATCTAATCGAGCTTGATTATGTGCAATAGCAGACACCTAGGTCCAGCAGTGTTGATAATGGACTGTCATAATTCAAGCTGCCATTGCCTCTGGCTTGGCTATAGCAATTAAATTAAATTCACAGTCACAATCCAGATTTGGGAGTCCAGACGCAGCGCAGGATATCATACGCACCTGGTCGATATTCAACATGAAGCGTTTTGGATCATCTTTTATCATGCGTATGACCATATTTCTTTGCCAGAGCGTACGTACGCTTCGCGCCCGGGACGCTTATAAATATATACCAGCCAGATTTCATCAAGGCAAGAGTTTCACAGGCTTTCTGGGCAAGCTCGTTCCAAGTAAGCCCATGGTTAATAAGACAAACCTCATATCTCATTCTCTGTCGATTGTTCGATTGACGGAGGTTGGAGCTTCACTTCTAATACTTTTTGACAACAGTCGAGCTGGTGGCAAAAATCCTGGCGGTGGCGAAACATCAGCGAGTCTCCGATCACTTCACGAAGCAGCAACGTCGCAACATCGAGATGTGGCTCAAAATGACTGAGGTGCGTACATTGTGTCTTTCTATGACAGAAATAAAAAATTGGATACCGTACTTGAACTTTCACTAATTTTTAAGACATTTACGTGTTCCAAAACCGGCGAATGTTGTACGCATGGAAATTTTGAATTGCTCGGGATTCACATGTTGGATCCAGTTTTTTCTGTCATCGAAAAATGCGTCCAATATAGATCTCTGATGTGAAGGCAACCAAAATCTCATGTTATTTATACCTAACTAACATAGCTGTCGTCGTACTGTGTGATATCTCGCGCCATTTTCTACGCAGTTCTACTGATTTAACAATGCACACAGGTCTTTTATCCGGGTGCCATTTCCTACCCAAATTATAGATATCTCGTGCAACATAGCTCAAGTTATATCCGGCCTGATGACATCCACTTTGTAAGCCCACACTATAGAATTATAAGCAGGCTTCAGATCTCCTGTTCAACAGATACCACTTACCTTTCCTTAGCATTATTTACGCAGCCTTCAGATCCATTGAAGCGCATCTTTTGGATCTCTAATGCGGCAGACCAGCGGACATATATCCTCTGCAACTTTTAGATCTCCACGACAGGCGGATACCACGATATGTACTACGCAGCTTTCCGTCTTCGATAAAACAGCTCTCAACCTCTCTCAAAACTGGCACACTACGACGTAACCTACGTGGCTCTGCGGAAGATCAGGACTCCTGCATAACCTGTCCTGATGTCCAGTGCGACAATAAACGATATACCCAACATAACCTTTAGATCTCCGGTGCAGCAAACTACGACATATCCTACGCAACATTTAGATTTCCGGTGCGGCAGACCGCGACATATCCTACGCAACATTTAGATCCCCGGTGGAGGATCACGTTGCAGATGACGATATATCCTACGCAGCCGGAAGATTTCCGGTGTAGCAGTGCAAGACATATCCTTAGCCTTTAGATTTTCGATAAGTCTAATCACGACATATCGTACGCAGCGATTAGATCTCGGAGGAACACGACGTATCCTACGTGGCGTATTTTCTCCGGTGCATCAGACCATACACAGAGTGGAGAGTTTAAATCTCCTGAGTGGTAGACCTGCAGCCCTCATTCAGATCTTCGATGAGACAGCCTAAAACATATTCTACACAGCTTTACAGCACAGCCTAACCATCAGATTCCACTGCGGCAGACCACGACATGTCCTACGCAGACCTTAGATCTCCGCTGCGGCAGAGATGGCGACGTAATTTTACCCTACACAGATTTTAGATCTCCGGTGCGGCAGACCACGTCATATCCCACGAAGCTTCTATATGTTCGGTGTAACAGCCTATGAAATAGCTTATGCAGTCTTCGGCAGACCACGACATAATACCCTACCAGACTTGAGATCTCCGCTGCGGCAAATGACGACATAATTTTACCCTACGCAGCTTTTAGATCTCCGGTGCGGCAAACCACGTCCTATCCTACGTAGCTGCTAGATCTTCGGAGTAACTGCCCATGAAATATCCTATACAGTCTTTAGATCCCAGCGTGGCAGACCATGATATAATCTACGCAGCTTTTAGATCTCTTGAGAACAGAACAGAATAGTAGAGTTACATTCTGATCAATCGTTACCTTTCAGGAGGTGGAGAACATAAAGGAAGAATTCAACTCGATCTTCGATGATGAAGAAACGGAGCGTGCAGGCCGCAACGTGGTACCAGCTGAGAAGTACGAGCAGCTGAGGGTAAGTCATAGTTCCCGCATCGGTGTTCGAGCGCTGGGTGAAAGTGGTGGGGGTAATCGCTTCCGTGTACAGCATTAACGTAGTGAGCGAGAGAGTAAGATACTGGCGTATGTTAGAAGTGGGCCCCGTTTCACGAAGCAACAATTTACTAGTAACAAGATACAATTTGATATTCATTGCGTAGCTAATTCACCAAAAAAAAACTGTAAGCCCTTATCGTTTATGTACATCAAATTGTACTTGTAATTTGTAACTTGTAGCTTCGTGAAACCCCAGCGTTCACAATTTGTCACTATCTGTTTTAAACTATGACGGTTTGTGAATCATGGTCATTCGTCACTCCAAGTACATTTTGTTTTATTTGGACCGTCTAAAAAATGTAGCTATTAATTTTTTTTCTGCATTCGTAATAAAATCCATACCAATGGCACACCAAATAAAGCGTAGCCTAAACCCAGCAAGTGATTGGTTGTATAACCACTAGAAATAACAATGAATTGAAAGAAAAACAGTTTTAGATTCAAAAGTGTTTTTATAGTTTCAGCACTCTAAATAGGTAGCGATTTTTGAAAGCATTTAATACAAGACTTATATTAAATGCGCAATGTAGACAAAAAAAAAATTGTCGGTTAAAACTGCAACGTTAGCGTTTTGAAAGCGCAAACCGCCACATCTAGTACGCTCTTACGTTATGCAGCCAACTGTACTAATCGCCAAAATGCTGAATTCATACCAAACGCCTGCTTCAAATATGTGTATTAAATCTTCTGTTTCATTTTAAGATGGACCACGAGACATTGTTATACGAGTTGGAGGGCTACAAGAACGAGGCTTACCTCGCGAAGGACGAAGCCGAGAGGAAGTTTGAGAAGTTCAAGGCGCATTGGATCGCGCAGCAAGCCCTGCAGAATAAGGGACAGGTATATTTTAGTTCAATTTAGTCGTCTATTTTACCGGAATTTTTTAATAAACATTAAGAGTCGAAGACGTATGTGAGCGGATAACGAGACTGAGGTGGAGATGGGCGGGGCACCTGGCTAGACGGGACGACGGACGGTGGATCAAAGCAGTCACAGAGTGGTGGCCTAGAGGGGCGACAAGGCCAGCGCGCAGACCACCAGCCCGATGGTCAGACGATATCGTCAAGATGACGGGATCTCACTGGATGAGGCTGGCACAGGACCGTGAGAATTGGCGCTATAGAGAAGAGGCCTATACCCAGCAGTGGGTTGATGTGGGCTGAGGATGATGATGATGATGATGATGATTATCTTTAATTTAACGGCAGCTGTGTGTGATGTGGAATAATTCTACCATATACCATTGCAATAGACACTGCAACGAGGGGCACACCGAAATGATCGGAAATAAAAAAAACTGTGAAAGGAGGAAATTCAATTTACTCATTTCGGTGTGCCCCTCGTCACACTCAGTTGTGTGTTCTGTAGGAACCTACGTCACACTCCAAATAGATATTTCAATAAATTCATTGCATGCAAAACGTTTATTGCTTTCTCGTTGCCTTACATTTATTTCTATCTTTTTTTTTATCTACAGGTATACCCGCCTTTACCGCCACCGCCGCCGATACCAAACATGGCGACTGTGCAACCGCTGTCTCACAACAAACCTCAACCCCCACCACCTACTCCAGACGACGATAAAGTCCAAACATCAGGCCCTGCCGTTCCACCTTCGGAAGCCAAGCTCATCAGCATACTGACCGCATTTCTCATGGTGCATCCGCTTGGAGCTTCCTTGGATTATCTAGTGTCTTACGTGAGGTCCATGGTGCCGAATGTGACCCAGGCCACGGTGCACCAAACGCTACAGAAACATAGCGATGTTTTCATAAGGAAGACCTCTGGTATTGGCGCGAATATTGAGCATAGGTGGGGGTTCGTCACCTTCGATATTATTAAGCAGGAGGCACACTAGAGTTAAATAAATAATACCTGAGTATTGTGCATTTTATTTAGTTAAGTACTTAGTTTTAAGCCTATCAGCTGCGAGGTATTTCTGATTATGGGAAAAAAGTAAAAATAAATAGACTTATTAGTACATAATCTGTTTTATTTTAAGTAACATTTAAATCTCGCGATTTAATGATGGTTTAGTTAGACGCAGAATTTTACCAATTGATCCCCTAATTTTTTATTAAACCTGTTGTTTCCTTCCCGAAATCAAAATGGCAAATGGAAATAAAAAGCTGATATTCACAACACTCTGACAAGATACACAAAAGTTGAACCCATTCCCTTCCAGGCAACCTTCGGGAACCCAAAATGAAGGTAACGGAAAAGCTAAAATCACTTAAATATCTTTTTCATATTGAGAAAGCCTGAAAGGGTATTGTTTCAACTTATTAGATAAAAACCTTGATTGGTGGTTTGAAACCAACTTTACTTAATGTTTGAAAAGACCGCTAAACGAGCCGCCAAAGATGTATGGTAGAATTAAAACGACGCACAAAACGTTTTACTACCATATTTAAATTATAAAAATAAATGGCAACATCGCTTTGTAACTGTCAATATAAAACTTAAAAGTTTAGCTGTGGATGGACGTGTTTTTGTTATCAATTTTAAACATTAGACGTGAAGCCATTTAAAAAAAAAAAAAAAAAACATAATTAGACAGTAAAATGCAAAAGTGGTGGAATTGGTTGATTGTGCTAGCTGCGATATGTTTATTATTAATAGCAATACCTGTAGCTTTGAACCGCAAAAGTAAACAGGAGCTTATGAAGCCAGTATTCGACGACTACATAAAAAAATTCAATAAAACTTATAAAAACAACATTCCCGAGTATGAGACGAGATTAAAGTACTTCATAGTAAGTCTATCGGTTTATTTTTGCCTAAACTCACGTTCGCGCCTTAACTTTATCCAGTTTTAACTGAAACTCAGCTGTCATCATTGTATCTTGGAGCCTCAATTTGCTTCAATTTATTTGTAGGCAATTGAAAGTGTCGTTCAATTTATTAAATACAATTCATACGGGCTCATAGCTACTGAGATGCTCAACCATATTCTACTGAGTTTTTCAATTCTGACCTTTAATGTTAACTTTAAGACTTCCATGGACGAGATTGACCGACTGAACGCTGAATCTAGAGGGCCAGATGAGCATAGGGCCCGCTACGGCCCAACTAAGCTCTCAGACATGTCTCAAGCTGAATACAGAGAGTTACACCTCTCCGATGAAAAGTTTAAAAAACATCCATCAAAGTATGACAAACCTTGGAGCAAACATAAGCATCACAGAGATCATGAAATACATGCAAATGATCTTCCAATTGATGTTAATATCAATAATAATGTCTATGTAATGATTGATCATAATAGAAGAAAGAGAGCAGCGGCACCGACACTACCACTCCTAGTTGACTGGTAAGTTTGATTTTAAACAACTATGCTGTCCTTACTAAATAACAGATTTAATAGGTATTTTTGAATTTGGTAAGATTTTATTATTGGACATTTCTTGTTATCACATCACATCACATTACACTAATATTATAAATGTGAAAATATATTTAGATGTTTAGATGTTAGGATGTTTGTTCCACCTTCACACTTAAAGTACTCAATGGATTTGGATGAAATTTGGAATGGCGATAGTTTGTAACCTGGATTAACATATGGGATACTATTTACAGGAAAAAGTCTTATTCCCATGGGAAAATCTTACACAACGCGAGCGGAAAGCTAGTAGTGTAATAGTCTGGGTTACCTATTAAAAAGTTTATGAGCATTCAATAAAACTGGTGGGGGATATACAGAGTGAGTGAGAGAGAGAAAATTACTTTAACATTCAAAATTAGAATAGAATATATATTAGAATTTTATTTCCTTGAGCAACCGGTCATGTACCTGCTACCTAATTTAAAAACTGTATTAAAATACATGTAACTCTTAATTTTGTATTGCACAATATTAAAAACAAAAAAAAACTAATGTGATGGGTAATTATTAGTTCTTATTATTGTCTTACATCTCAATCTGAGTTAATGACACTACTTAGTATCTCTACTGTCTTTTACCTTCTTCTTGTTTTCAACAGTCTTTATTAGTTGACTACTTTATTGCCAAGATACTTATGAAAATAACCAACAAAACCTGAGATAAACAAATAGCTTGTAGACTTCTTGTATTTTTCTGTGTAAAACCAAATTCTCTCCAAATACCAACCTGTAATAAGTATTACCTGGATATGTTTTAAGAGCATTAACCTTATTATAGAATCAAGATAAACTGACCTTATTTTGCTGCTATCTGGCCACATTCATTTGACATTCAAATAAAAATTCTTTATTTTTCTCATGAGTTCAATAATCTACTATGTATTTTGGAAACCTACCTTAAAAATGAGTGCAATAATCTACTATTTTTATTTTATAACCTATCTTAAAAGCTATATTTATGGGGGCACATACTAAACTAATAACCAATATGGATAGTAGAGTGATTTTATGTCTGTGTGTGTGCTTATATTTTATTTAGTTTTTATTTGAACATAGGTATGTAGGTTAGGTACTACCTACCACACATCTTACAATTATTAGAAATATAATATAGGTATTGCAGATTCCCAGCACAACCTCTTCATATACTAAATAAAATAAATCAGTAATAATACTAAATTAAAGTTGTAAAATCTAACAAATTAAAATACTATCAAAAAGTAATAGAAACTAAAAATTAATATATATGTATATATTTTGTTTTGTTTCTCACTGGGGAAACAAGAATATTAAATAACATTTAAATAATAACACTTTTGCACCTATAATAAGAAGCATCCTCCTCTATCCTATTTCAAATTGCTGCCCAACAGGGTCCATGATGTACGTACCTTCTATTTACCTTTTATAACATCTACTCTACCATTGTGGAATGCAATAAATAAATTGATTGATTGATTGATATTATCAGTACTTATTTTAAAATTGAGCAAGCCGATTAAAACGTTATTACGAGTAAAACAACATTCATATTTCACATAATGTTGATAAAAACATGCTATTTGGACAACTCGTACCTGGAGCTATACTCTGTAGTAAATAAAAGAAGTCAAACAGATAACACTAAAGACAAAATTATTTGAACTTTATGCAAGTGAGATTTGCTATCTTATTTAAAGTGTTTTTCATTTACCTAAACCTAAATACTTTACAATTTACACTTTAATACATTGCATGACTTTTGGAAGGGTTTATTTAGGCTAATTAGCTCCATAATGTTCTTCGAATTATACAATTATATTTTCACATTTATAATATTAGTTTGATGTGATTACATTAGGTCACTTTAAGGTCTTATTGGCCAGTGCTTTATCAAAATGACTAAGAATTAAGATAAGACCCATAATACAAATCTTCTTTATAAATGAATCCATTCTTTTTTATATATCAGTTTAATGTATGCCACGGAAAAGGTCGTCTATCCAAACCGGTTCTCTAACTTGCCTGCTCAACTAATACGGGCTGTACGAGTATTTATATAGCGTGCGTAGGTTTTTTACATTAATTAATTTATACGACACAAGTAGGTATTTTGGGGAGGCCTACGTCCAGCAGTGGACTGCAATAGGCTAATTATTGATTGATTGAAGTATTTACTAATTTCGGCAAATTGTGTAGGTACCAGCAGCGTAGGTAGTTTACTCTTTAAGTGTCATATGTATCAGTCTAAAACTCTATTGTTACTATTCTTATCAATCTGAAATATAAAAAAACAAAAAGTAAAATAATCCGGTAGTATAATAATTGTGTGATAGTAAAAATATTAATGACTTGAATGTGAATTTTAATAATGTAGAGGACAGCGACCCCTATTATTTTAACTCGTAATGCGCGACGGTAACCGATACTACGAGCGGCCTTGGAAGGTGATTTGTTATGAATAAATTGTTTAATAAAATGTTAAAAAATAATGTAAAATTATAAACTGTTAAAATAATAGAAAATGTTATAAAAATGTTGTAGATATATGTTAATTGTTCGATTTGCTAGACGTAACTAACTAAAAGAGTATGTAAAATTGATCGAGCCGATCGGCGCCGATGTTCTGCAAAAATGTAAAGTCTAGGTTACACGCGCCGCCCGCGCCGGTCGCCTCAAGCCTAGTTAAAACAATGTACATTGACCGTACAAATAAAGTCCAATGACTTTAATACCGATCATCATCTAGATTTTATACGAAAATGATTAAACTTAAGCCAGGTGTTGATGATCCTAAATAAATAAATAAATAAATAAACGATTGAAGCGTTTATAGCTCAGTGATTATTTTCTATGTTTAGGAATTATGCACTAAAGTCTTACGTGCCTTTTAACCAAGAATGATGCTTTTAATGAATATTAGTAAAAGGTTTTTTTTTAACGGACTAATCGCTTTTGTGGTACCAGTGTGCCAGAGTGGTAATATAGCGGGCGCGGACGGGGAGTGGAAGGCTCGTACCCCTCAGAAATTTATGACAACGTATCTAGGGGCGCCCTCAGACGGGCACACCAGTGATAGGGAGTGGGGCTAGTTTTAGAGGCATTCTTAAACCGGTTTCGCAATCCCGACCCGAATCCGGTCCGATACTTACTAGTGGTAGTTTACGCACTAGATCCGATTTCCGTCATCCGAACTACTATACAAATAGTACTACGAATACTCCAGACCGATTTTCACAGATTCGTGTCGAATTGGAATTAAACGTATTTAGAAACCGCTCTTATTCTTTTTTTTTATATTGTATGGGTTTGCTCTTGACCCCGATCCAGCCCGAGAGCAGGGATGGGATCTACGATGTAGCGAGCTTATCCAGAAGGAGCCCATTCACTCTGGCTTTAAAGAGAGTCGGATTATATGTGCTCGGAAATACAGACGCCGGCGGCAGGAGATTCCACTCCTTTGCGGTACGCATTATAAAAGATGTTGAGAAGCGTTTGGTGCGCAAGCGAGGAATAGTCACCAAGAAAGGATGGTAACCTGCCGTGCGTCTGGACGTCCGATGGAAGAAGGGGGAAGGCGGAATGAGTTCATGCAACTCTTGAGCACTCTCCCCGAAGTACATCCTGTAAAATACTGATAAGCAGGCAACCTTGCGACGATGAGCCAAGCTGTGAAACTTAGCTTCCACCACTTATTTGTCGCCTATGATTCTCTTGGCTCTGCGTTCCACCGAGTTCTTACGTTCTTAAGTGCAGGGCCCCGTTTCACGAAGCAACAATTTACTAGTAAAAGTTACAATTTGATATTCATTGCGTAGTTAATTCGCCTAAACTGTAAGGCTTTATCGTTTTAATCTCAATGTCTACGCAATGTACATTGAATTTTACTTGTAATTTGTAACTTTTAGCTTCGTGAAACGGCCCCCAGTTCTTTAACTTTCGTAAACTGTACGGAACGCAAATTTTCAGTTGAGCCACGAGTGCCTTGAATTTATCAAGAAATCAATTATCACACTAATATTATAAATGCGACAATATATTTGGATGTTTAGATATTTAGATGTTTGCTCCGCCTTCACGTCTAAACCACTGGACGGATTTGGATGAAATTTGGAGTAGAGATAGTTTGTACCCTGGATTAACCCACAGGATACTTTTTGCCGGGAAAAGTCGTATTCCCACGGGAAATCTTACATAACGTGAGTGTAGCCGCGTCCCTGACACGGCACTGAGCTATGTGGATAGACCTTAAAGTATTCGGCTCTCATTCCGGAGGTACGAATCCCGGTGGGCATACTGCCAAACAAAGTCTCTTGTGAGACTGCCCTCAGTATGGTTAGGACATCGCAGGCTGAATAATCAACAGGTCATATACGTCCTCACCGAGGGGCTCGAACCTACCCTGATTTAGAGTAATTAGTCCTTAGTCGACCACGCTGGCCCAGTGCGGGTTGGTCGATTTCACACACAACCTTTGAATTTCTTCGCAGGAGTGTGCAGGTTTCATCACAATGTTTTCCTTCACCGTAAGAGCGTCGAATAAACGTACATATGAATTCGAAATTTGAAAACACATTGGTACGCGGCGTGGTGGGGATCAAATCCGCGTCTCCCGGACGGGAGGCAGCGGCCCCAACCACTAGACAACCGAACTCAGACTGAATCACCTGATGGAAAAGTATGATGAGTCTTAGAGAGATTAGCTGTAATCTACGGTGTTTGAGAAGTCGGTCGTTGACCTTACAACCCACAAGATGTACCCTGCGTTCCGAGACGCGCTGTAATTGATCACAGCACCCGTAATCGCGTACCGAATTACTGTCAGCGGGCGAAACCCATACATTATTTCATTTTGCTTTTTTGATCGCTGACAGCGCTGAAACTCTGATTCGGAATATACCCGTATGATAAAGGCCCTGTAAATACTAACTTAGCTTAAGAGTACGCTAGTGCTATTATATTCTATATCACAGCCCCTTGGTGATAAAGATTTATTTGCGTTGCAGGAGAGTGAAAGGAGTGGTAGGGCCGGTTCGTGACCAGGGCACGTGTGGTGCCTGCTGGGCGTTCAGCACAGTTGGAGTCATGGAGACGATGGCAGCCATGCAGACTGGGAAGGTCGAGCCGCTCAGCGTGCAGGTATGACGTCATTAGAAATGTTAACATTGTAAAAGTGTGGTGTCATAAGTGTTGAGCCACACTGTATAGACGCCACACTGTATAGACGCCACACTGTATAGACGCCACACTGTATAGACGCCACACTGCATAGACGCCACACTGCATAGAAGCCACACTGTATAGACGCCACACTGTATAGACGCCACACTGTATAGACGCCACACTGTATAGACGCCACACTGTATAGACGCCACACTGTATAGACGCCACACTGTATAGACGCCACACTGTATAGACGCCACACTGTATAGACGCCACACTGTATAGACGCCACACTGTATAGACGCCACACTGTATAGACGCCACACTGTATAGACGCCACACTATATAGACGCCACACTGTATAGACGCCACACTGTATAGACGCCACACTGTATAGACGCCACACTGTATAGACGCCACACTGTATAGACGCCACACTGTATAGACGCCACACTGTATAGACGCCACACTGTATAGACGCCACACTGTATAGACGCCACACTGTATAGACGCCACACTGTATAGACGCCACACTGTATAGACGCCACACTGTATAGACGCACTTTGTAGACACCAGGAGTTTGAAGAGGAAGGTGGTCCATGGGTGATCGTAACAACTTTCCTATTTTGTTGAAAGGAGTGAAAACAGTCTTTATTGAGTATTTGCCTAGCGATCTACCTACGAGGGCTGATTGATAAGTTTCCGAAACGACAAAGAAAAACTTTAAAAATCTATTTAAAATAAATTTATTTCTCAACGTAGTTTCCTTCTACCTCGATGCATTTAGTCCAGCGCTTCTCCAATGCCGTTACACCAGTTTGATAAAATGTTTTCTCCAACCCCTCAAAATACTCGTCCACGGCAACAATGACTTCTTCATTTGATGAAAATCTCTGGCCACCTAACCATTTCTTCAGGTTTGGGAATAAGTGGAAGTCACACGGGGCCAGATCCGGGGAATAGGGTGGATGCGGTAGCAATTCGAACCGCAATTCATGGAGTTTGGCGACTGCAACCATTGACGTGTGTGCAGGTGCGTTGTCATGGTGGAACAAAACTTTTTTCTTGGCCAAATGTGGTCGTTTTTCTGGATTTCTTCATTTAATTTTTGCAGCAAGCTTGCGTAGTACTCTCCATTTATTGTTTTTCCTTTTTGCAGATAATCCACTAAAATAATCCCTCGAGCATCCCAAAAAACAGTCGCCATCACTTTGCCGGCCGACAAAACCGTTTTTGCTTTCTTCGGCGCAGGTCTTCCGCTCTCAGTCCACTGCTTAGATTGTTCTTTTGTCTCGGGAGTATAATGATGTATCCAGGTTTCATCGACTGTTACATAACGCCGCGAAAACTCGTTAGGATCTCGGTTAAACAGCGCCAAACACTCCGATGAATCGTCCACTCGACGTTGCTTTTGGTCAACAGTGAGCAAACGCGGCAACCATCGCGCGCAAAGCTTTTTCATTCCCAAATGTTGGTGCAAAATATTAAAAACGCGTTCAGATGAAATGCTCACCATCTCTGCTATCTCTCGCAACTTCAAGCGCCGATCATTTAATACAATTTTGTGAATTTTTTTGATCATGTCCGGATTCGTGACTTCATTTGGACGGCCAGACCTGTGGGCGTCTTCGCAGCTCTGTCTTCCACGTTTAAAATCAGTTACCCAGGTGTGAATTGTACTCAATGCAGGAGCAGAATTACCTAAAACACTGTCTAGCTTGGTTTTAATCTGGGTTGCTGTTTTCTGTTTTAAAACGTAAAACTTTATCACCGCACGAATTTCGTTTCTTTCCATTGTTAAGAAAATTTACGACAGAGAAAGTTCTACGTCCTATCAAACAAATTCCACCAGTTCGATTAAATTCAAATTTGGCGTTCTATTTTCAAAAAGATGCCAAAATATAATGTAATTTTTTTTTTTTGCGTATCATTTTTTTAAGTTCGTCGTTTCGGCCAGTTATCAATCAGCCCAGGTACTTTATCTGTTACACCTTTCACATAAGACAAAAACGCTGGTTGACGTTGCACTTCTTCTTTCCTCCTCCTAGGTGTGCGTTTTGATTTGCACAACTTCGTACTGTACCCGTTTCGTCGCAGGACAGTCTTGACATGCTCCAGTTCTTGTGATAGATGGCTCGCGTCACATAGGTCATGAGCTCTGTCTGTAAGTGACCTAACGTCTGAATCCAGGTGACGTGGGTGGTGATGTGAAGTAGCGTGCAAATATTTATCTGTGTGAGTTGCTTTTCTGTGGCTGTACAATGTGCGGACGCAGTAGCTGTTTTTGAGCGTCTTCTGATATTGCTTCTTTGCATTCGAAAATTAACGCATATGTTTGCCGTTTCACTCTGGGAGTGGGATTGAAATTCACAGGTTTATATGTCGAGCTATCTTCAAGTAACGTTTTATATTAAATATAACCGTGGAAACAAACCCGCGAATTGTGAGAATGTTAGTGTAGTGAACAACCACGAAAATCTTAAACTATATATGTATTTATCTATTTATGTAATGTATACCAGCTGTCTGGTACCCATAGTACAAGCTCTGCTTAGTTTGGGATCAAATGTCCGTGTATGAAAATGTCCCCATATATTTATTTTTATTATTTATTTATATATTTATTTTATCTGTCGGAGATCTTATACGTCCCCACCAGATTAGGAGGTTAATTGGCTTATTTAACAATATATTATAATAAAAAAAGTAAATGTAAGCTAAGAATGTTATATCTTTTATAAATGTAACTACTTAGGCATTTTGTAGGCTGGTATAGATAGATAGTCTTATTGTTGAGACAAAAACTATTATAAAATATGTTATCTAGATTTAAACTGGTTTGTAAGACAAACGTGACCACATAAAAAAACTACTGTTCAAGTGACTCGTTCTTTATCTTGAGGTCTTCTACCTAGACCGGTTAAGGCAAAAATCTAGATAAAAAGGCATGAACGAACATCTGGATCAATGAACCGAATTAATTTATATTATTTTGATTCTAAACTTCGATTTTTTGCTACGAACCTTTACAGTAATTTTTATTTGATCCTTTTTCAAGTAGGTATGTAAGACGTATAATAAAATTCGTACAAGTTTTTTTAGAGTCACCTTTGAATCTATAGGGACGATGGTATGAGGGCTAGGGTCACTGCCCTCGGAGCGCAAGGTCAAATTCGAATCCTGTCGCATGTACTAAACCTTGTTGGTCAATGTATTTATGAACTTTTTGTACCGAAATATCGGTACTACTCCAAAAAGTCTATTTCAGCCTTTGCTCAACCTAGATAACACTGCAAAAAATACATTCTATTTTTCTTTATGTCGCACAGAAAGTCAGAAAAATATTGATCAAAAACAGTGAACAAGACTGCAACTAAAACACTTCTAATATCTTTGCTAAGTAAGGACTTTCTATAAACAAAATTATCACTCCGATGCGGTTATAAAACACAAAGCCTCATGTATGAGTATCGACTTTTCAGGTTTAAGAAGCACCACACAAAAAAATGCGGTACTTATACAGTCGTATATTGTAACTGAGTGGGGAATACTCGTAACTCAGCTAAGTATGTGGTCACAGCGGTAATTAATACAGAGATGTATTTATAGATTATTATTGTAACATCTGATTTCATCTGTTACGAATTATTTAATATTTTTAAGCGATTAAAAAAAAAAAACTTGGCAGGACTCGAACCTGCATCTCCTTGGCAATGCAGACAGACAGGCGGGATCCGATATTTACACAAAGTTTGTTTTTTAAATGATTTTTAAGCTTGCTATTCTTCTCTCCAGGAGGTAATAGATTGCGCAGGTCTGGGCAACAGTGGCTGTCTGGGCGGCGACATTTGCCTGCTGCTAGACTGGCTGTATCTCAACGACAAACCTGTGGAGACCGACAAGCAGTACCCTCTGAAACTGACAGATGGCGCCTGCAAACTGCCCAAGAACGCTACCGGCGTCAAGCTGGATACATTTACCTGTGATGAGTAAGCACCATCGTGCACTTGTTATCACTCCTGAAAATCACTGGGCATGAACACTGTTACTTCTCTAGTTTCCTTCTTTGTTTTCAGAAAAGAATCTAAAAAGACTGATGGAAGACTAAATTGCGTCAGTGCCTATATTCCGCTAATTTTGATCTTCATTTGTTTAATCAATTTTTTTTTTTTTTTTGGCGATGACCTAATGCTTGTGTCGCAAAATCGACGTATCAAGCGTAACCGGACTTTTGGGGGAGCGGAAGGCTCTTACCCCTAGTATTATAGCAACAGCCTAAGGGCGCCCACTTGGGGGCACGGACCTCGGCCTAGGACGTTGCCATGGCGAGAAGCGCGTGGGAGAGGAATGACCCTGACGGGGTCTTCCAGGATTATGCAGAACTTGATTGGGTCTACCGCGTCCCCGCCGGCGGGTGCGGTTGCTACCAGAAGGGCATTCTGTGGAGTGTACTCTATTGGCAATGGCTCTCCCAACAAAAGACTGGATGGGATCGACAGGATCGGACAGAACTTGTTTAATCAATCGAGTCAGACGGTGTACTTATAGCTTGTACATATATAGTGATTCTTCATCACCTCTCGAACGTTCCTTGAACTCCCGAAATACCGCACTTACAGTCGCCGTCACAATACTATAGTGTTACAGTTCCCAACTCCTCCAACTTCCAATAATAGTATTACTTACAATAAACAATAACATAGTTAAGCATAATAATAACATTAATATAATGTTTTACTATTCATCTTTTGTTAATTTAACTTAATTGTTTATAAGACATTGATTTGGTCTATTTTGTTCTGAATACTGTTATTATCTTTGATTTGCCGATTAGTTCCCCGTTCTACCACCGAGTGGCGTGGTAGAAGGTAGCTGAGCGAGTTTTTGATTGAGTCGTAACGTTTTTTTTTTAAACAAGCTGTAGATTGGAAAATAAAAGCTTAACGTGGAATCCTGTATTTTGTGATCTTGCAGACTAGATTTCCCCTCATTTTACAATAGGCCAGCTTCCGTGGCCGAGTGGTCGAGATTTCGACGCCCACTACGGAGGTTCCGGGTTCGATTCCCGGTGGGGATACTGTCAAGCAAAAATCTCTTTGTGAGACTATCCCCAGTTTGGTTAGGACATTGCAGGCTGAATCACCTAACTGTCCGAAAAGAAAGATGATTCCGTGCTTCGGAAGGCACGTTAAGCCGTTGGTCCCGGCTATTATGTATCTAGTTGTTACACGAGCCATGTCAGTGGCCTTTGGTGGCTCTAAACACTGAAACCAGGGTTTGTGAGGTCGCTTGTCGAGACCTTACAACCCACACAATGTTGATGATGAGTTGCTATTGTCATCTTCCAGTTTCGTGAACAAGGAGAACAAGATCTTGGAGATGCTGGCGACGCACGGGCCGGTGGCGGTGGCGGTCAACGCCCTCGCCTGGCAGAACTACCTCGGAGGGGTTATACAGTACCACTGCAGGTCAGTCGTACCACCATGACAAACATAATAATTGTGGCTCTGTGAGCTGTGGACCTCGCGAGTCTGGCTTATTGCCGGTTTTTCCCCTTCCCTTCGAAGTCTATGCGTCTTAAAGGGTAACAAAAAAGTTTAGTGACATTTTTGAACATTTTTCGAAATGGCTGAAATATAATTTTTTACGTTTTCAACGCCCATACATCTGCCATTTTGAAAAATTTCAAAAATTGAATCGATAATAAAAATCTATATAATTATTGAACCTACTCATAAAATTTCACGAGAATCGGTTGACAGCAGTATTATACGTAGGGGGCATATATTAATTACGTGGGGCGGTTAGGGAAGTAATCAGAGGGGCCTATGCCTAGCCCGGATTCAAAGAGATGCAGGTTCGAATCTTGTCCTAGATCGTCAAGTTTTTCCATAAATACCACGTGTTACCAAAATGACCCAAAACCCCTCGGGTGGTGGATCAACCCGTGGAACTGAACAACTATTGTTTCACAGCTTTTTAAAATACCCCAAAAAAAATACCTTACATACAAATTAACTTGATCAGCTGATTAGTTTGTATAAAAAGTATTTTATTAATATATATTTTGTGAAATTTCTGCAACAAAATTTGTTTAGTTTCGGCGGTATATTGCGAAAACGTTGTATATTTATTTTGATAATATTTAATATTTTAGATTCATAGAAAACAACCAAAAACGTAAACCTTCCGGCGGGACTTGAACCCACGACCTTCGGCCTATACGCAGCCGACGTGCTTACCTGCCACACCACGGAGGGCGTAGTGGCAACGCTGAAATTAGTTCTTGCTTGTTTTCTATGGGATTATGACGTCACCATAATAGGCAACCACTTGGCACGTTATTGCTTAGCTTTTTTTTTATAATATTTTTTCCAGCGGAGCGGCTGCAGACCTCAACCACGCAGTTCAGTTGGTCGGCTACGACTTAACCTCTGAAGTCCCATACTACATAGCTAAGAACTCCTGGGGAACAGAATTCGGCCTCTCGGGCTACCTGCACTTGGCAGTAGGATCCAACATGTGTGGATTGGCCAATGAGGTCGCTGGCGTCGATGTTAAGGTGTAAATGAGGTAAAAAACACATATTTTGAGGTAAAAATAAATATTCTCTTTATGTCGAATTCTCGTTAGAAATTATAAAAATACTGAAAGTACCTATTTACACTTACTATCATTTATGATGTGATCTAGACACATACGTGCCTTATACACCATTAATAATAATAATAATATAAACCCAAATAATATTTATTAAGTAAGTACATTTTTTGAATACTCATATTATTTTCTCGTAAACTTGCCAAATGCTGTGATATTTTTATATGCAATTTGGGACCCGTAGTCAGATAAAAAATACTACATTACATTAGAAATATAGTATAGGTATCGTAGGTTTTTTAATTAATATGTGTTGAGAAGTGTGCACTATTCTAATTAATCACTTTTATATGAAAGCCGTGTGGTGACGGCAAGTAGAATACATTTGTCACCATCCCCTACTCTTCCCGTGGGTGTCGTAAGAGGCGACTTAGGGACTACACATTGAACAGGGAACGGGCAGCAGCGCTCTCTGATACAGTAACCCTTTAATCTGCGATCTCCAACCCGCCTGCCAAGCGTGGAGATTATGGCAAAACCAAACACTTAAGTGGAGGAGGCTCATAGTCCAGCAGTGGACTGTAACGGGCCGTTGATTTTGATTTTGATATGAAAGAACGTAAATACCTGTTACAATAAAAACAAGTGGGAGGAACAAACCGATTGGAAATAGTCCATGTTGTTTTCCGAACAAAGTAATTTTGTGAATACTCATAGTCCAAATATGTGTGTAAGAACATGTAGTATAGGTATTACGAATTTTAATAATTGCATTTTAGAGCTAATTAATTCAACTTTACGCCGTGTGGTGACGGCAGAGTAGAATACATTTGTCACCAACCCCTACTCTTCCCGTGGGTGTCGTAAGAGGCGATTTAGGGACTACACATTGAACAGGGAACGGGCAGCAGCGCTCTCTGATACAGTAACCTTTTATTCTGCGATCTCCAACCCGCCTGCCAAGCGTGGAGATTATGGCAAAACCCTCCACTTAAGTGGAGGAGGCTCATAGTCCAGCAGTGGCCTGTAACGGGCCGCTGATTTAATTTAATTGAATTTTAAAACAGGGTATAAAACAATATGTAGATCAAGATTTATTTAAACGTCTTGCTTGTCATAGTTCTATAATATGTACATTCCTAAAATCAAAACCAAAACACCCAAAATATTCTATTCTCTTTTTAAACCTAAAGGTCTTGTAACCGTATCTCCTTTGCTGACTTACTTTTATATTGGTAGGCGGGTGGTGCACTCTAAATACACATCGGCCTCGATTCGGGATGTCATGCTCTAATTCTAATTTTAAAATCCAGCTATCCTTTTCGTTTTTATGACCAATGAAAGAGAGGTGATGAACGATAACCTAAAATAAGGGCATAGCTGTCAGCTTAAGAGATTTTTAAGTCGCATGTTTTAAGTGCCCTCTAAAATTATGCAATCGACACGGCCATAAGTTTCAAATTCGATGTTTGACAGCTCTAATATTAGGATGGCCATCTCCTGTCCCTTTTCAATCTTTATAAGGTAAAAAGGATGGACTAACTTAAATTAAAGATTACAGCGTGACATCCCGAATCGAGGCCATCATCGTGCGGAGGTCGCTAGATATTTTGTCTTTTACGACTTCTATAATCAATAACTAATTTGAAAGAATCTTAGATATTAGTTTGATAAAGATAATGGCAGAATTAACTCGATTTTATAAGTAAGAAGTCAATTAAAGTTTTGTAATTTAGATATTGTATTAATATTTTCAAGGTGACGGGTATTGGCAGCATTTGTGTAAAATAGTAAGAAATTAAGAACCTTATTGTCGTCATAATAGTTGTTAAAACGTTTAATTTCATTTTTATATTTAAGAAATAATGTAAATAACACTGTTTATATGATTGATAAGATAGGTAAGATTTTACAAAATATGTTTTCGATGTCAAAGTTAGCTTATAAGGGTGTGTTCATGGTTGGCAGCATTATCGAACTGTTTAAGGAAAAAACATTTTTGAATCAAAATGGTAACATTAAATTAATTTGATGTGTTATTCCTATACAAAATTGTGCATGTCCAAACAAACGTTACTTAGTCACTCATGACTAGAAAACTTAGTTTAATTATTACAAAACAATAGGGAATATGCACATTTTTTTAAAATTCATTAATCGAAATATTTTAAGTTCCAGATAAACACATAAAAAATATTTTTTCAAATATCTTGCTCAGAAACAAAGTTATAAGGCTTCAAAGTTGATGGTTAGACAGAGAGGTCCGACATGACCATTTACGTCATTGGTCACGTGGGCCATACATCCGCCATAGAAAATTTTGTTTTCGTTGGTGATGAAAAGAGGGACAGATATATTTGTTTAATAATGTTGTATCTAGTTTTTCGATCGATTTCGATTCTGTTTTGACTGACAGTATTCTAATATTGTATACTTTCAGATGAACTATGAAAAAAACTAATAATTTTTAAGCATATTCCCTATTATACAAACTTATTAGAATAAAAATCATACGAAGAAGACTGTATAATATTCAATTATGATGATAAGAACTGCAAGAATAAGTATGTATTTAAGTTTTTGAGTCGATTTTAAAGGTGAATTTTCTTTAAATTATTTATTGTTTCAAAGGTTCCATGTAACTACTAGTGTCATGTCATTTGTAATAGTTCAAGACTCAGACGCGACTTCGAGCGAGCCTGGTCGAATAGCATTTTATGTTGAGATTGGGGCCGATAGTAAAGCTGAAAGTCGTCGGCTCGCTAAATGAGCCCTAAATTTTGTAGTTCCTTCTAATAGGGGATTGGACTACTTTTTTTTATTTTATAAATCCAAACTTCTTAGTTTCTGCTATCGAACACTAAAAGTATTTTTGCTCCATCTTTAAAATTGACCGAGTTATAAAGGTTTGAAAATCAAGATTAGACAGAGAGGCACATACCCACTTGTGACGTCATTTGTTAGTAACGCCATATAATCTCCATACAAAAAATCGTTTTTGAAAGAGACAGACATATTGAAACTTCTGCTACTTATCTATATTTTTTAAAATAATTCATAAAATATGGTAAATTTAGGAATAGTCCGAGTCTATTGTGTGTTTTAAAGCAGAATAGACTATTTTTTGTACTCTGTGGCATAGATGACTGTGATATTTGAGTTGCAGTTAAATCCATTTTTACAGTTATTGATATTTTTCCAAGTGCCTTATTGTAAGATTCGTTGTGTAAAAGTGATTTTTGTAAAAATAAAACGTTTATTATCTATTTGAAAAATGTGTTATTTAAATTTTGTGTCATCACCATTCGTTTACGGGCTATTTAAAGCGAAATATAACAATGATATCATTTTCCTTTAAATCAGACTAATATAAATTTGTACAGTTCTAGGCAAAAGTGCTTACACTTCTTTTTAAATATTTCCTCTCTTTGTTGCCTTGCTTCAACTTAGGCACAGAATTAAAAAATATTAAAACCAAATTGTTAAATTGGAATTATTGTATTTTTTTTTTGCTTTTTTCGAGAATATTAATGAATAACAAGAAAAATCGAATTAAAAGCTATGTTACGATTGAATAATTTATATGAACTTGAACGAAGTTTGTTTAGATAGTTATTTACTCACTTAAGGTACCTGACTGCGCACTAACGCCACTTCGATTTTTTTTTTATTAAAAAACATATATTAAAAAAGTGGACGATTATTTTAAAGTGTAGGTACTTTAGTATTTTTAGAAATACCGAATTTTATAAAATCTTATACGGTGTAGTAAGTGATAGCGAAAGTGCTAAAAACGGCCGTTATTAGCACTTTCGCTATCTGTTACTACAATCAACAATAGATAACTGAATTTATCAATTCTAAAAATACAACAAGACTAATGAAACAATTTGATCGTTCATATTTTTGATATTTTGTTCACTAAGTTATGATTTTTAATCCAAGTGGCGCTAGTGTTCACATAGGCTACCCCCTTAAAATTTAAAACCAAGGTGGCAAGTTATCTTTTTGTTGCTTCGTAAACTTGAGTATATAACAGTACATATGTTATGCATAACTAAAAGGAAAAAATAGCGACATTATCCTGACTAACGCATTGTTATTGAACGTCTGAGCGCAACTAGTGTATTGATATTTTACACTTAAATGCAATAATTATATTTTCTCAAAAATACAAAGATAGTGCTTAAAAATGTCCGAGTCATCTGAAATACTTGTTAGAACTAACAATAAAATTTCAACTCGTCATAAGTTTTTAATTGTGACTGTGATTGGTGGGGCAATTTTTATGGGTATCTATGTCAACCTGCCTCTTCGGCAGTTACGGTCGTACCATCTGCCGGAAATATTTCACGATGAGATTGTACTTAGAGACGAATTGGAATACCTATTCACAGCGTATATGAAAAGGTTTGGAAAAATCTACAAGAAAAGTGAATTTCAACTAAGATTACAGACTTTCAAGGTAGGCAAGTCCTCTTTTCTATTGCGAATGCTAAAGGGCCCCGGAGACGGTCAAACGGTTTGACTCAAACCTTACGTGTTTGATCAAACCGTTTGAGGTCAGTTTGAACGGTTTGTCAAACGGCTCTGCGCAGTCTGATTCTGTACGCTGTCGTAATTACAGCTTGGCAAAAAAGAGTTTGGAATAAATGAGGGCGCTTCTTTCGCACTTGAGGCCACCTCGTAGTCAAATAGGAAAGGAAAAAATACTTAATTTATAAAATATTGTAAAATTAACGAATAAGAATCAACATGGTATACCAATGGGATAATAAAAAGCAAACCAGCATGAATGGCAGCAAACTAAATATTGAGTTCCACCTGTCACCGCTCCAAACTCTTTTTTGCCAAGCTGTACACTTCTGACGCGTCAAACACAACAAAATTTATTTATTTATTAAAAACTAATAATTACAAAAGACGTCATCATTACAAGATTGCTCCCAATACGATGACGCCAAATACGAAATTGCATCACACGAAAAATATGAAATGGCATCAAACATGCTTCAAACACGTAAATGTTTGACAAACCGTTCAAAACACCTTTGTAAACGATCAAAATGGTTTGAGTCAAACCAAACTTTACGTGTTTGAATCAAACCGTTTGACCGTCTACGGGGCCCTTAAGGTGTGTTTTGTGGTTAGATTATCTTTTACGCAGTTGCCAACCTATCAACTTTTTATTGCATAGCAATTTATTGTTTGTGGGCTAGGCACTATCCTCACCACTGAATAAGCAATTTTTTACTGAGGTAAAATGATTTCGTCCTGTGGAAAAGAAACTAAGTCCTAGCTCTAAATTAAGAAAGAAAGAAAGAAAAACCATTTCTTTCAATTTTACCACACTACACTACACAATAAAGTACATCGAGAGATAAAGAGTACAATTGTAATGACAGTATTTAAAATAGTACTTCCATGTGCAATGTGACGCAATATTAAAAAAGGCTAGCGACTCTGCAAGAGAGATAAACGCTGGTTTTCTGTCGCCCCTAATATTTTTCTGTCTAATTAGAAGCTTGCCTGGAAGAAATTGCTACCTTAGCAATAAGGCCGCCTATCTGTACACTATTATTTGAACAGCTTTTTTTCTGTACATCTCTTGTGTGCAATAAAGTATGTTCTATTCTATTACTTTTTTTCCTAAAGGATCTAATTGCAATTTCTACCAGTGGTACTATAGCGGGCGCGGACTCTGAACTCGGTCTAGTCCCCTGTCCTAGGAATTACAATAATAGATTATTTTACCCATTTCAGAAATCAGTTTCGGAAATACAAGATCTGAATGAAGCACACTACGGCTCTGCCAAGTTTGGATTCACCAAATTCACGGACATGTCAGAGGAAGACTTCTTTAAAAAGGTTCCGAAGTATGCACAAGAAAACTTCAACCAGACATGTCCACCAGAAAATGGTCAAAGGTTCTTACACTTAAAGGAATCGAAACCGCCTCCAAAGTTTGACTGGTAAGAAAGAACCATGTACCTATACGATCACGTAGTAAATTTTTACTCAGTCGGCATTTTCATTACTGTGTATTTTTGCTGTTTACGCATTTTAGTTAAGTATATCACGTTCATTCCTCACTGTGTGCGCATCATTTTTATATCAAGTATTTTTAATAAACATTTTATCAAGTTTTAAAGAGATTTTCCTGTTTTCTCATCAACAACTATCAATCCCTTGGTGACGGCAGAGTGGAATACATTTGTCACCATCCCCTACTCTTCCCGTGGGTGTCGTAAGAGGCGACTTAGGGACTACACATTGAACAGGGAACGGGCAGCAGCGCTCTCTGATACAGTAACCTTTTAATCTGCGATCTCCAACCCGCCTGCCAAGCGTGGAGATTATGGCAAAACCCTCAACTTAAGTGGAGGAGGCTCATAGTCCAGCAGTGGACTGTAACGGGCCGTTGATTTTGATGAACTATCAATCCAATTTACTGAACTACCAAGAGCTCAGACAAACCATTTACTTCTAAAACTTACAGCGTAATCTATATATTGGCCTCGACTCGGGATGTCATGCTCTAATTCTAATTTTAAAATCCAGCTATCCTTTTCGTTTTTATGACCAATGAAAGAGAGGTGATGAACGAATGATAACCTAAAATAAGGGCAGCTGTCAGTTTAAGATATTTTTAAGTCACATGTTCTCGGTCATACACAGTTACTGAGGACTTGAAGGACGACAAAGACATTGGAGCGAGAGCGGAGGGCGAAAATAGCATAAAATAAATGTAATGATATGGAAGTAAGAATGTGCGATGTGTTCTGCGTTCCGTGGCACGCTGTTATCGATTACAGCACTCGTAATCAAAATCAAATATTTTGATTCGAATTAAGATTTTACAAAATAATTTTTCGACGTCAAAGCTAGCAAATACCAAGGACAGGGAAAGCTGTCAATCGCGTACTGAATACTGCCAGCAACTGGCGAAACCTTGCACTAATTCCAAGGGCGAAACCCATCCATTGTGTTTGCTTTTCTGGTCTCAATTTTGCAGTGTCATTCAAAATGCACCCGTTGTTGGTGTGAAAATCAGTCCTGAGTTATAACACAGCACAATGCTATAGCATACAGAAGAAAATTTCTTTAATAATAGTAGGTTATAGTAAGGAAGGTTTTGAAATAAAAAGGAGATAGGTATAGCCGACCAGCATACAGTAGTCCTTATCTCAAGTCACGTCTGACTAATAAATTAATAAATTTATTAACGTTTTTACGATTGCAAAAAATATTGTTTTCTCATTTGTAAATACAGTCTTTATCTAAAATTCAAAAACGAATTTAAGTCACGTCTGGCTAATAAATTACTGAATTTATAAACGTTTTTATTACTGCGAAAAATATTATTTTTCGCAAATGCCAATCAATCATGTTGGATACAATAAACGCACAGACTTCCGTTAATTGTTTTATTATCACCAAAATCTTTAATTTATTACAATTTTATAGATAATAACCCTAATTAGCAAGTTGACATTAGCAATAGGCGGCAAGAAGTGTTGCCAAGATAAAAAACAATAATTATTTTAATTTAAGTAGCATTGGGTTCCATGGATTTGAACCAATCCCACAAATCATACCGCTCTATGACTCCATTGTTCGATAAGATTAGTATTTAAAGGTGTGCTACGCCACTCCAGATTATTCGATCCCCAGCGTCGGTCACGGTTGTACTTATGCCTCTCTTGCTTATTAAATAAATACTAAGTATAATAATATTTCTCGTCTTATTACTGAGTTCCGCATGAACTCTCGCCCTGCATCAAGAACACTTCCTCGAAACTGTACATCAAGAAGCATCACACACACACACACACACACACACACACACACACACACACACACACACACACACGCACACACACACACACATCCTGTGCAGCGCGTGACTCCAGATAGAGCAGCCGCGCGCGTGCATTAGTAGGCTAAGGTCACTGTTTACAATGCACCTCCATAACGATACGGGACGATTGACTGTGTATTTAATAATTTTATTAAATACACAGTCAGCCCATTTGGGCTCGTCATACTTCTGTTCCAATCTATCTATAGACTAACCATAAATATCCTCGATTCGGGATGTCACGCTCTAATCCTTAATTTAAGTTAGTCCGTTCTTTTTACCTTTTAAAGATTGAAAAGGGCCATTCTAATATTAGAGCTGTCAAACATCGAATTTGAACCTGGCCATGTCGATTGCACAATTTTAGAGTGCCATAAAACATGCGGCTTAATTTTTAAGCCTTAAACTGACAGCTACGCCCTTATTTTAGGTTATCATTCGTTCAAATGAATATCATTCGTTCATCACCTCTCTTTCATTGGTCATAAAAACGAAAAGGATAGCTGGATTTTAAAATTAGAATTAGAGCATGACATCCCGAATCGAGGCCATTATGCTAATCATACAGCAGGAAAGTAGGGAACATGAACAATTTTGTAAATTCATTAATCGAAATACATATTTCAAGTTCCAGATAAACACAATAAAAATAGTTTTTTAAATATCTTGTTCAGAAACAAAGTTATAGAAAGTTAGTTTTCAAAGTTGATGGTTAGACAGAGAGGTCCGACGAGACATGTGACGTCATATTTGTCACAGGCCATACATAGAAAATTTTGTTTTCGTAAAGAGGGACAGATATATTTGTTTAATAATGTTGTAACTAGTTTGTTTTTCGATCAATTTCTATTCTGTTTTGACTGTCAGTAGTACTATTTTTGTATACTTTCAGATGAACTAAGAAAAAATCTATTTTTTTTTATAGTAGATATTTCATCAACGACCCGTAACAGTCCACTGCTGGACTATGAGCCTCCTCCACTTAAGTGGAGGGTTTTGCCATAATCTCCACGCTTGGCAGGTTGGAGATCGCAGATTAAAAGGTTACTGTATGCGCTGCTGCCCGTTCCCTGTTCAATGTGTAGTCCCTAAGTCGCCTCTTACGACACCCACGAGAAGAGTAGGGGTTGGTGACAAATGTATTCTACTCTGCCGTCACCACACGGCTTATAGATATAGATATTTACCTACCCGTTTTCAGCAACACTAATTGCAATATTGGGAAAATCTTTTATAAATTGTTACCCTAACAGCCAGAGGGGCATACAAAATAATGGCTCTAGAAAAGTCAAACAGTAACTTAGTGCGAACTAAGTTTTGACTTACTAATATTATAAACGTGAAAGTTTGTATGTATGGATGTTTAATACTCTTTGTTTTGTTTGTCACGCAATAACTACTGAACGGATTGGGATGTGGAATAAAGATAGTTTGTACCCTGAATTAACACATAGCATACTTTTTATGGGAAAAAGTCTTATTCCCACGGGAAAATCTTACACAACACGAGCGTAGCCGCGGGCTGATCGCTAGTAGGACGGCTTAGTTTTGTGCCATGACACCGTTTGCCTTGTAAGTTTACTTATAATATCATTGAATTTGACTTTGTCCCTACCGGAATTCAAACCTGGAACCTCTATTTTCAGAATCGAACGTTCCACAGCGCGGCTGTTATGATGACGGTGATTAGTTGTTAGTGTTTGTGCTGTTGGTGATGATGATAATGGTGATGATGATGGTGATGATGATATGTTGTTGTTGTGCCCAGGCGAGAACGAGGTTATGTAACCAAGGTGTTAGATCAAGGAAGATGCCAGTCGTGTTGGGCCCATTGCGTGGTCGGAATCATGGAGTCCATGGTGATGATCAAGGACCTGCCTCAAAGTCGCCAGTATTCCAACCTTAGCATTCAGGTACCGTCTCATTTCTTTATACAATCTGACTCTGCGTTCCGAGACTTGCTGTAATAGATTACAGTGCACTCAAAGCTCGTACCTAATCACTGTCAGCAGCGGGCAAAACTCATAAAAATTTTGCGTTTGATTCGGAACGCACTATGATAAGGTTTTTTTCACGGACCAAGTAGGAAGAGGACTAGGCTCTATGAACTAGGCCGCGTGATAATTTAGTCGGCCATGACGTCACGGAGGGGGCGGGGCTTAGCGGCCATTACGCTATTTACTTGCGACTAAAACACTTGTCGTCGTGCGGTCAAAAATTATTGAAATTTGAGTAAATAATGCTAAAAATATGAAGTGTTGTTATTTATTTATTTTATTTATTTATTTATTAAAGAAAATTTACAGCATGACAGTCTGTTATTACTAAGGCACTGTAAACTTAAGACTAGAAAGTAAAAAAATAATAAATGTAAATGACAATGTAAATAAAATAAAAAATAAAACTCTTATAAACCCTCAGCATGACATAAACAAAATTTGCTGAGCACCAATATCGAGTCAGCAAAAATGTCGACATGCGGTGACATAGACAAGAGCGTGTTAAGTTGGCTGAGCGCAAGCACGAGCGGGGAGTGGCAGTGGTGGTTAGTGCGCAGAGAGGGCACCGCAAGTAGTCGATGGCTGCGCGCCCGCAGGTAGTTGTCAGGGACAAACAAGCGACACACACGAGAAACCAGTTCAGGACATGCAAGATCTCCACGAAGCAGCCTACATACAGTAATAAGTACGTCTGGTTTGTAGCGAGTTAATTCCTAAGATACCAAGAAGAAATAAAGATGGATATAAATAAGGGTAGTAACCATATATCTTTTTGTAGATAAATCTGAGGAATGCCTTCTGTACTTTTTCCAACAGCAAGCAATAAGTAATTTCGTGGGGACTCCACACGGTAGCTGCGGTTTCCAACTTACTTCGAACCAATGCAGTGTAAAGAAGTATAATAGCTTTAGGGTCTCGAAAGTCACGACAATTTCTTAGAACAAATCCAAGTCGTCGGTAACTGTCTACTGCCAAAGATCTAATATGTTGGTTGAAAGTAAGTTTGGAATCAAAAAGTACACCCAAATCTCTAACAGCATCAACACGGTTAATACTATCGGAGCCGAGAGTATACCTAGCGACTAAGGGTTGAGAGGAACGTGAAAAGGTCATAATACAACATTTTGTACCTATGTGTCGAAATTGTTCTGAGAGGCAAGGAGAAACAGCTGAAAAGTTATCATTTCACGTGTAAGTAACTTATTTCAGTATTTTCATCCCAACTTTTCTGTAATAATTGATACGAGGAGTAAATTACGCTTTGTGCTACTAGATGGCTAATAAAGATTGGTTAATAAGTAAGTGTAATTGCGACTATGTGAGCTTTAATGTTTATATTTCATTAGATTTTATCATGAAATTTAGAAAACTTATTAATTTATAAACTAGATTTTCTGTTAAACTATTATATTCGTCGAAAAAATCCCCGCGGTCAGATGACGCGAGATCGCCATCTAGCGTGCAGAAAATGTACTAGTAAGGAAAATATGTGGTAGTGTTATAAATTCTCCCGATTTGTCGGGAGGATTTTATGCACGGGCCAAGTAAATATCCTAAAATGTCGATATGCTAAGATAAAAGAGGTTCTCAAAATAATCGTAATTATTGGTGTTACGTATTACTGATTTTGATTCTACACTAGCTTTCCGCCCGCGGCTACGCTCGCGTTATGTAAGATTTTCCCATGGGAATAAGACTTTTTTCCATATCCTATGTGTTAATCCAGGGTACCAACTATCTCCATTCCAAATTTCATTCAAATCCGTTCAGTGGTTAAGGCATGAAAGCGTAACAAACATCTAAACATCCAAATATATTATAAATTTTATAATATTAGTGTGACGCACGCTTTTATTAAGTAAACACGTTAATTATGGTAATAACCCGTGCAGTCATACCTATTTGAAATTGTTTACTTTCATCTTCTTAGTTTTTCATCTTAATTATTTTATCTTTTGTTTTTAAGTGTAAAAAAGACAATATTATTATTTCAAAGTGAAATATCCATTTTCATTGAGGTATTAATTTATAATTATAATCTGTGCAAAATCTCCCAACCTTCCCTAAACAGGCAACACTTGCGACAACGGGCCGCATTTAGAGAATGAATTTGTGAGAATATTCGAGAAACGAAAAGACAGCAGTTAAATAAAATGGTTCTATTTATGGGTGATTAAATGAATTAGGTACAGGTTTTAAAAGTAGCTTATTAACGTCTATATACATCCATACATCCAACCAAACAACCATACATCCAAACAATACATGCATATTATTAGTAAATAGTAAATTAGTAATATGTACGTACTTACATCGAAATGATCTTCACATAAATGTCTTGTATTGTAGCCTGAGCAGAGGGTGGAGTTTTATCAACTCTGTTTACGACGGAATACCATTTTTTACGAAGTTTTGGAAGAAAGAAAGAATTGTCCTTATTTCTTTATTATTTCTTGTACCTATTAAAATTATTTCTTGTTTTAAAAATGTGTTTGTAATCTGACCCACGCGCTAATTTTTCTAAGTTCATCACTGTACACGATATAGGTACTTTGGACGTACTTATTTTTAAAAATAAAATCTCAGTGTGGCCCTGTATAAGTATGTTTTTAACACGTTTCGCCCTCTAGTGGTGAATAGTGTAACTATCCGCAATATGAACGTGACTGTTAATTCTGGTTTTCGCCACTAGGTGGCAAGAGATAAAAAGGCGGAGTCACCCTCCCCGCGTCTCAGACTTCGACCCCGCGCGATGTCACACTCAATCTGTATGAAAATGTTTATAGCGCCAAGTCCTCTTCCTACTTGGTCCGTGGTTTTTTTTGTTTATTATTTTGTCTAGCTCCGCCCGCGTTAATAGATACTTTCTATTTCTATAACTAGCAGCGCTATCTATGAACGCGGAAAGATACACGCTAGTCGTTCTGAGCGATGACGACAGATGGCATTGTTAGATTTTTAGGTATAATTCGTGAAAATGATACGTCTTTTTCTCACAGAAAAAAGTAGCCTATATCCGTCCTTGGTTACAAAACGTTGTACCAGTAGTTTAACCGTGAAAGTGGTGTAACAGACAGAAATAGTTACTTTTATTATAGGAGTAAGGATTCTGTTGCTAAGCCTGCTAGTAAAAATACAATGAAATTGTCACCTTAGCCTCGTGCGAAAATTTGATTTTCTCCTCATATGTAATACTCCCCAAGAAGCCCCAATGTCTAAAGATTCACCGATTTCTTAATACCTAAGCTACAGGGCTACAAGTAGTGACTTGACTACAATAGTAAGTAGGTACATTATTACGATATAAGGATCGTAGGTGGCTTATTACAAACGAGGTGACTTTTGTAAGCCCGAGCCGCAGGCGAGGGTTTATAATGTCACGAGTTTGTTATAAAACCTAAGATCCGTGTGTTGGACGACGTTTTTCACTACACTTGTGAGAAAACTGATAGTAAATAATGAAATTGAAATGGTTAAGAAAGGTACATAGTACCCTACAAAGCTATGATACTACAGGTATAATTGATCATGTAGAAGTTGTAAAAACTAACCTTTATTATATCGCGTCCAGTTTGAGTATCCTTATTTCTTACTATTCACATTTATCATTAAATATCAACACTTAATCACTCATTAAACAACATTCAATGTAAACAATTAAATGAAAATTTTACAAACTTGGCGCCAACTACAATACGATATTATGTTTCTTTTTATTATTACAAGCTTTTATTTAGTTTCACCTGTCCCGTTGTCTGTCTGTAATCAAATCTTGCAAGTTAAATTTGATCCACTTCCCAGTTTCCGATTGAGCTGAAATTTTGCATTCATGTATAAATCGGATGACAATGCAATATTATGGTACCTTGGAGCTGGTCTGATGATGGAGACGGAAGGTGGCCATAGGAACTCCTCTAATACAGAACACAACCTAGTCGTGTTTGGGCTCGTTAGATTTGTCTTAACAAGATCTTTAGCCATACGTGATATTCAGGGTCTCATGATGGAGCCGGAAGGTGGCCACAGGAACTCCTTAAATACACAACACAACCTAGTCGTGTTTGGGCTTGTTGGTTTTGTCTTAACAAGATCTTTAGTCATACGTGATGTTCAGGGTCTCATGATGGAGCCGGAAGGTGGCCACAGGAACTCCACAAATACACAACATAACTTAGTCATGTTTGGGCTTGTTGGATTTGTCTTGACTAGATCTTCAGTCCTACGTGATGTCCAGGGTCTCATGATGGAGCCGGAAGGTGGTCACAGGAACTCCACAAATACACAACATAACATAGTCGTGTTTGGGCTTGTTGGATTGGTCTTGACGAATACTTTGATACTAAATGGTAACCAGAGTCTGATGATGGAGCTAGAAGGTGGCCATAAGAACTCCGTAATTAAACGACGCAACCCCACCGAGTTTGGGCCCATTTGATTTGTCTTGACGAGTACTTTGATACTACATGATAACCAGGGTCTGATGATGGAGCTGGAAGGTGGCCATAGGAACTCCGGAACGACGCAACTCCATCGAGTTTAGGCCCATTTGATTCGTCTTGTCGAGTACTTTGATACTATATGGTAACCAGGGTCTGATGATGGAGCTGGAAGGTGGTCATAGGAACTCCGTAATTAAACGACGCAACCCGATCGAGTTTGCGCTCATTTGATTCGTTTTGACGAGCATCTTAGTTGGCGTGAATATGCAACTCCAACAGATTTGGGAAAAAGTTCGTTCCGTTTGTTATGAATGTGGATTATTATATGTCTGATTGATTAGATGGATGCCCCAATGCCAAGGTGAGCACGTGCCGAGAGCTGAATGGTATGAGAGTGTATAAACATTTCATATCGCTAACGTTGCGCCTCAGGGTACCAGGGCGAACCCTGTTGTACTGAAGCCCTTATCCCTCTACAATGGATCTTGGCAAGGATGGCATTCACATAATACAGCCTAAATCAATTCAATTTCCTGCTAAATTTAATTACGGCACAGCTGAAAGAAGAATGCTTCGGATTGTCTTGTCTTGGGCTTCAACTGTGCACAAAATGCAGGGAACTACTGTAGATCATGCTGTTATTTATCTAGGCTCTAAATTATTTGCTGCTGGTCAAGCTTATGTGGCTTTAAGCAGAGTTAAGTCTTTAGCAGGACTTCGAATCGAAGAACTTGACTGCTCCAAGTTGACTTCGAAGAAACCTTGTAATGTAAAGAAATGGATAGAATGAGAAATGTTACAAATAACTAACTTGTGATTACATAACTAATTTAAACATTAGTTTACCCTACTACAAACAAAAAAAAATGAAATATTTAAATATAAATAAAATACATAAACTTTAAGTGCTCAAAGCAGCACATTATTATGTGAACGTACTACGGACTACATAACGGAAAAACGCTGCTACGCGCTACTAACTACGTCGTAGTAAATCTCGAATTAAACATACTAAAAAGTTAAAAATAAAATTAAAGAAAAAAAACCTTTTTTAAAAACAAGCTTTTATTATTTGGAAAATGAACTAAAAAGTTAAAAATAAATTAACTCTAATTAGAAGTATAACACTTTATAAGTTCATTGTAACCTTTAACGATAATTAAGCTTCTTTGTCTACGACAAAATAATTCCATATCGTAATCATATATTTTTAACACCAAAACTTTACACCTTAATTATTAAATCTTCCCGTTTTTATTACAGTCTCAATTTTATAAATAATAAAAGCGTGTTACATTTTGATGGTATAATTAAGCTATCACATAAGCTTCTAATTAGAGTTAATTTATTTTTAACTTTTTAGTTCATTTTCCAAATAATAAAAGCTTGTTTTTAAAAAAGGTTTTTTTTTCTTTAATTTTATTTATAAGCATAATTACGGAGAAAAGGATCTGGCGGACATTCAGCTTCTACGAAAATTATTTGTTAAATCGTGATAATTTTATTTTTAGAATGAAAATATTACTGGCTGATAATAATTTGGATACAATTTGTTGAAATAAAAAAATATAAAATACTTTTCTCTTTGTATGAATCGATTTAAATATTTTTTATTGTCAAAATGATCCTGGCTGAATAATAATTTTGAAGACCGCTCGACCGTAGGATTTTTTTTTTTTTATAAAATCGCACTAGTGCGGTAAAACGCATTTACCGCACAGTTTACCGCCTTCGTAAGTTAAATTTTCGAGCAAGGTGTATTGAAAAACATTTTTGTGCACTTGAGAATAAAAAATATGAAGTCGGAAATTTTGGCGATTCCCTCATTCGTCCTGCAATGAGCGCTCAGCAAAAGTAGTGCCAGTTATTTTAATTTAAACTTAAAATAATTTAATTTAAACTTAAAATAACTCCCACTACTTATCATTGTCTTGTAAACTTCAAATTGGCAGTAAAGCTTTACTTTATCTGACAGGAGCTGATAGACTGCTCAAGTTTCACAGAGGGGTGTAAGCCAGGGAGTCCGGTGAACGGGTTGAAATACCTCTGCTTCAAACATCAACCCATAGTCACCGCGTCGGCGTATCCACTGACTAACACTAAAGGAGTATGTAAGAATGAGCAATTCAAAGAAGGAGTACTGGTTTCCCAATTCATGGTTGAAATGTAAGTTTGTCAATCAACTGCTGATATATTTCTTCACCGAGGGCTTCGAGCCTAGCTTTTATTTTATTTATTTATTAGAGTTTTAGAGCATAGATGATTGAGAGAATGTTTTTGGATACGTTCAATTCGGAGCTGATGAGGTGACCAAACTACAGGGTAATACTCAAGAACACTACGAAAATATTTTATGCATTGTAGATGATAATTTTAGGTTTCGCTTTTTTGAAGACTACCATTTCTTACAATAAACCCTAGCATTTTATGTGAGGGATGAACGTTAGCTTATTATTATTTAACGTCACCAATATGTTGTAGTAAAAGGTTTCCAATCTGACTCGTACGTAGCATCGTCAGGCGTGCCACAAGGTTCTCATCTAGGTCCTTGGCTGTAAAACCTATTTATTAATGATATTTCAGATTAAGTCTCGCAGATGACCTTTAACTAACTCGAGTCATTAAAAATTCCTGCGATAGTATACTCTTACAGCAAGATATGAATTCTATAGTAAATTGGTGTGCCGAAAACGGTATGTCCCTAAATATAAAGAAGTGCTACCACATGGGATAAAATATTGTAGAAATATAATATTTTTTCCATCAGTCTATAAGATTAATAATACCGCTGTAACCCCACAACCCTAATGTAAAATAAAACTATGTCTAACAACGTGTGTCTGTTGAATGGCATAGAAAAAATCGAAATAAGGCTGAATAAAAATCATGGCGCGGAGCCGAAAATTTTATGTTTCCTAAAAAGCGAATTATTTATATGTGGCTGAGAGCAGACGATGCCAACGAACGAGCAATAGCTATCCCTGTGCATGGGAACTCCGAATACAAGGTTTAAAACCGTATTTGGACATTTTTCACTTCCGTTATACGTTCTTGTATTGAACTTTTTCGAATAACTCAAAAACTAAAAGAGATAGCGCCAAACTAAGAGCATATGTGTGATGCCGAGACCGACTTACATCTATATTGTGAGTTTCAGCAAAATTGGGGAACTTTGTTGGAAAATCCGTGTTGACCCTACGCGTACCGTCGATGCGACTCTCGAATATATGTATGGGGAAGGCAGCCGTCGGCCAGTGATGGTCGGAGGCGACAAGTATTAATGATAAAAATCATAATATGTTAAAGTTTGGATATTGACTGAAAAGTTCAATATAGGTTTGGAAAATATGAAAATATTTGCTATAACCAAAGTTACAGGCGCTGCTAAAAACTTCCCCTGTTCGTCTCTTACGCCGCCTAGCTTGAGACGACGGCATCCTGAGAGGCAAAGGGGGCACCCTTAAACCTTTATTGACTAATCCAAACTAACCAGTGTGGTCTGCACATCCTGGTAGAATATATTATGGTGGCTGAGTGGATGATGCTAGATAGCAGATACAGACGCCGGCTGGAGCCTATACCTCTAGAGTTACTTAACAGAGGACAAGCATACGTAGACCATCGGCCGCAACGCATTATGGATCTGGAACCTCTCACGAATCCGCGTTGTCTCCAATGCCGCTGTCCTAATAAGAACCACCTCACGTGTCGCCCAAGCACGCAGAATGGGGAGAGGAAATGGCAAAGGCCCATCCGCAATGTATTCTAACTATTAACGAGGGCCATGACTAGGGAAGAGGATTCGCGACCCTTTACCCCGGACATGGGCACTCAAAACCATGTCTGACGCTTGAAGATGTGGTATACCCGTCGTTAGCTGACGTTGACACTGCATGCCCAGCTCTGAACCGCTGATTGATCGAGACGCATAGAGCAACTTGAATACATCTTCGCCGATGGGACTTGTCCACATCTGTGCGCTGTGGACCTCAAGATGCTTAGTATCGATGAAGGTCTTTCAAGTATTACCCCCGGTAGTGGCATCGGCGAAGGCTAATGACTCCTCTGAGACGCAAGTCTGCGGAGCGACTTTCTGTGAAGTTTTCTGCTCTGGACGTGAAGCTGCTCGAGTTATGCTCTAATTAATGTATAATCACAAAGCAGAATAAGACCCGAATATCGTAAAGCGATATCAGTGCATATGATTGTAAATGCATCTGCTAAATGGGCTTTGGTGAATGAATCTATGACCACATGCTGCTATGGCTTAGATCACGCTAGACAAGGGATAGTTATGCAAGCCCAAAAGAGTAGTGTCCCAAAAGGACCGGGTGCATATAGCACCGTTCCCTTCAGAGAAATATTGTTGCACTCAGCGAAGGGAACATGGAGCATACTCGAACCAGTGGATCAGTTCGGCAGGAGATGAGCAGAGAGTTGGGAGTTAT
The DNA here is from genome assembly GCA_951230895.1 of Carpatolechia fugitivella. Lineage (NCBI taxonomy): Eukaryota > Metazoa > Arthropoda > Insecta > Lepidoptera > Gelechiidae > Carpatolechia > Carpatolechia fugitivella. Next base: position 12,057,935 of record OX579654.1, on the reverse strand, counting down.
TTAATATGTTTAAATAAGTATTTAAATGTATATATAAGGGGTTATATTCCCTTCACTCCCATCGAACGCAATACGTCGGACACTTCGGTGGAAGACCAGGATTAGCCTCCTAAAAGGTTACCACAGCGGCTCAGCCGTATCGGGAACGCTACGGCTAGTATCGATTGGACGTAGTCCACTAGCTTCGGCTTACCACGAGAAGCTTATGCTTTCAACGAAGAGACTTTGGTCTCCAACCAACGCTTAAGGCGCACCGGTCGGACCAGAGTCCGCTGTAGACAATCCTTCGGGATTGTCTATTTTTTTAACCTTTTCCTACACCTCTGTGGTGAGGGGAGGTCAGGAGCGTTCTGGAGGACAGAATGGGCAGTGTCTCACAGAGAGCGCGTTGGTGGGGCGTTTATTCTCGCTCGCCTCGTAAATGCTTTAACAGTTGGTTTGCTGTAAAGGTGTGAGCGTATCGGGTCTTTGCTTCTGAACTGTTGTCTTGCTCGGGATCTGGGGTCTAGCAATCAACTAGCTGAAGGAACTAAAACTAGTTCCTTCGTCAGGGTTGGATCTTGCTGGATCTTGCTGGATCTCTTGTGGGATGGTAGTATGGAAGACACAGAGAGATTATGTAACTGTATTTTTCAATACGGTTGACATAGCTTAAGGAAAGGTTGCCCAGGGCGAGGGCAAGAGTGGCCGTCTCCGAGCAGTATCATTAGAGAGACTTGGAGCACGGCTATTCTGTTGAGGAAGAGAGACTCAACGAAAGTTCTTATGAGAACTAGAAGCTCATAATGAGCTAGAGCTTCCAAGGAAGCTCAGGTCGATAAAAGACCAAAACCAGGGGCGATACGCTATGTAGGAAATACATTGTTCATTCAATGATATTTCCTACTTTTTATAACTTCCCTGATGATCGAGCAGGGAGGAATTGATAGCTAGGAATTACATAGATGTTGTACAGAGACACTTTGTTTAATTTCGTAGTTAGAATACCCAAGAAAAACGAGCTCACTGTAATCTTCGAAAAGAGCTTGGGTTACTCACACAAAGTAGTACGATTCCGCTACTAGATGATCATTGGCCAATTTTAATTATTATAGAGATCAAGTGTGCAGTTACACCGCTTTGCAGGAAGTCTACGGGATACGTGATTTAGGAGCCTTGGTAGACCACGCTGGCCCAGTGCGGGTTGGTCGACTTCACACACAATCTTTTCTTCGGAGGAATGTGCAGATTTCCTCACGATGTTTTCCTTAACCGTAAGAGCGGCGAATAAACGTATTCGAAATTCGTACGTGTTGGGGATCGAACCCGCGTCGCCTGGACAGCCACAAGCCACTGCGGCTTTAGCCTCGAATCTACACCACTGACGCTCACTACTCATTTTCAACAAATTAATTTATTTAGGGAAAGAATGAATTAAGATATATAGATAAATAAATCGTTAATTGCCACAATAACTTACAAATCAGTAAATAAAACTAAAAACTTGTACCACTTGTATTAAAAATTGTGGCAAAAGAGCCATACTTAACTTATGTCAACCAAGTCTGGAGCAGTGCTGTTTTTCTGTATGTCCCCCCCGTTTACCATGCACGCTCTTTTTATGTTTTAAATAAAAAGTTCTTAAAAAAAATCTAAATAAAACTTATTACGAGTGTTCTGAAAAAAGCCAGGTCAAGATTACCCTAAACCGATGAATGAAATACTCGCATGCACGTCAATTTAGGGTAAAACAGAATTAACAAAAAATTACGTAAGGAAAAAAAATATATAATATTGATTTTTGAAAATTCTCAGTGTGGCCATGCTTTGACCCCCAAACAAATACTTTTTAGCTAGCCTTGTGTTGAATATATCGATTATAATATATTCATAACCACTATGGATACTATCAAAGAATTGTTTAATAAATCGATACGTGATCGGCGACAATATTGTTTGAGTGGGTTTTTGCACATTGCCACAGCCACGGAATATAAAACAAGAGTGGAAAGGACAAACGTAATTTTTTCCATGAGAACGAGTGTCGCCAAAATCACACATAGATAGCACTGTTTACATCACACACAGGACTAAGAAAATCGGGCATTTGACTAATCAGAGCTGTTGTACTCGTTTCAAACAAGAACGTTATATATACTTACTTTACCATGATACTTTCGCATGAGCTCAGATATACTCTATACTTTCTTCATGTAGTTCAACGCTATTCCGTGGCCACAGCTTAGGTCCAAGCTTGTATGGAAACTAACTGACGTTCTTTCATTGTTTTAATTACAGTAATGCAAAACCGGAGAGGATAGCCCAGATCGTGGCGGGATATGGGCCGGTGGCCACTCTTGTCAATTCTATGACCTGGCGCCACTACCTTGACGGGGTCATTAAGTACCATTGCAGGTGAGAAGAATGTTCTTACAAGTCCTCACAGACTGATATAGTGACTATTACATGCTGGATGTTGTTTGTCATCATCATCTTCTTCATCTTTTTAGCCGCGTGGTGACGGCAGAGTAGAATACATTTTGTCACCAACCCCTACTCTTCCCGTGGGTGTCGTAAGAGGCGACTTAGGGACTACACATTGAACAGGGAACGGGCAGCAGCGCTCTCTGATACAGTAACCTTTTAATCTGCGATCTCCAACCCGCCTGCCAAGCGTGGAGATTATGGCAAAACCCTCCACTTAAGTGGAGGAGGCTCATAGTCCAGCAGTGGACTGTAACGGTCTGTTGATGATTGATGATGATCTTCTTCATCGTGTAGGTTGTCACAATCCCTAGAGTGTTTATAAAGTCGCTACCAAAGGCTACAAATAAATAAAAAAATGGTTCTGCCCCCTTGATAGCAGTCGTAAGCTCAGATGAAAAATCCCCTTGAGCACAGCGAAGGATTTTTTATATCTTCGGTTGAGTGATCGGTATCATTTCGGGACCCAAGGTTGAACAGAACAGTCCTTTAGAAGTATGACAATGGTGTCAATTCCCGCAGCGAAACTTAAATTTAATCTTAGTCTTGTCACTTTCTGACCAACGACCATGAAAAAGGACGGGAGATTGTCAGCTCTTTTAAACGTCAAATTTTATGTCACAAACGTCAATTTTAAGCAGGATCCTAAAACAAGCCGTTTAAAATTACATTGCACACGTCAAAACTTGACATTTGCGCTATAAAATTTGCCGCTCACAATGGTTGACAATCTCCTGTCCTTTTCCATAGTCGTGGGTCAGAAAGAGACAAGACTAAGATTTTTTTATTTTATAAGAAATTTAAATTTAGTTTCGCTGCGAGAATAGACACCAATGATTTTTTATATGGCTCGGTTTGTAAGAACGTCGAAAGTAAGCTTCAATGTACAGCAGCGACATCATCTGCCTGTCTGTCCGTCGTCGTCTGTCAAAATTAATTGGTGCCATGTTTTAGCGGGCTTTGTTAGACACTCGGAACAAGGACTTTTAATATTGTTCTGAACTTCTGAGGTTAGACGGTTACTCTTCTAAACTATAGATAATTCGTTGATATTAATGTATTTATATGTAAGGTATATAGCTGTCTAATTCCCATAGCACAGTATGCTTTAGGATCGGTTGGCCGTATGAGGGGTGTCTCCACAGATATAGATAGGCTAGATGCCGCAAATGTATCTACCTCGCGTGCCAAAACTCCACCAGAACTCCGACGAGCGGTCGTAGTTGGTCGCCGCTTATTTACAATTGAATATTGAATATTGAATCGCAGGCGGCGGTGTCTTTGAATCGGTTTGGATTTCCCATCACTAAATTACGAGTGTGACGTCACAGCAGGTAATAAAAAGTTGGCACGCTTGGTCTCGTACAAATCGTGGTACTTGCGTTATCTAGCCTATCTATATCTGTGGGTGCCTCAATATACAACATGTTAGCGAAATAACGCAAAACCTCTCAGGTGGTAGGTCAGCCCATGAAACTGAACAACTTTTGTTACACAACATTTCTTTCATACAAATGGACTCGATCCGCTGATCTGTTTCTATGAAAAGTCAATTATTTTTTGAGATTTCGTGGAACAGCAGGCAGGAAATGTGAAAACCAAATGGGTGCAAAAGAGACAGAAAAAAAATTGTACGTGTATGACAGCTGTAATATGGTCGTGGGATGTAGCCGAGGAAAGGTACAAATGAATCACTCAGTCTCTGCTGTACACTCATCTCCTTTATTCACTATAACAGTACTCTTATATAGTAGACACTACGTGACTAATTACCATTATACTACGTGCCTCACGGGAGAGAGAGAGCCTATCTATCTGATCGGTACTAGGCGTGACACTATGTAGATTACCTTATCACACCTCCCCAGAAAAGGTTAAGCCCCTTTTCCTTCCGGGGAAAAAATAAAATTAAATAGACATAAATAAAACTAAGCCTATTAAAACAAACAATAGTTGCTAACAATATTAATAATTCACAAACTCTTTAAACTTTATTGTCCTACTCTTATGATTTATACACATTCTTTGCTTTTTTTCCCTAATTTTTACTTTAACTTTGATGTCTTCTAATACCTCATAATATGGTCTATTATATAAATTAAATTAACTAATTAAAATTTTCATTCTTAACTAACACCAAATCACACTTTTGGAATCGCGTCATATATATTTTCCTTACTCAATTCTTAACCAAATCAAACTCCTCTAGCGTCCACATGTGCTTCTTTCAACCTATACTTTAATTACTACACCTACAATGGTCCTACTTCACTTATTAAATCTAAATATATCTTTAAAAGAGGTGGAAGGTGTAGTAATACTAAACTTCTGCTTCTGACAGTTATTACTTCGACCTACATAATTCGCTATGTCCTTGTTTACATACCTACTAGAACAAAATAATTTAGAAACGCCTGCATGACTGCTTGATGGCAGCAAATGTTAATCATTTAAAATCACTCGAATCTTCTCTTTAACAAGTATCTTTCCAACACCACTTAAAATCCTGTAACGGTCGCCAGGATGTCAGGATGGCATTCTTACGATGCGATAGGTATAGCTAGATGAATCGGCATACGAAAATGTTAAAGTTCGTCGTATTTTTGCAGCGACGACGAAGATTCCTTGGACCATGTGGTCCAGGTGGTCGGCTACAACACTGAAGCCGAAGTTCCCTACTTCATCTTGAGGAACTCCTGGGGGCTAGACTGGGGCGACCAAGGATATTTGTACACCGCCATGACGGGTGTCTGCGGAGTCGGCAGAAAGATCACCTATGTCGACGTTGATATTATTTAGTATATTGTCATTTTGTTCTTTTTAAATATATGGATTAAATATAAGCTAAGCGATTTTTTTTATTTAATTCTCTACCGTATATGTAAATCCATAAATTATGTCACATTGGCCTCGATTCGGGATGTCATGTTCTAATTCTAATTTTAAAATCCAGCCATCCTTTTCGTTTTAATGACCAATGAAAGAGAGGTAATGAACGAATGATATTAATTCGAACGAATGATAACCTAAATTAAGGGCATAGCTGTCAGTTTAAGAGATTTTTAAGTCGCATGTATTTAGTGCTCTCTAAAATTGTGCAATCGACACGGCCATAAGGTTCAAATTCGATGTTTGACAGCTCTAATATTAGAATGGCCATCTCCTGTCCCTTTTCAATTTTTAAAAGGTAAAAAGGACAGACTAACTTAAATTAAGGATTAGAGCGTGACAGTGTGAATCGGGACCATTGTCATTTTGTTCTTTTTAAATATATGGATTAAATATAAGCTAAGTGATTTTTTTTATTTAATTCTCTACCGTATATGTAAGGGACATCCATAAATTATGTCACACTATTTTCATGATTTTCTTGACCCCCCCGTTACAGCTGGTTACATTTGGGAGACTCTCCCATCTTTAGTGTGAAGTCACTATTTTGCAATTTTACATCTAGAAATGACTACCTATTAAATTAAGACAGTCGTTTACATTGAAGTATAATGTAGTAATAATAGCTCAATGGTCGTTTAGTATTCGACGTGACGTTTCCAAACTTAGAACCCTCCCAAGTCCCATCTCACAGAATGTCACACTTCGTCGACCCCTCCCCCCTTTTAACGTGTGACGTAATTTACGCATGGCTCCTACAGGGGTCTGTGTTTTAACTGAAATGATATTATGACATTTAAATTGGAGAGGTCCTTCGCCTTTCCTATGTCTCGGTCGAAGAGCCACTTAGATAAGGACGAAGATAATAATTGAAAGATAATGGTCAACTGTTGTTTTGTGCTACATGTGGTTAGTGGTTGCAAGAATTATGAAAAATAATTAAACTTTTATTTTGTAACTTACCACAAACAAAAAACAAAAGATTAGATTGCCTGGAAAAAATTGCTATCTCAGAAATAAGGCCGCCTGTTTGTAGACTGTGCTGTGTGACTGTGTGTGTTTCTTGTGTGCAATAAAGTATATTCTATTCGATGAGATGAAAACATTAGCTAAATAATGCACTCCTTCCTAAATATTTTAGATTCATAGAAAACAACTAAAAACGTAAACTTTCCGGCGGGACTTGAACCCACGACCTTCGGCCTATATACCAACTACACCACTACACACTTCTTCCTAGTTCCAGTCTCGACTCATGAAAAGTGACGATGAAGCTGAAGATTAAACAAAATACAGAAGATGCAAGGTTGAACACAGAAAATGTGTTATGAAAACGTTTATACACCTGTTTGTTTAAATATACTTTACGATTCATTCATCGTCAAATATCATTAGGTTGTTCTATTCAGAACCTTGGTACTACGGAACACGATGTACGAGTATGTTGAATTCTGATTGACATATCTCGCATAACATGCCTAACGTCATGCCAGTTTATAAATACCAATATGATATCTTGATAACAACGACAGTGCCAATCTACGCGCGTGAGGACCTACACGCTTTTTCTACCAAGTTTTTAGTGGTTTTTCAGGCTCTTCAGGTATGAAAACATGCCTTTATTTAGATTTATTTTAAATTATATATACCTAGGTAGTTGTTTCTTTAATAAAAATAAGAACTGTTCAAGAACATGCGATTGTTTCTAACCGGCCGGTGAGCGACCGCGAGAATGCATTTAATAAAAGAACATGCTTGTCATTGGTGTTTTGAGTTGAGAGCTTGGTGCTGGTGCCATTTAGTGTTTATACACTCGAGTAAACTTGTATTTAGGTAGGTAATTATTGAAAACAACGCGAAGTTTACATACTTATCACTGGTACATAGGTAAAAGTAGCTAAAAATTGTTTTTATTGGTTCTTTTTTAACTATTATCATCGTCATTCTCACAATATAATGTTTAAGTTTGTTGAATTCGCAATAATTATTTTTTAATCAGACATTTTTTTAATGTTTTGAGTATCTATAGGTAGGTACTTATTCACACTTAGATTTGTTTTTAAGTTTAGAGAAGCACTCTTAAATTTTAATTTTTGAATAGGGGATCGGACTACTTTTTTTTTATTTTATAAATCCAAACTTCTTAGTTTCTGCTATCGAACACTAAAATAGTTTTTGCTCTATCTTTAAAATTGACAGAGTTTTACAGGTTTGAAACCCACTTGTGACGTCATTTGTTAGTAACGCCATATAATCTCCATACAAAAAATAGTTTTTGAAAGAGACAGACATATTGAAACTTTGAAAAATCACTGTAAATTATTTTTTCAACCGATTCTGTTTTTTTCTTCGCGAATCGTCTGCTACTAATCTATATTTTAAAAATAATTCATGAAATATGGTAATTTCACAAATTATGGTAAACAGTCCGATCCCCTATTGAATGAAAGACCCCGACCCTATTAATGATAAGACTAAGTAATAATATTGTCAAGTAGGTACCCAATAAAACTCAAATAATAAATTGTGAATGTAAGTACTATCTATTGTTAAACGTGATCTTTATCATACAATAGAATACAGCAAGGTACTTTTAGTACTTAAACTTCGTCTTTTAGTGTAGTTTTTGAGTTCTTCATGACGTGAGTAATAAAAAAATATTTCTACAAGTGGAATTTCAGTAATTAATTTGATAATCAATAAACATATTTTTTCAACTTGCAGATTAAAGATGGTGGAGCTAACTGTAGCAGATTTCGGAACATTCAAGGGTCAGGTGGTGAAGAAGTATACGTGGCAGACCAGCTCTGGACTCAGTATTAGTGCCATTTCATACGGAGCCATCATACAGTCCATTCAGGTAGGAATTACTTGACACCTTAGTACGATTGCCAGTTGAGTACGTATGATAGCCAGTTTAGTAGGTACGTAGTTTTCCAGCTTAGTAGGTACGTATGGTTGACAGATAAGTATGCAAGATTGATTAGGTTATTAGTACAGGTTGAACATGACGATTGAGGTTGCGTTACATAAAACTAAGTAGTATATAACGTAAGAATGTAAGCTTAGTACGTAAGTGAATATTTAACTCGTTCAAATTTAGAACGTCACAGGAAAGCTGGATACTGACAGCACAGAACCAGTCTTTTTGGAGATCTTTAAGCAACGCCTTTGTCCAGCTGCCTACGTTTTTCATCTAATATGAATATTATCTTTTCCAGTTACCAAGCAAAAACGGTGAAAAGAGTGATGTAGTCCTAGGTTTTGACGACCTAGACACCTATGTAAATAAAAACGTAGCATATTTCGGCGCGGCTGTGGGGCGCTGCGCTAACCGGATAGGGGGCGCTAGCTTCCAAATAGATGGCGCCATTTATACGCTGGCTAACAACATTGGCATAGCCAGTTTGCATGGTGGTCTCGTCGGTTTTGATAAGGTAAGGTAAGGTACAGTACGGTACATTTATTGTTCCTTAGAAATCACGGAGTTAATGTTTGTACTAATACGTAGGTATATAAACACATACAAAATACACATTATGTATATGTCGCAGTCATTTGGTTGAATCTCCTATTCAATTGAATGCCTAGCGCGTTCATTAAATGACTAAAGGACAACTCGTCAAGTCGTTGAATGTAACGTTCAGCGTCTTGACTAAACGTCATTTAGCGAAGTCGTTGAATGGGATTAAGCCGACTTTGACTATGAGTTCGCAACTTAAAAGTTAACCTTTCTTTAAATAAAAATAAATGAATTATAAAATGTCTCGTTAAATAGGATCTGTACGACACTTTCAAGTAAATTAATCAATAAAAATATCAACACAGTGCTATCTGTCCGAGCTGTTTGACGCCATATAGCATATAAGGTCTTCAGGATGTTAGGTTTTGTCTTAGACAAAGTACTGAATTTAAAAAAGTAGAAACTTTGCTTGTACTTTATAATTCTCTTGTAAGATCTCATCTTGATTATGCATCTACGGTTTGGAATCCACAATATTCTGTTCATAGAACTGCGTTGGAGAAAATCCAGAATAAATTTCAAAGCGTTAAAAGTACAAATTTAAAAATATTCCCCTTAACTTGCTGCATAGCTTGGAAGTGCGTCGTGAGCACAGGGATGTCGTTTTTCTTTATAAAATCTTACATAACTTAGTTGAATCTCCTTACCTCCTCAGCATGGTCTCTCTTAACTGTCCAAGAGCCAACCTTCGTCTATCAACTCGAGCAACCTTCGCATTGCCGCGTTCGCGTACCAACTACGCTAAAAACCGCTTCATCCGACGAGCATGCAATTCTTATAACACTAAATTCAAAGATGTTGATATCTTCCATCTTAAGTTTCCTAAATTTGTTTCCCCCATCAAACAAATCAAGTAGTATATCGATTACAGATAGGTAGCATCTTTATTTTAAAATTTTAAAATTATCAGGCGTAAAATTCTTCTAAATTTTTATAATTTCATCTTGTAACCTCCATTGTTTTTTACCCAATGTCTTGTATCAATAATTAGTGAAAACTTAATTGGCTAATGTAATGTTTCAAATGTTATTGTCTTATGTGTCATGTAAGCTGTATGTTTTCCGTAAATAAATAAATAAATAAATATTTGTTTTGGTGACTACTAGCGCCGCAGTGGGAAAAAAATGAACTTAATTTGAATCACCTGACTGATTTTACGTCCGCTCTTTTCAAAGGGCTATGTTACAATCCGCTAACTAGTTGGACGTTGAGTGACGCTTGTTCAATCAACGTTTGGCCTAGTCATTTAATTGAATGTTGTCATTTAATGAACTCGCTAGTCATCCAATTGAATAGGAGATTCAACCAGATGACTGCGACATATACACACACACACTCATATACGCACACGAACACAAACACATTTATATAATTTTATAATATTATTAGTTTATTATTATAAGTATTACTATTATATATGTACATATATATTTATTAAAGTAATTTATTTTATTATTTATTCAGCTGTTATTAAGTCCTCTAACTTATAAGTGTGAAATCTTGTTATTGGCTTATAAATGTTTAACTACTTTTAGAAAATATTCTGTAATGCTGTAAGATTTCCTTAAAATAAAAAAATAAAAAATAAATTTAAAAAACTAGATTCAGAATGGCGTGTTTCCCTTTAATTTCGCTTGTTCTTTCAACGTTTCCAGGTCAACTGGAACTCGTCAGTCGACTGCACAAAAGTCACCTTCAGCTATTTCTCCAAAGATTTAGAGGAGGGTTACCCAGGCAACCTCGTGGTCTCTGTGGCTTATGACGTCACTGATGATGGAGCGTTAACTATGGACTTCATAGCCACCGCCGACAAGAAGACTGTGGTGAATCTCACCAACCACTCCTACTTCAACCTGGCAGGGCACGAAACTGGTGCTGAGGAGTTGTATAATCATATCGTTGCTATTAACGCTGATAAGTGAGTTCATGAAGTTAAAGATTATGGGTTTGAATTTCAATCAGGACTTCCCCCAGTTTGTTTGGGTAGGACATTGCAGGCTGAATCCGTGCTTCGTAATGAATGCTAAACCGTTGGTCCATTCCGGATATTTCAAAAAATAACCGTTAAACACATGAGCCTCGTCAGATAGACCTAGGCGGCTCAATAACATCGTCATGTTGTCTCTGTGGGTGCTGCCCTGGATAATATAACATAAATTTTAACATTTCATAAAGACATTCTCAGGTCACTACTCTGGTGTCTTCAAGTAAAATAAAAAACTTTTTCTTTTGATTTTTTAAGCTGGTCATCGCGCAATCTATAGTACCTCTAGATACAGTACGACAGAAAAGAGTAGATAAAAAATGAGGGCGCTGTACGGAGTTAATTGGCAACACTGGTGATGTTGCAGCCAATCATTGCAACTTCCTGTTTTTGGCTACCAATCACTGCCAGTTTATCTGGTGTTGCCTTTGGTGAAGAATTTCTTCAACTTCAACGGCCCGTTACAGTCAACTGCTGGACTATGAGCCGTTTGGTTTTGCCATAATCTCCACGCTTGGCAGGCGGGTTCGAGATCGCAGATTAAAAGGTTACTGTATCAGAGAGTGCTGCTGCCCGTTCCCTGTTCAATGTGGAATGAAGGTGGAGGCGGTACTTTTAAAGAATTGATTAGATTTTCAAGAGTTATGTTTTATTTTCTTTGGCAAGATTTTTACACACGCGCAGTCCAACCTAGAATCTGCTCTTTTTCATCAAGTCAAACTTAACTTCCAAATTCAAAATAAATCCAAAGATACCAAAAATGTTTACGGCCAACAACAGCCAAAGAGGCAAAGAGGTATAGGTATGTACACATACCTAACACAATGTGTAGTCCCTAGAATGAAGAATTTAGTTCCATCATTATTTAATTTCTACTCTTTTGTGTCGCGCTGTACTCCACATTCTGTAATTACAGAAGATTTGGGATGCAGATTTCTGTAACAGATTTATTACTGTTTTCCAGAATAACAGAAACTAACTCTGATAGCATTCCTACGGGTCGTCTGTTGTCTGTTGGGGACACCCCCTTCGACTTGCGAACAGCCAAGCGACTTGGCGACGTTTTGAGCCAGTCTGAACTTCTCTTCGACGACAACTTCTGCGTCACGACAAACGGAAATAAGGTACGGACTCATCTTCCCGGTCACGAAACTAACGACATGCATTTATTTCGTATTCCTTTACTTAATAGCACAAAGTAGGTGGCGCGGCGCGGGGCCCCAGACAGAGAGTCCACTCAGAACAAAACGCCAAGAGCAAAATTTCATGCACGCACACATTGACGCATCGTTTATAGGCGTTGCCACGCAGTTCCCAAACAGTGTGCGAACAGTGTTCCATAGCGTTTGCCCATAGAGTGAGTGAGAGAGTGAGTCTGGCAAGATGACGTAATTATTTCTGAAGAAGGTGGGAGTGGCCCTTCTGTAAACTTTTTTGTTAGTCCGATCAGCCTTAAGCACGCTGGCCCAGTGCGAGTTAGTCGAACGAACAGAATCTTTGAATTTCTTTGCAGGTGTGTGCAGGTTTCCTTAGGATATTTTTCCTTCACCGTAAAAAAGTCTCGCCTAAACTTACACAGGAATTCAAAACTCGTAACCACATTGGTTGTAGTAGGCTTCCAACCCTGCGTCTTTCGTAAGGAAAGCAACTGCCATAGCAGACATTATACCACTGAAGCTCTAGGCATATAGCAGTGTAACTTGTGTGTGTCCAGGGTCTGAACTTCGTGTCCCGCGTGACCCACCCATCTTCAGGCCGCTTCCTCGAGGTCTACAGTAACCAGCCAGGAGTTCAGTTCTATACCAGCAACTTCCTGCCTGCACCAGACAAGCCTGCTCTCCTCGGCAAAGGCGGGGTCGGATACAGGTAGGTGCTTTGTCTAATTGAGAATCTGTTGAGAATTTGTCAAGTTGAGAAACTGTCCAAATGAGAATTCGATATGGACATAATAGACTAGAAGGCAAGGCAAATACCATTTCTCAAATATATTATTATTATTATCATTTCTCAAAGATCAGCTGAAATGTTGACAAATAAGAACCAGAATTTTTAATTTACAGACGCCGTGGAGCGTTCTGCCTGGAGACCCAGAACTACCCAGATGCTGTTAATCATGAGAACTTCCCCCGAGCAGTGCTGAACCCCGGAGAGGTCTACGATCACAAAGTGGTGTACAAGTTTGGTGTGAAAAAGTCAGACGAACCACACGTTGTTTCGGCTTAAGACCAGACTTTGGTCAAACGTTCTCAGTTTGCCATCCATTGCTGGTTTTAAATATATATAACGTATTAATGTGTGCTGAAATACCTTTGGATGATTAACTGTAAACGTGTGCTCATACTATGATGGGTCCATAATACGACACTGTTTGGCGTCAAATCTCTGGTTTGAGCTCTTGCCCATGACTTGGCAATGCAACAATTTTATATGTGCTCAACTAATCTTCAATTTTAAAATAACTTATCATTTATAGATGTATATTTAGTTAAAATAATGTTATTTTGTTTTATACTTTATTACTACTATTATACAAATAAATAAATAGATAGATAGCATGTAGATTATTTTTAGATACCTACTTACATTAATCTTGTAGACCCAAATAGTTACCTCTACCTACAACTCTGCTAGCTACGGCGTAGCAATGTGTACTACGAAGCGGAAAGTGTGCGCCGTGCGGTACCAAGCTGGTTTTGATTACTAATTCATAGTGTAAAACGTCAATGTGGAGTGGAGTTAATAAGATATTTCTCTATGCTTGGTTTTTCCTGATAAGATAGATTTATCAGTAGTGTTTTCTAGGGTTCACGGTCAGTTATTTAACAAGATTAGCAGTCAATCAAACACAAAACTAATTATATTTATAGATCTATCAGTTAGTCAACTTTAGCTGATTCACTGTGAAGACGTATCTACGTATTAACATCTACAGACAAAATAACAAAATAAGAACGTGACCTACACAAAGTCAAATCTAAGCGCCAAACACTTTTCATATCACCTAAAACACCTTATAGAATGATCATAATTAATATAGCAAATATATTTAGTGTAAACAAAAAGTTTGTGATGAATTCATTACCAAATTATAAGTGAAATTGTCCTTTAGATACGGTTAGATTACTAAGAAATTTTCTAATCCTCTCTGACTTTCCAATGGTGGCAGATAATATAAAATATGTTACCTGTAAGTATTTTTTTTGTTTCTATTCTAGCAAGTAGTTACTTTTGCTATCAGCAGGTTCTATATTTGGTAAAACTCTAAACAGAAATGTAAAATAAAAAATATACCTACTTAAATGTCTTAAGGTATCGCCAAATCAAACGACGATTCAGAAATTTTTAGTAATAAAGTATTTTATTTCCTCAACAACAATCACATTAATGAAGAACATAACAAGTGATACATATTACATTATATTGTTGAGGCTGGTCCCTAAACTAGGAGATCCTGTACTATAGGAAACCAGGCCTCCACCTCAGAATTGAACACAGGGTAAAAATATATAACTTGTTCGAGCAAGTAGATCATAACAATATGTTGGGAGAAAACAAACAAAAGAGGAAAAAAAACAACAAAAAACTAAACAATTATAACAACACCAATAATAAAAGCATGTGTAGGTTTGTGTATATGAGAGTGCATGCAAGTGTGTGTGTGTGTGTGTGTGTGTGTGTGTGTGCGTGCCTAGAAAGTTAGTTTAGGTAGCGTGCCTGAATTTTTATTTCGAGCAAACAGCTTTAATTTGGTACGAAAAAGAGGAACATAGCGAAGTGAAAATCCGTATTTATACCACATACCGATACTATACAAAGGTAAGTTACGAGCAAATAGCTAGGAGATTTTCAACTTCGTCATAAGTTTTATGTTGTAACCAATTTGAAACGGTGTTTTTACAAATATATTTAGTAGCTTGATAGATTTTATTGATTGAATTACATTTTTTGTATAGAAAAGACCCTAGAAGGACAAAATAGTGGTGTGCAAATGTAGTACGGCATTTTTTATCTACACAGATAAAATCCTGGCGCCTATTTTTATTAACTAGGGCTGGGTCGTAGATAAGAGAAGAATGTTTCCTTAAGACGACACATAAGACAAATAATTTGCGAATTGACAAGACTTGCCAGTCTTTATAAAGTTCCGTTGTAGGATAAAGAACAGATTTGAATGACGCAACTTTCAATACTGCCCTCTACTTCGAGTTTTTTTAGTGTTGTCTTTGCTACACCTCCCCATGAAGTTATGCAGTAGATGAGCAAAGATTGGCACATAGCGAAATAGACCATTTTAACAATGTCAAAATCTGCAATTTGGCGAAGTGATCGAAATATGTAATCCCGAATAGGACCGCTTTGGTTTTATCAGCGTTTAGTGTCAAGAAGTTTTCCTTAAGCCAATTTAGTACGAGGTTGAGACCCTCTTGAGCGCATACGAAGACTTCTTCCCACGTGTTAGATTGAAAGGAGAGTGCAGTATCATCAGCAAAGGAAAGAACCCGGCCATTAGGTAATTTTATATTACAGAGGTCGTTGATGTAGACTAAAAATAACGACGGGCCAAGTATACTTCCTTGCGGTACACCATAAGAGATAGGAAGACAATCGCTAGTAATATTATCAATCTTGACAACCTGTTTTCTGTGAGAAAGATAGCTCTCGAAAAGACAAAGCTGAGTACCTCTTACTTCAAGGTATTCCAGTTTCCTCAACAGCACATGTAATGAAACAGTGTCAAACGCTTTAGCGAGATCCAGGAAAACAGAGACACATTTCTTTCCAGCATCAATGCTGTTCACAATAAAATCGGTGAGCTCCTGGACGGCATCAGCTGTTGACCTTTTAGGGCGAAAACCATACTGTTGGGGGGAAAGTAGATTATTTTTTTCCAGATAAGAGATTAGTCTAGAGTTGATTATTTTCTCAAGAATTTTGGATAAAGAGGTAAGTATTGATATCGGTCTATAGTTAGATATGGTAGAACGATCACCAGACTTGAAAATGGGCTTAATCACAGCAATTTTGAAAGCATCAGGAAAGATCCCAGACGCAAGGCTCAAATTACAAATATGAGAAATGGATGGTACAAGTAGATCCTTATATCTTTTGATGAATGAAGAAGAAATACCATCAAATCCCGCCGCGCAATTACTTTTTAACCCTAATATAATCCTTTCAATTTCCTCAGCCGACGTGTCAAGTAAAACAAAAGAGTTAGATGGCGAATTGGACGAATATGAAGGAGTGTAATTACTGCATGTAGAATTAGATAGAAATTTATCCGCCAAGGTCTTACCAACATCCACAAAGTAATGATTCACATAATTTACTGAGTTAGAAGGAGAGGACGTGTTTAGCAAAGCAGATGCAGGATCCTTAATCCTCTCAGTATCAAAATCACTTACTTTCCATAGCTCTTTATTGCTAAAACGGGCATCTATTATTTCTTTCTTTTTATATTCAATTTTAATACGCTTTAGTAGATCATTACAGAAGTTCCTGTATCTTCGGAATGTTGTTTTAAGGATTATATCATTAGGTTTGCTTTTTAACTTCAAATGAATATTGTCACGGTTGCGAATACATCGCAATAACCCAGGAGTAATCCATGGCTTCAAAATCATAGACCGGTGGGGCAAACGCAAGGTTTTTGTATTGCTAACCAAGGCTTGCATTAGCATTTCGACAAGTAGATTTGCAGCGCTATTGGGATCAATACTTGACAAGACTAAACCAAAGTCAAGAGAATTCATTGTTTTATCCGAGTTATCATAATCTATTTTAGACCTGGTTAAAGATTTTTGTTTAGGAAGAGAGATTTCAAGACAAAATAATTTTGCATCATGATCTACTTTTGATGAGTGAATTAAATAGGTATAATTAGGTTTTTTAGATTTTAAGATAACGTGATCAATGCATGATTTTTCTCTTGTTGGACTAGTGTGGGTGGGTAACATACCATGCATTGCAAGCAGATTAAGGTAATCGTCTGAGTTAGCTTCATCAGAATCAGGTCTAATATTAATATTAATATCTCCGATAATCACGATATTTTCATAAGAAGCTAAGGACTGTAATACTGAATTCAGAGAATTGATAAAATCAAGAACATTTTTTTTGAAGCAGTGAGGACGATATATTATAGCCACAATTACAGTTGAATTTGAAATTTTAATTATCAGACAATTCTTTTCCGGGAAATTAGGTTCAATAACCACACAAGGAAGAGAACTTTTGACGTAAACCACAAGTCCATCATTTTGATTAAAGTAATCTCTTCGGGACTTCACCCTAACTACGTACCTACGCTAAAGCGCGGGTGTCCGTCCGCGTGTCTGTATTGAAAAATAGTATGAGCAGCGCAAACTGGGGCGTGCGCGTGCGACGGGTGTTCACCCGCAAAAATCGGCCAGGTGCACCCGCTCGCTCCAGGCACCCGCGCGTGTTTTAGCGTACGGCCTAAAAATGTAACACAAATCCCAATTACTTAGTTGATCTTACGTGTAATAATAAAAATTACTTTGTAGCATATTGTCTGTCTTCACACTGTATAATTTTATCTTAAGGGATATTTGTGTACGGATCCGCAACCGCTCCCATGAAAAGTTGGACATTCGTTGTTGGGACGTTGGTATTTTCTGATATAGAACTTGAACTTCTTTCAATGAAATTAGAAATATTAATTACCATGACTAGTCATTTATGTTTGTCGGCTGCAGTTAATGACGACGTGATGCTAACTGTGGGCACCTTTGGACATCTAAATGGAGATCAAGTGAAGATGTTCACTTGGAAGACTGAAAGTGGACTGGAAATGACAGTCATCACTTACGGCGCTGCTATTCAGGCTATAAAGGTGGGTTTTCCTTTAAATAACTTACTGTCTTCTTTCATCTTGTTCTTTTTCTTCGTGTCAAGGTTCCTACTACTTATTTAAATTCACTTCGTCCGTAGATAATTACAGGAAAGGAGTTTTACACACGTAATAAGACCAAGCTCCTTTTCCCGAAAAGGTGATCTGGTCAAACGACTTATACTATCCAAAATTATTCTAAATCCTCAATCTTCCAGTATCCAAATAAACACGGCGTTGTCAAGGACATAGCCCTTGGCTTCAGCAGCGTTGAGGATTACGTCCGGATGAACTATCTATAAGGATAAGGGCGACCAATGAAAAGCAATATTATTTAATTATATGAAAGTCTTTTAATATCAATATTATTTAAGGAGAGGTGTTTAGTTAAATGCGAGCGCAAGATCGATAGGTACAATCAGTAGGGCGGCTCAAGCGACAACTAACGTAAAAACTTATAGGAACATATGGGGCTGTTATACTATGCATGTTAGAAAGAGAAAAATATCTTAAGCTGAGACAGATTTATTTTTGTTAATTCCAACACGCCCCCTCAAAAATAAATCTACTAATGTTCCTAATCAAAAACAAAATCAATACTTTTATAGAATCACAACATCTAAAACTAAATTTATTTACAAAAGTACACTCTCTCCTTATCTCTGGGAATAATAAACATCATGGTCCAACATTTGTTGCACAGGATTAGGGAAACCCAGAAAAAACCTAATCAGACCAATCAACGTAAACTTACTTATATCATTACTTCTACTTTTAATTTAAAAACTATATTTATTTTTACAAAATACCGAGTTTTTCTCTCAGTTCAGAAAAACGTACAGTTGGTAATGATTTTGTAAGAATGTCGGCCAGCTGGTTACCTGTGGAAACATAAATCATTTTAATAAAATTTTTCTCTACCTGTTCTCTAGAAAAATGGTACTTAATGTCTATATGTTTTGATCTTTTGTGACTTGTCGGATTGTTGGCAATGCTTATACAACCATTATTATCCTCATACATAGGGATAGCTCTAGGGATTTCAATACTGAGGCTAGTTACCAATGATTTTAACCACAATGCTTCTCTTACAGCTTCAAAGGGAGCCATATACTCAGCTTCAGTAGATGAAGCTGCCACTGTTCGTTGTCTTTTAGTTTGCCAGCATATTGTGCATTGTTCAAACAATTTAAACAAATAACCCGAAGTACTTTTTCGGTCAATTTCATCACTTCCCCAATCCGAGTCAACAAAGCCACTTAAAACATTAGCTTCACAATCAGTACGTTTGTAAGTTAACTTGAGATGAACAGTCCCTTTCAAGTATCGTAACAGTCTTTTCAGCTGTGACCAAAGTGCAATAGTGTTTTTGTTACCAAATCTACTCAAAACATTCACAGCGTAACTCAAGTCAGGTCGAGTGCACAACATGATATACATCAAGCAACCGATAAGGTTTTTACAAGGGGCCTTTGTCGTTTCACAAGAATTCAAAGCTTCATAATCTACTTTAACTTCCAAGGGTGTTTTGACAGGTTTACAGTCACGCATTTTGAACTTATCTAACACGGTTTCAATATAACTGCTTTGGTCTAAAGTGACTTGATTCTCACACCTCTCGACTCTGATTCCCAGAAAACATTTTATTTCTTTTAAGTCAACCATTTTAAACTTGTTCATTATGTAGTTTTTGAAACTATTCATGGTATTTATATTTGCAGTTGATATGATAAGATCGTCCACATAAAGAACAAGATAAATATTTTTTAGGATATCACCCAGGTCTAGAATATAAATGCATCTATCAGCTGATGAATATCGAAAACCTTTTTCAATCAAAGCTTGTTCAAACATTTGAAACCAACAACGTGCTGATTGTTTTAATCCATATAATGATTTATTCAACTTACAGACTTTGTCTTTAGTACTTGGGATGCCTTCAGAAATTTTCATGTAAATTTCCTCTTTTAAATTCCCATTCAGAAATGCTGTTTTCACGTCCATATGGTGAACTAACAAATTGAATTGGTTTGCAAAAGCTAATATAAATCTAAAACTTGAGATTCTCGCAACAGGTGCGAACGTTTCATTATAATCAGTCAAATATTCCTGACTAAAACCACGTGCCACTAATCGAGCTTTGTATTTAACTGGTTTTCCAAATTCATCATTTTTAATTGCAAATACCCATTTACAGTCGATAACATTTCTGTTATTTGGCTTTTGGACTAATGTCCAGGTATTATTTTCAGTGAGCGATTTAATTTCCTCATTAATAGCACTTTGCCATAGCATTTTATCTTCTCTGAATTCAATTTCTCTATAAGACATAGGTACTTTACAGACTAATGATTCTGCATATAATAAATAGTTAACAGAAATGTCATCTTCATTATAAGACACAGTAGGCAAATTCTTTATTCTATCACTCCGTCTTAAGTCATGTGACGTCATTTCATTCCGAGATAAAGTCATTGTATTCTGAGTGGAAGAAAATTCTGTGTGCCCATCTGTTTCCTTCACAGATTTATTAGGTGGTGGACCTAATGATGCGGGTATCTCGCCTGTTTGTGTTTTCTTATCTGAATCCATCAACAAATCAGATTTACACTTCTTATAAGAGTGCCTGTCAGAGTTCACGGAATTCTGCATGATTCCATCAGGCCCCAGAGACCTATCAGACTTAGGCTTTGTGGGCCTACTTGATAAGAAATTAATCTCATCAACTATTACATCTCTGACCCTTACAAACTTTTCTTCTACCACTTCCCACACCTTATAACCATTTGGTTCATAACCAACCAATATACCTTCCAAGGATTTTTCATCAAACTTGGATTTTCTCATTTTATTGAGAAAATAAACGGTTGAACCGAATACCTTTAGGTACTTCAACTGCGGCTTTTTACCATGCCACATTTCAAACGGTGTGCAGTCTGTTTTCAGTGCTTTCGTGGGGCTGACATTTATAAGATAAGTAGCTGTTAAGACAGCCTCACCCCAGAACGTTTTATTTAACTTCGCGCCACATAACATAGCACGGCTTCGTTCTGTTATCGTTCTTATCATACGCTCTGCCATACCATTCAAAGCGGGCGTATACGGCACTGTCAAGTGGTAGCTGATACCTTTTTGCACACAGTATTCTTTCATTTCATTTGATAAATATTCACCACCATTATCACAATACAAGTTGACAATTCTCAAATTAAAATGACTCTCACATTTCGCAACATAATCTGTAAAAGCAGCAAAAACATCTGATTTATGGGCTATTAAGTATGTTGCACAGTAGTGGGTGAACTCATCAATAAAAATAACAAAATAGTTTTTGCCGTCAAGTGTCGATGGGGTAACGGGACCACAAACATCTGTGTGGACATTAAATAGAGGTCGTTTCAAAACTTTTGACTTTGATTTATTTAAAGGTAGACATGCTTGTTTCCCATTTATGCATGCTTCACATAATTTATCAGTTGGTGTAATATTATTAATCTGATCAATATCAGAAAACATTCGCTTGTTCTTTATTTCAACAAATTTTGTTTTACCAATGTGGCCTAACCGTTGATGCCACAACTCATAATTACTTTTGTTTTTATCATGAACACCTCTATTTAATGAGCCAGTGCTAAAAGCAGATTTTGTGAGACCAAACCGGATACCTATTAAATTGTTCAATAACTCACCCTTTGATATCACCTTACCACCACTCAGTATTTTTGCACCACCTTCAGTGCCAAAAACAACCGCCATTCCAGCCTGCTGAATTCTTTTGACAGACAGTAAATTATAGGGTATATCTGTACAGAATAGAACATCCTGTAATGTTCCTTTTACACCCGTATTACTTATTACAGAAAGGTTGCCCTTCTTAGTCGCGGTTATGAATGTGCCGTTTTTGGCTACAGTAATCTTGATAGGTTGTTTTAAAGCTGCAAAGTTTTCCGCTAAATCCTCTCTATTGATTAAATGATCAGAAGCTCCTGAGTCCAGAATAAAAGTTATGTCATTTTCGATTCCAAATTCCTCTTCATAGTCGCTGGTCATAAAGGCAAAACCTGAGATATCTGGGTTTTGTTCTATATTCACTGATTGAACAGTTCTCATTGATTGTGGGCGGTTTTTGTGATAACAATTTCTTTGTAAATGACCTTTCTTCCCACAAATATGGCATTTGAGATGTTTTTTTATTTTATTAGTGCTGAATTGTGGTAATCTTCTTTTGGAGTTGTAATTTCTTTTCGTATGATTAGGTCTATTGTAGATATGGGTAGGCTTTGCTTCCGCCTGCAATACTTTTAAAGAATTATCGCGTCTTTCGTTCATTAATTTGACTTCATGGTCTAGAAGTCTCGTTTTGACAAAAGTTAACGTCAAGTTGTCTTCCTCGGCTAGGGTCTCAATTGCCGTGATGACTCCATGATAATCTTGAGGTAATGTCATAAAAAGGTGTGTCACTTTATCCGCTTCCTCCAATTTTGCACCAGCGCACAATAATTGACAGATTAAGTCATCAAACAACTGAAAATGACTAACCAAACTAGTCTCGCCCTGTAATTTTAGATTTAATAAACGCTTCCTTAATGCCCATTGTGTTGCAATACTTTTGCGTTCATAAATAGTGTCCAATTTTGTAAAGACTTCTTTCGCCGTCATTCCGTCACCTGCTAAGTTCAGTAATGAATCTGATAAATACTCAATCACAGTATTTTTTGCAATTCTCTCTGCTTTCTGCCACTCATCGTTTGGTTCCGCCGGAGCGTCGGTATCAATAACTTTAAGCACCTGAAGTTCGTTCAATAAATTTCTAAGTCTTAATTTCCACACACTATACTTTTCGCCAGAAAATTGTTTAATGTTTCTTCTTTCCATTTTAAGTCACAATTAAAAGTTTATTTTAATAACACTAAAACTGCAGAGCAAATGTTTCTTAGCACTATGAATTAGTTCTTTTAAATAGACACTAGCAAACACTATAGAGTTTTAAAACAAATAATATAATTATAAAAGTTTTTAGTTCACTGGGCCCATAACCTATAAGGATAAGGGCGACCAATGAAAAGCAATATTATTTAATTATATGAAAGTCTTTTAATATCAATATTATTTAAGGAGAGGTGTTTAGTTAAATGCGAGCGCAAGATCGATAGGTACAATCAGTAGGGCGGCTCAAGCGACAACTAACGTAAAAACTTATAGGAACATATGGGGCTGTTATACTATGCATGTTAGAAAGAGAAAAATATCTTAAGCTGAGACAGATTTATTTTTGTTAATTCCAACACTATCCTGACCCGACCGGCTGCGTGGTCGGTCGCTGCGTCGGCAGGGTCAAGGAAGCCACCTTCAGCATTGACGGGGAAACATACAAACTTGATCGGAACTGTCAACAGCACCATTTGCATGGCGGGAGAAGAGGGCTTCATTCGGTGAGAAAACTTCTAATAAACAAAACTCGGTGGACGTCTTTCGGGTAAAATGATGAAACAAAAACATTGCAACTTGTGAGACTATTTTCAGGGCGTCGTCGAGTTCTTGGAGCTACTTGATCTTATATACAAATTCCTTACCGACCTATATTAAGACTGCGCCGAGCGTACGACGCGAGCGCTAGTTAGGTATCCCTAGTTATGTGTGCGTGGCCGCACGCACCCATCTACAAGTTGTCGCGGCGCGGCCGCCACCCGGCTGACGAAAGTGACTAACCAAGTTATTGAAAATCTTGAGTTGTTTGTTACCTTATAAACTGAGAGCACTTTAAAACATATTTCGAAAAAAAAAATGTTTGCTCGTTCCCGAAACTGTTGACATCATTTTATTTCTTAACATAGGGTTTTTTATATGATTAAAATAGTTAATTATTTATTTTTATTTATTTGTTTGGCACACCAACACAAATAATAAGACCAGACAGACGGGAACTGCTACCTTAGGGCGAAGAAGAATAATAAGATCAGACAGAATGGTTTGTTGACCGAGTGAGCGAAGCGTCTCTGTTTCAGCTTGGACAAATTTGCTTTTGTATGTCTATCTGTCTGTCCATATGTTTATTTGTTTGCTTGTTTGTTTGTTTCAGTCTACAGGTCGCGTTTCTCAACCGATTCTCGTGAAATTTTGTAAGCAGGTTTGATAATTTATTATTTTTATTTTTTATTATTATTATTTTTAGTCAGTTTTTGGAAATTTTTAAAAATGACGGAGTTATGGGGGTTGCCAGCTTACAAGGTCTACCGCTGAGGCTGTTTTCCTCTACAGGTCACATTTCTCAACCAATAAAATAAAATAAGTGTTAGGGGATATGTCGACCGCTATAAAATCTGGTCCGCGACCCAAATGTCCACTTTTGTGAAGTCAAGGGGTATATTCGGCCACATTCAAATCTGCTCAATGGGCGAGTTATCCATTAGTAAAAAGTAACAGGACAACTGGCCTCATTTTTCTTACAAGCATATGACAGCGGTCCAATTAAAACAGTCATATCTCGGAAGCTATTGGTCCTAGACTACTGGTGTGTAGGGACAACTGAAAGGTCTCGACGAGATCTTCATTTTCGATGACAGCTGTCAATATTAAAACAGTTATATCTCGGAAACTATTGATCCTAGACTACTGGTGTGTAAGGACAACTGAAAGGTCTCGACGAGATATTCATTTTCGATGAAAAAAACATAATTAAATAACCAGGCATAATTTCTAGAATGTGAGCCGGTTGAATTGTAGTCTGTAAATTTTAATTGTCTTAATATTGAGGTTTAAGTAGAATTCTGCAGTTCAATTAATCGGAATTTTTCAATTTTCTGCCAACTTTAGATAGTTTTCCTTCATAAACTGTTAATTGTTTTTCATTTTAGCATTCGTTTAAGTGTAAATAGATTCTCTGTTATGCCAAATGTATATTTTTTATATTTATTATTGAAGTATTATTCATTAGAACGACTTAACGGTGACTAGTGTTTTCGCTTTTTTGCTCGGCGCCCTCTTAATTTAATAATTATATTTATTCTTATTGTAAGTAAATAAGTAAGTAAAAACACTTTATTGCGCACAAAAGGAACATAAAACAATAGAACAAAAACATTTAGCTTGAGCGCTTGTAGCGATCTCTTCCAGACAACCTTTGGGAAGAGGACATTCAAAAAGAAGACTGCGGTAGTGCAAAAGCAAAAAAAAAGAAAACAGGAGAGTAAAAATAATACAATAAAACATATAAGTTAAAAGTACAATAAATACACATATACATACATACAATAAACATACATAAATATACAAACATAATACATGCATACATACATACATACAAACATAAATATATCAAAGTCATAACGGAAATACTAATGATTACAAACAGATTGTGCCAGGAGATGTTTGTGAACCTTCAATTTGAAAGAAGCTAACGACTTACAATGATTGACGTATTTCTTTCGGTAAAGCATTCCATAGGTGTTTATATTCCATTGTATTTATATTTACGAGTATCTTTTCTATCCTGAGTATTCCTGAGGTCTGTAAAGACTTTTTTTTTCAGAAATACTATGCAACTGTTGTGTCGTTTCTTAATTTGTGAATACATTAAATAAAGATGAAGGTAGCAGTGCCAATAAACATTCTAAACTATCACACACAGGTCTGGTACAAATACCCCAACTCAGGAAATCAATTGTTATTTTAGGTCAACTGGAAATCCGACGTCGATCGCAACAAAGTGGTCCTCAGCTACATTCCGAAGATGGTGACCAGGGCTACCCTGGGGATCTCCTCACTAACATAGTCTATGAGCTGAAAAGTGACGGAACTTTCCACGTCAGCGTTGACCAACAAGAAGACTCTCGTAAATCTCTCCAACCATTCGTCCTTTAACTTGGCTGGTCATGATGCTGGATTTATTGGGCTCTACGATCATACTGTGATGCTTAATTCGGATAAGTAAGTAAATAGCTTCTTGCTGCTTGTATCTGTGTAGAGTGCTGTTGGGACATCTCCAACACGGTTATCTGCTCCTAAACCAAACAGAACTTGTACTATGGGAATTATACCTATACACAAAAAGATAAAATAAAACACCTAGATACAAGCAAACACAAGATTCATTAGAAATACTTGCCCTCTGCGGGATCCAAACCCGCGGCTCTGAGCGTCCTAAGCAAGCGTACTACCATATAGAATATGGCCGAAGGTCGTGAAGCGAAGCCAGCAACAGATTCGTCGTTGTGTAGGCCTTTGTCTCCCCCAAAACATCGTGAATGAATGATAGAGAATAAAATAAGCAAATATTTTTTTCGTTTCCACGACGACGCCCTAGCATCATCGTCTTGGTTACATTTTTATTTTATGATTTATACCATTTCCCGGTTTTCGTCCAGGATCTTAGACGGCGATGAAGACTGGATCCCAGTGTTGATAAAGGTTTTCTTTCCATTACTCCACTAACTAGCTCTCGTTAGAAGAGTCAAGTGGAATACTAGCTCTCGTAACAGCCTCCGTGGCCGAGTGGTCGAGATTTCAACGCCCATTACAGAGGTCCCGGGTTCGATTCCCGGTGGGGACACTGTCAAGCAAAAATCGCTTTGTGAGACTTTCCCCAGTTTGGTTAGGACATCGCAGGCTAAATCACTTGACTGTCCAAAAGAAAGATGATTCCGTGCTTCGGAGGGCACGTTAAACCGTTGGTCCCGGCTACTATCTAGTCTTTACACGAGCCAAGTCAGTGGCCTTTGGCGGCTTTATAACACTGACACCAGGGTTCGTGAGGTCGGTTGTCAAGCTTACAACCCACACGATGATGATGATGATGATGATGACCAGCTCTTGTAAAGGATTCCAAGGTACTTAGTATTCTATACGAAGCGTCAATCAGGGGGGATTCAAATAAAAAACAGAGTCGTCCAGAGGGCTAGCTATCAAAAAAATTGGAAGAGCTTATCCTGAACCCTTAAAAACTTTGTGGTTTTCATCAGAAAGTATTATTAAGAGAATAAAGGTTTGTTTTTTTCAAGGAGTTGATTTGATTTTTCGTGTCTAGTCTAGGCATGGGTATTTTAAATTTGGCTATTACTTCCAGGACGGCTACGTTTACGGGCGTTGCAGCGGTTTCTGCTTGAAGCCTATGAACCTGGTGGATGCCATCCATCATGAGGACTTTCCCAGCCCCATACTGAGACCAGGTGACGTGTATACCAGTAACTTGTTCTTTTCTTTTGGAACCAATAATAAGCCATTCGCCAGTGATGCTGCTTGAAGATCTTATGTCCGTATACCTAGCCGAACCCTCGCTCTCATATGCTTATAGTCTTTGTCATGATTTACTATGCATTTAGTATTATCTATATCAGAAATTTGAGATTTGGTATACCAGAAATAAAAGAATAAATAATGATTTAAAAAAAAAAATTTTTTTTTTCTTTCCTAAAACATTTATATCGTTTTACATATGCCTGCAATTTAGTACACGCAATTTAGAAATGATCTATGTAAAGATTTACTATCGTATCACACAGGTTTCTAAGTATTTTCATGTAGTAAAATATTAGGTGCCAACAGCGGGGCCCTCTGTAAACTGTCTATGAACAAGTGATACGTAATATTCCAAATTTAGTTTAGGCTAATCTGTATTTTAAATCATCCATAGGATCATCATCCGTTGATAAATTGAGTTAAAAACAATGTTTTTCATTTGGTAATATTTTCTTAACGAAGTACCTATTATTTTAAAAACTATCTGAAATCCAAGCAATGCTTGTAAATAAGGTTAACAATCGCTTGGACTGTCATTTTCGAACTAAATGCACAGTGAATCATGACAGTGACTTATATGCATATGAGCGAGCGTCCCTCTAGGTATACGGACATGAAGATCTTCGCGTTGAGCGACATCTAGCGGTGAAACACGTTAAATATTTATAGGAGATTTTAAATTGGTGGTTTCTTAATAAATTGTTATTTTCTTGTTTTTATATGATAATTTTATTTATTCCAACTTCGTCTTTATCGCTACACTTATTTGACATTTTAACCTAAGTCAATGATAAAATAGGCTCACGCCATGTTGTTGAGTATGTGTGTGATGTGTGATTGATAACCTCATAGGCCTCATTCATGGCAATAACAATGTCGACATTTTCAGAGTTCCTTATAAAAATAATAGTAAAGTGGACAGTTCTGTCATGGTGATAAGCTGAGTAGCTATAAGAGTTTATATGTTCGTATCATTTAATTTTTAACGCTTATAAATAAAGCTCACGTGAGCACGCGAAAAAACATAGTTCGTTTAATCGTACATAATATAGTAATGTGAATTAAACAATACAAATTAACTACAAGAAAGTGTGTCAAACAGATCACACTTTACGGTACTCCTCATAAAGACGCCTCCAATTTGCTGGAGCCATTTTGTTTGGTATCGTCGGCGCCATTTTGTTTCTTGTCGCCATCTTGACTGTTGATGAATGTTGTGTTGATGTCACCCCACGTGAGATTGAGGCTTCGCTTCATGCAATCGTCCAGAGGCGGGATGAGGGAGCGGGGCAGGAGGAAGGTTGACAAATTGAAAAGGTCCAGGAATACTTTGTAGCGGTCACTAGAATAAAAGACAAACACAAAATTAAAAATATGATACTTTTTAAGAATACCAAGAAGTAGGGAAATGCTATGATGGCTCAACTCTACAACCGTACCATAAGGTTGGTACAACATTTTTTGTAGGTTACTCCTTCGTCTTCAAAGAACTGTTTCGTATTTCTATCATAGTTTACTATCCTTATGAAATAAAAAATACCTGAGTGTCGATCGGAGATACTGATAGCCCGAAGATCCGCCAGTGCCGAGCTGTTGTGATCCAATCATGCGTTGCACCATTATCACGTGGTTGTCTGGAAGATATGTTTTTTTTTTTTTACCATAATTCAATAAAAAAAGATGAGTTGAAAAAGTGGTTCAAAGAATCTCTCGAAAATATTTAAGAATATGCATGCTTGATGGTATACTTACAACGCCACTTGGTGATGAGACTGTCGATGTCCATGAGCAGCGTGAGGAGCTGATGCGGCTGGGAGAACCGGGGCTCGTCGCGGTAGAACGTGATCATAATGGCGCCTTGGAGAGCCCTGTGCGATAACCTGCAATAGTACAAAAGTATTAATAATACAATACGCAGAAAGAAATTAAGAACTAGAGAAAGATGAAGATTTATTCTTTATTTGAAGCAGCACGATGTTCAATAGGAATTAACGAAAACGGCTGCATAAAAAGTTGAATAAGTTGCGCATTCATATGAGAGTGTAAAAAGGTAAATTGCTACGATTGCTACGGCGTAGAGGTGCGCTACGGCGTAGCATAGGGAGCTACGCTGCTGTAGGATAAAGATATTTATTTGTATTTCTTGGTACTAAGAATAGTACCCTTAGAAAGTTAACGAGATTATTTCGAGAAACATGATCTAACTCTTATCTAACTAAGTTTAGTTACGCCTGCTTACGTTTCTCAGGATCACAATTAGCACCATAACATCGAGTTTTTACTCTATTGCCTGTGCTTTTACAAACCCTTGTGTTAAAGTGTTGATAGAACGGAAGATTTCAAGAGGATGACTTTGCTACAAATGGTACTGGACAAAAGTTGTGGTTGAGTGAGGGTAGAGCCTGTTTGGTATAGTTGGCATTGGTCAACTCCTAAGAAGCCTCGTTAGAAGAAGCAAGTGTCAAGTGGTGGTAGATGGTTGTTCGCTTATCATATCACACAGATTCTTGTGGATGTATCTAGATATTCCAGGAGCTCACCTCCTCTCTCCCCTGGAGCGCAGGGCATCGTGCACGGCCGGGTCGAAGATGGAGCGGTAGATCTCTCGCCGGTTCTCTGCGTCCTGCAGGCGATGATGGCGGACTGCTTCAACCGGTTCCGTCTGTATTTACGGGTTTAACAGAATTCGTAATTATAAGATGAAATTGTTTTTTCTATCTCAGTCTGCTCGTGGTGGACGGTAGGTTCAAATCTGTTGAAACGTTGCGACGGGTAAGTTAGTGTGTTAATAAGTAGTTTATATGGAGTCTATTTAGTGGAGTATTTAGAAAATTTTATCGAGCAGACCCTAATAGGTATTGTTTATGAGCAGAAACCTCACCTGAGCAGCTTCAATCTCCTCCTTCAGCATTTTGTCGACAGCGGCTTGGAACTTTCCCCAGAAGTTGAACCCATGTTCGGTCAGACCTGGAGTGCGCTCAAGCCACCGCTCAATCAGAGCCAGAAGTGCCGGCTCGTCTTCCGACCTTCGGAAACACGGATTTGCAGGTAGAGAAATGGTATTGGAAATAATTGTTTAAACGAATAGCACCACACGTTCACTCTTTAAATTAATGAGTTATTTTTCCGCCTTCAAGCCAAGTAAGAAAGAATACTTTTCATAAAAAGATGGTATAATGATGTTATAAATGTGAAAATATATTTGGATTTTTGTTTGGATATTTGTTCCTCCTTCACGCTTGAAGCACTCAACGGATTTGGATGAAATTTGGAATGGAGATATTTGTAACCTGGATTAACATTATAGGATACTTTTTACGGGAAAAAGTATTATTCCCACGGGAAAATCTTACACAACCGCTAGTTAACCATAAATAAGCATTAGACTCTTACTTACCTCTCTGATAAATATTGCCCTCAATGCGACATGAGGAGCCGTGACGCATTTTCCACATTATCAGTTCTATTCTATCCTACGGAATGTTTGGGTCAGGAGTGAGATCTTGTTCTATCAAGTAAGACACTTATGTTATTCGTTTTGCCTTTTTTCTCTAACCGACCTAATTACACAAACCGACTTTTTTGTTTGACATTTCGACACCTCCTATGAACAACAACGTGACTTGAGATACAAAATGACTTTAGTATTAGTATTATTCCTTATAATAATTTTATTTACTCTTAATTTTCTGTCCAAAAACTGAAGTTAGCATTAGTCAAAAAAACCTAACTATAGGTAAAACGTTTTTTTTTCCTCTTTAAACTGCTGTACTGATTAGTTGCTAAAATTGAGTTACGTTGTTGTTCATAGGAGGTTTAGATTTATACCCTATCGTATCCCTAGCTACGTCAACAATAGCCAAGTTAGCGACGAATTTATGCACAACTTCAAGCTTTATGACGCGGTAAAGACGTACCAACGATAAAAAATAACAACATTATGTAGATAGCAGTTGATTGATAACGAGTTGATTATTTACGAAATGGAACAGCAACAACATGTTCAATTTTAAGATAACCAGCCTCTGTTTTTAATGCGGTCAAACAAAAGACGTATGTTCGATCGTATAATGAAAACAATATCATATCTTACTTGTGAAGACAGTCCATAGCCTCATCGTCGTCTCCGAAGACGGTTTGATAGTTCTGATTGTATTTCACACGAAGAGCTTGCTTTAGCCCCAACTGGAATGCAAAGTTAAAATGTTTTAGGTAATTAAGGTAGCAGTTCTCTATACCTACTGAAGAATTAGGTGAACCTGTATATTTTTTAAATTTGAATGGAAACGATTTATAAAAAAAATACAACGGCTTTTTCTAACTACCCACTTTAAATCGGAAACGACCAAAGCTTAATTATTTAAAAAAAATCATCATATTTAGGTAATAAAAACTTTAAACGATTTCAATCGTAGTTAAATGTGCGCCGGATTTTCAGTTTCACATTATGTACTTAGGTATATTTCTTGGCTTAAAAGTTCTTCTTTTATAACTCTTCTTCTTTCATTTTAGTTCTGCTCTTCAGTCTTTTTCATCATCAACATCAACGGCCCGTTACAGTCCACTGCTGGACTATGAGCCTCCTACACTTAAGTGTTTGGTTTTGCCATAATCTCCACGCTTGGCAGGCGGGTTGGAGATCGCGATTAAAAGGTTACTGTATCAGAGAGCGCTGCTGCCCATTCCCTGTTCAATGTGTTCTGTCGTTTTGATCAACGTAAAATATTGTAGGTATCTCAATCCTCGACAAGATCCGAGTTCCAATATAGCAACTGCCTCTCACCTTGTTCTCTAGAAGCCGGAACTGAAGACTCTGAAATCCAGAAGCCGGGCGCAGGTAATGGCGGAAATCCATGAAGTCCAGAGGAGTCATCGTCTCCAGGATCATCACCTGGTCTACCAGCAGCTGGAAAATCCAAAATGAAGAAAGACCATAAGAAAGTGCAAATAGATATGAAAGGAATCTGGCCAAACACAAATTAGGGCAAATAATTAATAAAAAAAAAAATCTTCACTATGATTTCACGTATGCTTGCAAATACGGAACAGTTATTTTACTTGTAGACCCGCCTAGTTGTTTAGAGAAATTAAAATATTGTAAATAATATGCGGGACCTGCTGAGGCAGATGCATTTGACTGCTAACTCTTTAAGCCAGACGTCATAATATTCACGTCTCGGTTCTTTCAGATTTTACTTTAGCTAAGGTAGTCAAGATGACAAACACCATTAAGGGTGTGGCTCAGCATCCGCCATGGAGCTGATGAGCTCTACACGAAGAGTGTTGTAGAGGGTTATGTGGGAATAACCAGGGCTCAGTTCAAGGAAAAAAAAGGTATTTAAACTAATCCGGTACGCAATCGTACTGCTTTTGTTATTTTAATGTCTTATTGTTATCAAGCTGTCCTGGGAAAGAATGAGGGTAGACCGCAATTGGGGATCGGACTACTTTTTTTATTTTTTAAATCCAAACTTCTTAGTTTCTGCTATCGAACACTAAAATAATTTTTGCTCTATCTTTAAAATTGACCGAGTTATAAAGGTTTGAAATTCAAGATTAGACAGAGGCACATACCCACTTGTGACGTCATTTTTTAGTAACGCCATATAATCTCCATACAAAAATAGTTTTTCAAAGAGACAGACATATTAAAACAAAATCAATGTAAATTCGTTTTTCAACCGATTCTGTTTTTTTCTTTGCGAATCCTCTGCTAGTAATCTATATTTTAAAAATAATTAGTAAAATATGGTAAATTGAGGAACAGTCTGATACCCTATTCTAGATATTCTGAACTACTATCATAAATGTATAACGTACCTTTTTCATTTTATATTCATTATTTATTTATTTGTTTCATTATTCAACGCTTTTACGGTGAAAGAAAACATCGTGAGGAAGAGAATTCGATGACGTTGACCAACCGCACTTGGCCAGCGTGGTTGCTAAGGCCTTATCGCCCTAAACAGGGTAGGCTCGAGCCCTTCGTTAGGGACGTATGAGCTTTTGATAATGACGATGATTACCTATACACACTCACTCCATTCATGCTTTATACAGGTACAAGGCGAACATCTCCAACCACTGTCGCCAAGCGCTCATAAACTTTTGCGAGAACTACAATCGTACAATTCAATAGCGTCATGCATTGCGTCAAGAAGCTTATTTTTATAAGCATTTGGTTATGATTTAGCAGGTATTATTTAGACTTCCGTGTATACGATTTGACATTTTGAGAGCGATAAGTTAAAAGGCTCTGTGAGCTGTAGACCTCGCGTGTCTCTTAATATTTATTTTTATTTTTTCAAAAAAGATCCCCGAACTTTTGAAATTTATTTAATATTTTATTTTATTTTAATTGAGCAATGTGAACAGTAGAGGAAAATTTGTAAGCTGGCAACCCCCATAAATCCGTCATTTTTTAAAATTTCTAAAAACTAACTCGACAAAAAAAATTGATTAATTTATTGAACCTGATAGCAAAATTTCACGAGAATCGGTTGAGAAACGCGACCTGTAGAGTGGAACAAACAGACACACACACAAACAGACATACAAAAGCAATTTTGGCCAAGCTGAAGCAGAGACGCTTCGCTCGCTCGGTCAATAATTGATCCAATTTTTGCTATTATTTAGTAGAACAGCAAGTTTTTTAAATTTATAAATGAAGATGCGTTTATTAACATTTGATCGATTTAACTTAATTTCAGAAATTTATTGCATTTGAAATTATACTATATGGGACAACATTGTATGTTTTTAGTGCCTGAAATATATACATTTTTCTTAGTATCATCTATTGTCCATCAATCAAATTGTAAATTACCTATTCCGGATGGTGCATCCACATCCCCAGGGGTGTCCTCCGGCGGAGCCTTGGGTCCGGATTTTTCCTTTTACATTCTTGGACATTCAAATTATTTATCGTTCAAGGAAAGTGGCCGTTCAGGGAAGTGGCCTATCCTTCCGTTTGTGTCGAGTTCCGTTGGTTCAGCCAATAAAATTTTACTAGTGGCTAACAGAAGCTCGCTTTTCTTTTAAGCTTAGCTGAAGTCTACTCACGCGCATCTTCAGTCCGCATGTTATGTTGTCACGTCATAAAATCATTACAGTCAGTTATGTTTATGTTATGATTGAACTGGTATTGACCAACCGAACAAGTTGTACAGCGTCATTTAGGTCAGATGTTATCACCACAGTGGCACAAGCTAATCGACACGATAACAGCGTGTTTTCATCTTGACGGACGAAATCTTGTGGTGCCACCCTGGTTTTCAGAAGCGTTCGTCAGTGAAATTGAAACATTTTTTGTGCTGGATTTACAAAATCCGAAAAGAACGGTTTACTTTCGTTTAGGTGCGTGGGGACGAAGCTTAACTCAAATATTTTGACAAACGTGGTATTAGGTGTTTTGTCAGCATCTGACAATGGCGGACGTGTCCTCGTTTTTTTTTTATTTTAATTTATTGAAGTGTTTAGTGTATAATTATTATTATTAAGGATCTGTGCTGTCGCCTACTCTGTTTATTCTGCATATCAATGATATGTTGCAAACGCGCAATATCCATTGCTATGCAGATGACAGCACTGGCGACGCGTATTACACAGGTCGTGCAAACATCCCTCGTAACGTGGTGGAAGACTGCAGAAAGAGGCTTGTGTCTAAAATCGAGACCTCCTTGGAGCGGGTTTCCGAATGGGGTAGACAAAATCTTGTCCGTTTCAACCCCTCTAAGACACAAGTCTGCGCGTTTACCGCTAAGAAAACCCCATTTGTCTCAGCGCCACAGTTCCAGGGCACTCCTCTTACCATCTCCACGAGTATTGGTATTCTTGGTGTCGAAATTACGAGCGAGGTCCAGTTTCGGGGTCATCTGGAGGATAAAGCCAAGTTGGCTTCAAAAAAGCTTGGGGTGCTCAATAGAGCGAAGCGGTACTTCACACTGGGGCACAGACTTTTGCTTTACAAAGCTCAAGTTCGGCCCCATATGGAGTACTGCTCTCATATCTGGGCTGGAGCGCCCCAATACCAACTCCTTCCACTCGACTCCATCCAACGCCGGGCAGTTCGTATTGTCGACGATCCAAAACTCACAGACGGCTTGGACACCCTCAGTCTCCGGAGAGACGTTGGCTCTCTGTGTGTGTTCTACCGTCTGTACAATGGGGAGTGTTCTGCTGAGCTGTTTGACTTAGTGCCACCGTCACGCTTTTATCACCGCACCTCCCGCCACAGGGCAGGGGCTCATCCTCACGTCTTGGATGCTTGGCATCCCAAAAATGTACGGGCGTCGCGATCTTTCCTCTCGCGTACCTGCAGGATGTGGAATAAGCTCCCCCCTGAGGTGTTTCCTTTGTGCGTTGACATGGGGTTCTTCAAGGGGCGAGTATATAGAGCTCTCAAAGGCTGGCAACGCGTTGGCAACCCCCCTGGTGTTGCGAATGTGCATGGGCGACGATGACCACTTACCACCACTGTGGCTCGTCAGCTCGTTTGCCTGCTTAAATAATATATATATATATATATATAAAAAATCGATAGTGCATTATCCAGTGAATATTTCGGGACTATAAAATTTAATAAAACAATTGAATCGCTTACACTTTGCTGACATTTTTAGATGATGCCAAGAGTTCTTCTCCACAGAGGGCGTGCACTGGTAGTGAACGTGCCTTCCATGATAGCTTTGACGTCGAAAAATGATTTGTAAAATTTTGACTTTGACTTTGACTTTTGACTTTGAGGCCTCGTGGTATCGCCATTAGTTAGGAAGAAGAAAAAAAAAACGTGGTATTAGTTTGTGATCCTTGGAAGCCATCCTTTTGGGTAGGTATATGAGCGTGAAGCGAGGCGCTATTTCTGGAGCGACGTGGAGGGAATCATAAAAAGCAAGAGCGAGGTGATGGGAAGGCTAGCTAGGCGATATCGTGAGAAGTGACATGGTGGGAACAATTCACCTAATATATACTAAAGTAAAAAATATATATTTTACACACACATCAAGAGACTGGAGAGAGAGAGAGAGCTTGCCGATTTCAATTTGTATGAAAAGAAAGAAGAGTGAATTCATCATCATTATCATCATCGTGTGGGTTGTAAAGTCGACAACCGACCTCACAAACCCCAACCACGGGGTGAAGAGAGTGGCTGATCTCTTTGAAGACCCATTAGTTTTGTGCCTTGGGTATGAGTGTGCTCGTTTTTTTTAAAGTAAAATTAAATACGGTTGTAGGAGGTCGATAACCGAACCCACAAACCTTAGTGTCAGTGTTATAGAGCCGCCAAAGACCACTGACTTGGCTCATGTAACGACTAGATAGTAGCCGGGACCAACGATTTAACGTGCCTTCCGAAGCACGGAATCATCTTTCTTTTCGGACAATCAGGTGATTCAGCCTGCAATGTCCTACACAACCAAACTGGGGAAAGTCTTACAAAGAGATTTTTGCTTGACAGTGTCCCCACCGGGAATCATACCCGGAACCTCCGTAATGGGCCTCGAAATCTCGACCACTCAGCGACGGAGGCTGTTTAAGAAGTAAATTAAAACGTTGTAATACAAAAGTTGTTCAGTTGTTCAGTTTCATGGGCTGTGCTGTGCTACACCCAAGAAGTTTTGCATTATTAAGTTAGTGTCTGTATCCAGGTAATACAGGGTGTAATCGTTAATTGTGCCCAGGCGATTATTCCGATTATTATGCCGTGTGGTGACGGCAGAGTAGAATACATTTGTCACCAACCCCTACTCTTCCCGTGGGTGTCGTAAGAGGCGACTTAGAGACTACACATTGAACAGGGAACGGGCAGCAGCGCTCTCTGATATAGTAACCTTTTAATCTGCGATCTCCAACCCGCCTGCCAAGCGTGGAGATTATGGCAAAACCCTCCACTTAAGTGGAGGAGGCTCATAGTCCAGCAGCGGACTGTAACGGGCCGTTGATTTGATTATTCCGTAACTATTACAGATATCAAAAAACTTTAAACTGATATCGAAAGTCGTTATCTAATGAGTAAAATGACATCAATAACTTTTTTTAAAATAAAACAAGGATTATCCAAAATTTTGACTTTAAACACTCCCATACATTTTAGTACGAGATTAGTAGAAAGGTTTTAATTTCCTTATTTAAAAAGGTTATTTTAGTTAGTACTGATATATAAGGAAACTGTTGATTAACCTAACAAAGTAATAAAACTATCTTTTAATTGAAAAATTTATTTTTTAGTAAGTACAAGCAGATGTTCCAAGTGACGTCCTTGTTGTGCGATACAATGACGAGCTCTAATGTATGGGATTTAGACATATCTCGTCTTATTTAAAAAAGTTATTGATGTCATTTTACAAATTAGGTAACCTACTTTCGATATCAGTTTAAAGTTTTTTGATATATCTGTAATAGTTACGGAATAATCAACTGGGCACACTTAACGATTACATCCTGTATACAGCACGCTATTTTAATAATGCATCTTAATAATGATCTCTTATAGAGATAAGTTCGCCTTTGTACATTCATTTCTTAATAAGAAATTTTTATCCTGTGTATATTTAATTGTGCAATAATGTGTTAGCAATTAACGATTACACCTGTATATATATATATATATATCTTTGAATGAATGAAAGAATGAATGAAAATAATAATAATGAATAAATGAATGTCTTTGTGATTATTCTTCGTAGTGAGAGATGCAAGTAGCAAAGTCGTGTCGAATTGTGTTTACGAATACCGAGGCGTCTTATTTGGAAGACAAGAATGTGTCTTGTTTTTGTGTCGTAAATTGATATCGTATGATCAATAACAATTTTATTGATTAGAATGCGAAGTATGATTGTAAGACAAATTTGTCTCCGTGATTTCAAAGGTCAACTAAGAAAATTGGCTGATGCGACAAGCCTAGGGGCCTTCGGGAAGTCATGCTCTAATTCTAATTTTAAAATCCAGCTATACTTTTCGTTTTAATGACCAATGAAAGAGAGGTGATGAATTCAGATGAACGAATGATATTAATTTGAACGAATGATAACCTACAATAAGAGCATAGCTGTCAGATTAAGAGATTTTAAGTCGCGTGTTTTAAGTGCATTAAATTGTGCAATCGACCGACACGGCCATAAGGTCCATATTCGATGATCGATAGCTCAGCGCAGCTGTTGTTTGATGTTGGGCTGTATGTTTGTTTGTTTGATGTTGTTGATGTTGATGCTTGTTAATATTAAGATGGCCATCTCCTGTCCCTTTTCAATCTTTAAAAGGTGAAAAGGACTGACGGACTTAAATTAAGGATTAGAGCGAGACAGTGAGAATTAGCCTCAATGTGACTGAGAAAAATAAACGGCAAGTGCGTGCCGGACCAAGCACAGTGAAGGTTCTGTAGTGTAAAATATCCTCCCAATAGACAATAGACTCAACATGCCTCATCTTGTTCATGTTTTTCGTTAAGTGTTTATTTAATAGATTTTTAGAGATCATCAAAATACTCGCACACGTTCATGTGAGTTTAAAATTCGATAACTCACTAGTACAGCTTGGCAAAAAAGAGTTTGTACAAAACGAGGGCGCTTCTATCGCACTTGTGGCCACTTCGTAGTCAAATAGGATATTGAAAATTAAGGGATAAGAATCAACATGGCATACCAATGGAACAAAAAAAAAGCAACCCAGCATGAATGGCAGCAAACTAAATATTTAGTTCACCAAACCACCGCGTCACCGCGCCAAACGCGCCAAACTCTTTTTTGCCAAGCTGTACGAGTGCATTGTGGGGGTCGAAGCGCCTCCTTCTAATCGGGAGGCAGTAGCCACAGCCGCTACATCATCGACGCACTTCTCTTTATTTTCAACCGTACCTTCAAGATGAGCACGACCCTGTTCAGCCGCTTGAGGATCTCCATGGTGTGGCCTTCGTCCAGACCCTCCACGTTCAGCAGCGCCCGCACCGAGTCTACCTCGAAGATGATCTGCTTGAACCAGAGCTCGTAGGCTGGAAGAAGATACGAAATAATTTATTAATAAAAGATAGTAGAACTATTAATGGGTGGGTAGATAGATGGGTCATGAAACTTGAAAAATATCTCACTCATATTAAAGCTAAGCTACTGTTTAAACGTCCTTGATTAAAACTATAAATGTGAAAATATATTTGGATGTTTGTTCCGCTTTCACGTTTTGATGAAAATTTGGAATGGAGATAGTTTCCCGACCGGCCCATAGACCAATAAAATGATCCTCAGTCACACCATAAGGATATTTATCCAACTAAGCGGCGTTATACTGTGTGAGTTCTCTATAGTGAGCACTGAAAAAAATGTAAGGGAGAATCTAAATTTTTACTGATGGAAAAAATAATATTCAGACAAACGTAGAAATGCTAAATTATTTATTTATGTAAATACCAAAGTATTTAACGCATTATTATTTATTATGTGGTAACTCGGTGTGACTATGGGTTGGTCGGGGATAGTTTGTAGCCTGGATTAACACATAGGATACTTTTTACGGGAAAAAGCCGTGTTCCCACGGTAAAATCTTACACAACGCGAGCGTAGCCGCGGGCGGACCTCTTGTGAAGAATAAAAGGCAAAATTAGATACCGATATATTTATTTTTCTGAAAATTACCCATCAGTAGCTTATTGATCGAATATAACTTTTGGATGACTTAAATGCCTATGCCGTTATGCCGTTGCGGTGTGGTGACGGCAGAGTAGAATACATTTGTCACCAACTCCTACTCTTCCCGTGGGTGTCGTAAGAGGCGACTTAGGGACTACACATTGAACAGGGAACGGGCCGCAGCGCTCTCTGATACAGTAACCTTTTAATCTGCGATCTCCAACCCGCCTGCCAAGCGTGGAGATTATGGAAAAACCCTCCACTTAAGTGGAGGAGGCTCATAGTCCAGCAGTGGACTGTAACGGGCCGTTGTTTTTTTTTATTGAAATGCCTATCGACAGGACTGGTGGGAGATTGTTGGGAATCGTGACGAGTGGAAGAAGGATGGGGAAGCTTTTTCCCAGCAGTGGGACCGGTTAAATAGGGGATCAGACTATTCACCATATTTTATGAATTATTTTTAAAATATAGATTAGTAGCAGACGATTCGCGAAAAAAAAAAACAGAATTGGTTGAAAAACGAATTTACAGTGATTTTTTAAAGTTTCAATATGTCTGTCTCTTTCAAAAACTATTTTTTGTATGGAGATTATATGGCGTTACTAACAAATGACGTCACAAGTGGGTATTTGCCTCTCTGTCTAATCTTGAATTTCAAACCTTTAAAAATTATTTTAGTGTTCGATAGCAGAAACTAAGAAGATTGGATTTATAAAATAAAAAAAAAGTAGTCCGATCCCATATTATATTAATAATTCAACGCTCTTACACTGAAGGAAAACATCAT
Organism: Carpatolechia fugitivella; assembly: GCA_951230895.1. Lineage (NCBI taxonomy): Eukaryota > Metazoa > Arthropoda > Insecta > Lepidoptera > Gelechiidae > Carpatolechia > Carpatolechia fugitivella. The sequence goes on along the minus strand of OX579654.1, from coordinate 12,017,585 downwards.
GATAAACTGCACATTCTTGCGAGGAAATTCAAAAGATTGTGTGTGAAGTCGATCAATCCGTACTGGGCACAGAGTACTATAATACTGGCGTAATACTGGGCAAGCGCGTTCCACTAAGGCCTGATCGCCCTACTTCAGGGTAGGCTCGAGCCCCTCGGCGGGGATGTGTATGAGCTGTTGATGATCATCATCATCAGCGTGTGGGTTGTAGGTCGACAACCGACCTCACAAACCCTGGTGTCAGTGTTATAGAGCCGCCAAAGGCCACTGACTTGGCTCGTGTAACGACTAGATAGTAGCCGGGACCAACGGCTTAACGTGCCTTCCGAAGCACGTAATCATCTTTCTTTTCGGACAATCAGGTGATTCAGCCTGCAAAGTCCTAACCAAACTGGGGAAAGTCTCACAAAGATATTTTTGCTTGACAGTGTCCCCACCGGGAATCGAACCCGGAACCATGAGCGGCGAGATCTCGACCATTCAGCCACGGAGACTGTTGATGATGATAAATAATAATACCTTGATGAGTGACGATGAACAAGTGCTCATCGTGTACCGGTTTGTCAGTCTCTGCGCTCAGCATACGTTGTGCGCACAGCAGCTTGTCCAGCATGAGATATTCTCCATACAGCATGCCAGCCTCATTGCCCAACTGTGGGCCTTCCTGCCCAATCTCATCGATAGCCAACCTGGTAACAAAAGGACGACTCTTAGGTAATGTTACCTATAAAACCACGCTCTTATCCCAAAAGGATTGGCATTGGCAGGCAACGGTGTGTAACTAAACTGAACTAAAATTAGTCCTGTTACTTTCTATCATTTTTAATTGAAAAGGGACCGAAGATCATCGGTTTTGTTTTTGTCTTTGACTTCACGACTGTCAATTTTAGTGGCTTTTTATTCGTCATGGTGTTAGGTAGGCACTAAAACAAGCTTTTGACAATTAGTCGTGAAACAAAACCGATGATCTTCGGTCCCTTTTCAATTAAAAATGATAGATAGTGACAGAATTAATTTTAGTTTAGTTTAGTTGGGCGTATGCCGAATCGACACCAATATCGATTGCCTAATATGTTATTTGCTACTTTGTGTTTGATTTGAGGTGGTACAACGAGTTAGAACGACATAGCTTGTTTTATCTAAGTTTATAAGATCCGCGACCAGTAATGCTACATTTACCTATGAACTACTTAAATTACCAATGGATATAATGTAGCACTGTTTTTGATATACAAGGGATCTCTGTCAAAGCTGTAGTTAGTTAGGTACTCAAACGATTTTCGATTAGTAAGATAAGGTAGGTTATTTATTATGTATGCTTAAAGTACCTATTACTAATCTTGCCAATCTTGCTAGACGCGTAGTTGGTAATTTACTACGGTAAACTTCGATTCCAGCAACTCTATCAGTATTATGCCAACGTGAGTAACATTATTTGTAAGTACATACATTTTCCTGCATAGTTATTTTCCTAGCTTTTTGTACTGATGAGACTAAGATTGGTTGGTTACCTAGCAATAAGGCCGCCTATCTGTACCTTTTTGTTTGTTGTTTTCAATGTTTTGTATACTTACTTATATTCTATTGAATTAAATAATGACATTAAAAAGTGTTTTTTAAGATTGTATGAAAAATATTTTTCCCGTGAAAAATTGCGTCGTGTATTATTTTTATTCGTCCATCGAAGTGGTAGAATTTTTAATGTTTATTATATACTTAATTACTTCAAATGTTTAAACAATACTGCTTATTTTTATCTACGATTATAGCAAAATATATTTTATTCAGCTTATAAATTATTCAAATGTTCTACTTATATTATATCTTATCATTAACTGTTCGATGTTTAACTTGTTCTCGTCGAGTGAACCCGATTTACCGGTCTGCAGATAATTACTACAAAAACAACAGAGCATCGGAAGCATATTTTTGGTTCACGTAGATACATACAAGTAAGTGCAGTCAAATTCAGTTTGTATAAAACGTTTCTTTATTGCAAAGCACTAGAGTAGATTCTACATGGCCACACAGTTAAACAATTTTTACTCTGGGCGGAATTCGAACACGCTATCCCCAGCTTTTTACGCAGGCATTACCAACTAGGCTGCGGATCCGACGACTCTATGCCATAATATATCCTGATCGGCTTCACAAAGCCATCTTCGGGTGCACCAGCAGCGCCCGACTGACGAGGAGTAGACGCGGTCGCCAAGGCCGAAATCGGTCGGATAGATACTAATTATATATATCCTAAATTTCTGATTAATTTTTTATGTCTTGTCTATCCTACTAAGTAGGTATTCATATCTATCTATAGCTGGTTTTACTTAATTTTGCGCGCACACCATTTGTCTAATATAGTTATGTCACCATCATATTTATTATTAGACTGCTATCGATCGAGTATGTTTCCTCTTTATTTAATTGTGTTATATCTTAGCGAGAAAAGTTTAAGGAGATAGTGTTATATCCATGTACTACCTTGTATTTTGTTCACGAAGCTACAAGCTACAAATTACAAGTACAATTCGACGTACATTGCGTAGACGATTAGATAAAACGATAAGGGCTTACAGTTTAGGCGAATTGGCTACGCAATGTATATCAAATTGTAACTTGTTACTAGTAATTTTTTGCTTCGTGAAACGGGGCCCTGTTGTTTCTCTATAATAAATAATAATAAAAATAAAATAAATTAGAGCTGGCTGGCTGATGCATGTGTGGCGATAATTGCCTCATCCTTCTTTCAGCACGGTTGGCCAAAGCTGTTGATTGGCTGTTGACGTAGACAAAAAAAGTTGACGTTTGGTCAAAAATACTCCGTTTTAAAATTAACTTACTAACATTTATCGGGTGGCAGTGTAGAACGGATCTTCTGTCCAAGAACTTTACCAAAATCTTAAAAAGAAATATGATATAATCAAGATTCGTAAAATTTTTTTTTTGTTTAATCTTTTCAAAAAAGGCTTTGCGTGGTATAGTATAATCAACACGGCACATGCACCTACAAAACATATTAGACACCGATACAAAACGGTATACGTCGTCGTAATTCAGGGGTAGAGAAGTTTTTTAGGGAATTTTACTATCGTACATTAAAATTTGATGCTACACCTTACGATTTAATTAATCCTATAACGGTACATATTGAAACTAATTTTCTTATAACTTCGTTTAATTTGCAAAAAAAAAACACGTGCAAATAATTGAAGTGCATACAAATATTTGCTAAACCTTATGGTAGAATGATAAATAAATACCTAAAGAATAATACCTATTATAAAAAAAAACTTACCTCATAGGACAGGCCATTTTTATTTTATTTTTTCACCGATTCTTAATTCGAAATATGAGAACACGGTTTCACTGGCGCGCTTTCGCTGCGCGTGATCGCATAACACTGGCAGACTAGCTTGAGGATCAGATTTCGTCAGCCGGTTAGCCGCCCCTTGACAATGTAACTTGAAACTTATCCGTATTGATTGACGAGCACTTTTTCTGTAACTATATACGTATACTTTCAAGATTAACAGTTATATGAATATGACGGAGTTTCGAGAAAAACGCGGGAAAATATAGCACTAAGTTTTGAGCGCGCAAACATTTTTGTTTCTTACCACAGAGTTAATAATATAATTCTACCTATAAGTAGTAGAGTACGAGTAAATTAAGTAACTATTATTATGATTAGCTAATTATTATAAAGATAACAGCTAGGTAATTATAGTATAAAACGTAGATAGATAGACAAATGGACTCGACTTGGACAGATTCGATGTCAGACGAATCGACACTCGCTGCATAAATCTATATGATCTAAGTACGTACGTTACTTAGTTAAAAAGAGGTTAGTGCCTTTACACATGGCTAAATGTAGAGTCTAATTCTGTTTTATTCAGTTCACATTGCTGTGTTTAGATTGCACTTAAGATGGTAGATTAGAAAGTAAGAGAGATCCTCATTAGAGCAAGTCAACGAGGGTCATTGGAAAAACCCAAATTAAAGGTTTTTAGTTTTAAAAAATAAATAACGAAAAGTAAAGTTGAGTTAATAGCCAGGCTACAAGAGTACAAAAAGGCGCCCCGAGAAATACTACCTGGGCCCCGTTTCACGAAGTAACATGTTAATAGTAACAAGTTACAATTAGATATACATTGCGTTGCCAATTCGCCTAAACTGTAAACCCTTATCGTTTTATCTAATCGTCTACGCAATATACGTCGAATTGTACTTGTAATTTGTAACTTGTAGCTTCGTGAAACGGCCCCCTGCTTGTTCCTTGTAAGTTTAATTTGTATTTTTAAAATAATGCCGTTATTTGAAAAGTTTTACTACGCGCTAATAAAATTGGCGGCGTTTTTGCATAGAAGAACGCAAAAACTCCGTCTATTGCCTCAGCCGATGCCGCCGGCGGGTTTCTTTCTTGCTGACGCCATAATAGAGCCGCAGACATCAGCGTAGCAGCACATGATTTACGTTTGTAATGATGATCAATCGTAGTCAATTCAGCAAATTGGCAGTCCACGTACTCGCTTGCTTTTTACTTAGGTACCACGGAGACACGGCGCTAGAGAGTGATTCTCGACAGTTGTTTCTTGTGGGAAAATAAGAGAACGAAGCTTTCAATCATCATCAGACTTCCTGAACAGCTCGGCTTTCGTTCCGAGGTTCCAGGTTTGAATCCGGAAATGTCTATGTGAGACTTTCTCTAGTTTGGTTAGGATGTTGCAGTCTGAAGCATCTGATTGACTGTCAAGGTGATTCCGTGGTTCAGATACATCAGCCATGTCAGAACAGAACCCTTTATTGACACCAGGGTTTGTTAGGTTGGCTTGACTCAGCCAAAACCTGCATCATTTGCATCGTACAAGTTCGAAGCGAGCTGCTATTACTGTTTTATACTGCCAACTGCCGACTGCACGTGCAGCGACTGCCGGCAGTCGGCAGTTGCAGTCGGCTTCCAATTTTTACCTTTATTCAGGATTGGCTTGAGCCACCGTCATCTCCTATGCCCAGTCAGTGTTCTTTTTATAAAGAGTGACCTCTTTTTTAGCAACTGGCACAAAAAAAGATCCGTCAAACCTACAATCATGTCAATTGATCAAGTCAATTTTATGACACTTTTTTATTTCCCGTATTTTTTTATTTACATTTTTAATTTTTTACATAAATTTATGTGGTGTGAGCTGCCTACTGCTGTTCCTGACTGAAATTATTAAGGATGTTCAATACATCATCTAAACTGATAAGGTTAGCTCTAGAATTTAATTTACTGAAATAATTTCGATAGGTGCTTACCAAGTTGGTGGTGTAGACTCTAGGGCCGCTGCCTCTCGAGCGGGAGATGCGGGTTCGATGCCCACCACGTAACCAATGTGTTTCCGAATTTCGAATTAACGCTCTTACGGTAAAGGAAAACATAGTAAGGAAACCTGCACACTCCTGCAATGAAATTTAAGGATTGTGAGTGAAGTCCACCAACCTGATCACTCTAATCCAGGGTATGTTCGAGCCCCCTGGGTGGGAGGGACGTATAGAGCTGTAGCCGTATACTTACCTGCATCACAGCCTGCATATAAAATGGGTATGACCGACTATTTTAGCTGAAAATGTCAAAATGTTCTATATAAATTACAAAAAATATTGCTTTTATTTTTTTATATCTTTGAAAATGACTGAGTTATTAACGATCAAAGTGCACACTTCCGTACGAGGCGAGTGGTAGCTGTGACGTCATATGCACGCAACACCGCCGCCGCCGCCGCCGCCCGCAAACACTGCTACACTGCATGCATATGACGTCACACGCTCAGAACTTCTCGCGGTCATAACTTTGGTAATATTGCATGTATTGAAGTGAGATAAAAAGTAATGTAATGTACATGATATTGTGGTGACGTTCAGTTTTGGAACGCACTGTCGTGCTGTCAGATAGAGATTGAGAGAGATTTGTTAGAGATAAACTCAAGCGCTGCTTTGTTATTGTTTCCATGTGTTACTGACCAATTTACTGCGAGAACTGTGATAACAATAAACTGTCCGATTAGCAACAAGTGGAGTTATTATTATTATGTGGACGGGACTGCCATAGGACACCCAATCATCCTCCGACCCCCACAATATTATTATAAACTTTAATATAAGGCATGTTTAATGTGCAATAGAACCCATCGGTGTTCTCCAAATTCTTGTGGTGGATGTGTTGAATAATAAATAAATGAATATGTGCGGACATCTCACACAGGCTATTAAATCCAGAACTAACTAGCTAGAGCCTGAACTGTGGGAGCCAGACAGCTGATATACATTATAAATGGATATAACAAATACTAAACTTATATAGATAAACAACACCAAGGAAAACACAAGTGCTCATCACACGAATGTTTCCTCTGGGCGGGATTCAAACCCGGGATCTGTACTTCGTAAGCAGGCGTATTAACAACTAAGCTACGGAGCCGTCATGGTATTTACGTCAGTCATCGTCGTTTTTTAATAACAAACAAAAACGTTCCTGAGAAATATCTAGTACAGGATTGAAAAAAAGAAATACGTCCGTATTCTGTAAGAGATTTATTTAAGATGGCGAAACAAAATCCGATAAATATAATTATAAAATATGTAAACTAATAGGTACCCTACAATATATTAATATTTCGCAGTTCCCATCCTTATTTCCCATTACACTTTACTCTTTAGTTCCCATATTTTCTGTCTCATGAGATGAGAAAAAAGCACTCTACCAAAAAACCGTATTGTAAGTTAAACACCTTGATTATCCTAGTAATTGAGCCAAGGCCTATGGCTTACGTCGACTACTTTAATATAATAGCAGCAACCAACGGATTAACGTGCCTTTCGTAGCACGGAATATCAGGACCACGTTTCGAAGCCCATTGAAAGTTTCTGGATTCTGATAAATAAGACTAGATATGAGACATACGATACATTTGTGGTTTTTCAAAGTATATTCCCTCGCAAAATGCATTTTTGTATTCGCTGAAACCACTGTACAAAGCAGTTAGACCAGTCTTACTTAGGGACCTCTTCAACGGCTTCATGAAACGCATTCACCGCCGATTGTGAAACGTGTGCCTTTAAGTGTGGCTTTAATTTATGGAAACAAAAAGATGTCGCAGGGTGCGAGGTCCGGGCTGTAAGGCGGATGCGTCATCATCAGTTCCACATTTAAAGCCTTCAAACTTTTAAATTTTTTATTTGTTAAATTGTAGCTTCATGAAACTTGTCCCAAGGTCCGGTAACCAATTTACCTATTTAATCCATAAAGTCAAAAGTTCTGACCGTTGTTGTGCTAAATATGCATCGGAAGCGGTAATGCAAGGGAAAATAAAGCAGTCTGGTAAAAAATACAATAAATAATGATGATGATGATCAAAAGAATTCAAAACATTACGCAAAACCAACCAACGACAAATAAAACTATGTGGTAGCTATCTTCGTAAATGTTTATTGCAAAGAACAAAAAGAAAAGTAAATGGTTTAGTTTATGGTTTGCTTTGATCTTTGTCTGTCAATTTGACACTTCTTTTGATGTTTTACGCATTTGTATTGTAAAAGGATTTTTTTGCGAAAAATTTAGCTTTTGTGCTCCTCGGAGGTTCCAGAACAGGTTAAAATCTTGATAACACGGAACAATAAGCAGAGTAAGTAAGATTTCCATATTCTACAAGGGTTTATACTTCACAAAACGAAAGGTAAACATAGTACGTAATGTTATCTTGTATTTTATTTTGTTTTTGATAATTAACTCATCATTTATGATTGGCGATGCTCGTGACTTGTTAAACGGTCATTCTTCTGCCCTCTCCGCTTGATAATAATATAATTAAGTTAGATTTATGCCTGCAAATGAGTTGCTGAAATGAGTGATTTTATTTTGCATGAATGACATCAGATGTTAGTCACTTGACTGTTGCAGAGGCTGTAAGGTGTTGAATTTCATGAAAACGGAATTTGAATGGTCATTGTTTCTTATTACGGCTGTTTATACATAAGAGTGCTCAACAGGTGTACAACATTAAACACAATATTGCTTTGTATTGTAAAGTCTGAACAAATTTTGGTACTGTTGAGGACATAGAAAACCAAGATGTTCTTTTTTTATTATTGTTGTGTTTTTAGAATTCATCCAAAGTTTTATTTTGTCTGACTGCTCTATGTTAAACTTCCACAACAGGCTTTTCCAAGTTATAAAAACCCTTCCATACTCCGTTTACAGTCACCGATCCACAAAATTTATAGAAGTATTAATTTAATTGTTACAGAGTGATGGGGCAAACCCTTTCGGAGCCGGTGACTGAAAAGCAGTCAGCCACATGCCAGGACATGCGCTACTTGGTTGGATCCTCTTGCATGCAAGGCTGGCGGGTCTCTATGGATGACTCCCATACCCACATCCTGTCTTTGCCAGATGACCCGGGCACTGCATTCTTCGCTGTTTACGATGGACATGGTGGTGAGTTTACTTGTTATTATAAGGCATTTATTTCTACCTGACCTTATTGCTATGCATACTAAATCACACTAATATTATAAATGAGAAAATATATTTGGATGTTTAGGTGTTTGTTCCGCTTTCACGCCTAAACTACTGGACGAATTTGAACGAAATTTAGAGTGAAGATAGTTTGTAACCTGGATTAAAACTTGGGATACATTTTACTGGGAACGGTCTTATTCCCACGGGAAAATCTTACATAGCGCGAGCGTAGCCGCGGGTGGACCGCTATTTGGTAATATAGTAGACTATTGAGGTTAAGAGACTTCTTGATGGCACACTAGCACCTAAGATACTGTGTGTGCAAGTTTGATAAAAAGATTATTACTCGGTAAAGCACTCAGGCAGGCTAGTATCAACATAAAGTTCAAGTCACTGCAAACTAGGTGCACTCTTATCTGGTACCTATCATACAACTACAAATACTGTATACAAACATGATGATTTAGGTTTAAAGACTTTTATTCTCATAAAAGGCGAAAGCCGCTTACATGAGAACAGAACATAAACGTAAATTTGTAACAGTCGTTACCACTATACATTAGTAAACAACAGGTTCATACAATTACACAATATAATCACTAACCCTCCTCCCAATAACAAATTTTATATTTAAAAATCGTTTATAATATAATAGGCTAGTTTAATTTTAAACTGAGCGAGAGAATCTAATTTTTGTAATTTCTGAAGGTAGGTTATTATACATTTGTGCACCGCCGTAAGTAAACATTCGCTTACCGTACATAGTTCGGGTCTTTGGTAGTATAATAAAACTAGCTCAAATTATTTTTACAATTCACAGATAGTAAATAAATTGATAGAATTTTTTTTATGATATAATAGTAAAAGATTTTTAATAGTATTTTACTATAAAGATGGCCAGTGAATTGTATAATACATTTCTATGCCATGTGGTCATTGTTATAAATCTTTCCATCTACCAAACATAATTTTCATTAACAGCTCATATATTTACCCACGGAGGGGCTAGAGCCTACCCTGATAAGGTAAACTTGTGCAGCAACCGTATTTTATTAATTTAGACTAGACATAGACATGGACGTAGAAATAATAAATATAATAATAATAATAAATAAAATAATCCTGTTGTTTATAATTTTGATTACAGGGGCTAACATAGCAGAATATGCGGGGAAACATCTACACAAGTTCATCACAGCCAGGCCGGAGTACCATCTGGGAAATATTGAGGAAGCGCTCAAACAAGTAAGAATGTTTATTAATTAGAAAATAAAAGCACATGTCACACTTGACTAGGACTCACTCTGGTGGGGATGCCAGGGAAATTTTCATTAGTCAAATACCTATCAGACCCAAAACATCATTATGTAAAAGTCTAATTATTTTTAAAAAGATGAGTAATAAATTAATATTTTACATATTATTGAAAGTTTTGTCGTCCGAGTATTTTTTATTAAAATAACTATCATAAAGAAGTTAATAGGTTGCGATATTATTGTAAGAATGTATGGTTCCTTGAAATGTGAATATGATCGGGATTGATATTCAAATGTAAGTAATTACGGAGTAATCGTGTTTGAATTGGTTTGTTTACATTATTGCCGGATTCTATTGAAAAGGATTATAAGTTGTCTATTGCTCCCAGGCATTCCTCGAACTAGACCAGGCGATGCTGGAGCAAGACATGCTTCAAGAGAAGGTTGCCGGCAGCACGGCCGTGTGCGTCCTCATCAAGGAGAACACGCTGTACTGCGCCAACGTCGGGGACAGCCGGGCCATTGCCAGTGTTCGGGGCGCGGTACGTAACGTTCCCTATAATAATAGTCTGCTCACCCCTTTAAGGATAAGAGCGTGACTTTTATAAGTGGTCACGTCGTCGCTTGCTTTATACTTTAAAATATCTTTTTACTAGCGGTTACGCTCGCGTTATGTAAGATTTTTTCTGTGGGCCGTATTCTCGACGACAGCGGGCGGCGGGGCGGCGGCGACTGCGTTGCGCCGAGTGGAGCGGCAACGCTGACCCGCCGCCCGCTGTCGTCGAGAATACGGCCTAAGACTTTCCTGCAAAGTCAAACTCAAAATCATTTATTTCCATAGGATGTTATTACATCACTTAGATCCGTCATTACATTTTTTTGGGTGAGTTCACTAACACAATGGCGGAACTGCAAAAAGTATCCATGGTACATTGTATACAGAATAACAGCGCAGTGGCACTGTGCTGAGCGTGTCACTGCAACATGCTGAGTTAGGGCCGTTTTGTGGATGTGGTACACTCGCTTAAGTCTTACGTTAAGTATTAATTTTTTAGCATGCTACAAAAACTGTGTATTGCATTTACAAATAAACGATTTATCTATCTATCTATAAAAAAGTATACATTGAAACTTAGACCATTATTAAATACATACTCAAAATATAAAAAAGGTTTAACATGTTAAGGCAATCTTATTTAACTAAATATGAAAAATTTCAGTTAAGTTTTTTTTTCTGAGTGAATCTGTGAACGATATTTCTAATATTATGTGAGACCACGAGCCAGTTTTGCTTATTATATAGAATTTTAACTTTAATTTTAGGTGGAAATGCTTTCATATGATCACAAACCCAACAACGAAGAGGAACTTCGCAGGATAGTAGCGGGCGGCGGATGGGTACAACTGAACAGGGTCAACGGAAACCTGGCTTTATCCAGAGCTCTGGGCGACTACGTCTTCAAACGGAACTATCGCCTTTCGCCACAGGAACAGATCGTAACTGGTGAGTTGGGTACAGGTGATAAAGAATAGAGTACAATTGAATAGGGTAAACGGGAACCATGCTTTATCCAGAGCTCTGGGCGACTACGTCTTCAAACGAAACTACCGCCTCTTGCCACAGGAACAGATCGTTACTGGTGAGTTGGGTACAGGTGATAAGGAATAGAGTACAATTGAATAAGGTAAACGGGAACCATGCTTTATCCAAAGCTCTGGGCGACTACGTCTTCAAACGGAACTATCGCCTTTCGCCACAGGAATAGATCGTTACTGTTGAGTTGGGTACAGGTGATAAGGAATAGGGTACAATTGAACAGGGTCAACGGAAACCTGGCTTTATCCAGAGCTCTGGGTGACTACGTCTTCAAACGAAACTACCGCCTTTCGCCACAGGAACAGATCGTTACTGGTGCGTTGGGTATAGGTGATAAGGAATAGAGTACAATTGAATAGGGTAAACGGGAACCATGCTTTATCCAAAGCTCTGGGCGACTACATCTTCAAACGGAACTACTGCCTCTCGCCACAGGAACAGATCGTTACTGGTGAGTTGGGTATAGGTGATAAGGAATAGAGTACAATTGAATAGGGTAAACGGGAACCATGCTTTATCCAAAGCTCTGGGCGACTGCATCTTCAAACGGAACTACCGCCTCTCGCCACAGGAACAGATCGTTACTGGTGAGTTGGGCATAAGTGATAAGGAATAGAGTACAATTGAATAGGGTAAACGGGAACCATGCTTTATCCAAAGCTCTGGGCGACTACGTCTTCAAACGGAACTAGCGCCTCTCGCCACAGGAACAGATCGTTACTGGTGAGTTGGGTACAGGTGATAAAGAATAGAGTACAATTGAATAGGGTAAACGGGAACCATGCTTTATCCAAAGCTCTGGGCGACTACATCTTCAAACGGAACTACCGCCTCTCGCCACAGGAACAGATCGTTACTGGTGAGTTGGGTACAGGTGATAAAGAATAGAGTATAATTGAATAGGGTAAACGGGAACCATGCTTTATCCAAAGCTCTGGGCGACTACGTCTTCAAACGAAACTACCGCCTCTTGCCACAGGAACAGATCGTTACTGGTGAGTTGGGTATAGGTGATAAGGAATAGGGTAAACGGGAACCATGCTTTATCCAGAGCTCTGGGCGACTACGTCTTCAAACGAAACTACCGCCCCTCGCCACAAGAACAGATCGTTACTGGTGAGTTGGGTATAGGTGATAAGGAATAGGGTAAACGGGAACCATGCTTTATCCAGAGCTCTGGGCGACTACGTCTTCAAACGAAACTACCGCCCCTCGCCACAAGAACAGATCGTTACTGGTGAGTTAGGTACTGTAACGACTCTCCTACAGAGAGCCGCCACTTAAAATACAAAACTCACTTCTTACAAATTAATAACTGTTTTATTATAAATCAATATCACAATACTTGCACTGAAAATAATACAATCGTCCGCACACGACGGCGGACGGCAGGTAAGAACGTGAAATCTCTACGGCCCAGCCCGTAGGAAGTTTCTATCGCTCTCTTTCTAAACTGAATAGTTAAAAAGAGAACGAATATATTATAAAAAGAATATTATCGCCAGTATCAAACTACATGGCACACAGACCAACGAGGCCCGATGCTACAGTACAATTGAAAAGGAATAAAGTACGTTTGAAAAGGAGTAGGGTACAATCGATTAGGAATTGACTACAGTTCAATAGAGATTGGGTGTAATTGAACAGACGTTAGGTACAACTGAACAGAGTTAAAAGACTTTTCCCTGTCCGGAGTAAATACATGTTAAAACGAAACTGTCTAGCATCGAATAAACAGATTATTCCTTACCAATGAGTATGATTCAACAGAGGTTGGGTTAGGTCACGGAATATAAAACAAGAGTGGAAAGGACAAACGTCATTTTTTCTATGAGAACCAGTGTCGTCAAAATCACACATAGATAGCACTGTTTACATCACACACAGACTAAGACAATCGTGCATTTGACTAATCAGACTGAGCTGTTGTACTCGTTTCAAACAAGAACGTTATATATACTTCATTACTAAATGTAAATGATGTTACTTTACCATTAAACAAATATTTTCGCATGTGCTCAAATATACTCTATACTTTCTTCACGTAGTTCAACGCTTCTGACATAGATGGCGTACTACAAGATGCATACCAATACATACCTAAAAAAATAGGAATAGTTTTTGCAAGCTCTGAACGATAGCGTGGCATGTTTACTGACATGCTTTCCTCCGAGACTGACATGTGATGCTATGCGGACCTACTCATAGTTATGACACGCCCACTTGTCCATTCCTCCTCTCGTTTTATATTCCGTGGGTTAGGTTAGTAAAATAAGTTGGGTACCAAATGTTGTTGGGTAAAAAAGGTTGAATATAACTGAATACTTTTTACAGGAGTATAATGACAATACTGTTAACGAATTTAGTTACATTATTATTTGTGTTAATGATAACAAATGCTTGTCGCAGCGTTCCCCGACGTGCAGGTGCGTCAGATCACCGACGACTGGGAGTTCATAGTGATCGCGTGCGACGGCATCTGGGAAGTGCTCTCCAACGAGGTGAGTAGCGCCACCTATTGACAAGTAGACGATGTAAAACTAAGCAGGTTGTTAAGTAATTTCAATTGTTAAAAGATTTCCGCAGAACATTAGCTATTAATTCAAGAGCTAGTCGAGCGGTCAGAACCCCTAGACTAAGTAAAGCTATATAAAGCAGGATGTTTGAGATCAGTTAAGAGGGAGCCACAATAATAAATATCGTTTTCCAATGTAAGAATTAAATGCTGCAAATAATTGCAAGTAATGAATAAATAGCACTTCCATACAAGTTATCATTGCGCACACCTCAGTCACTCCATACACTCCGTCGCGTTTAAAATGCCTACTACTCCAATCACATTAAGAGGGAAGAATGCTCGTCCATACAAAAAGAGAAAACTTTTCCACTTCTAAATATTTTCCAATCTCCATGATTTTTTAATATGTTATTGACACACTGAATGACTAGATTTATAGCTTTTCCTTTTTTCAAAATTTGCTATAGATTCAAACTTATAAACACCTCAAGTAACGTAATTTTAGTGTTTAAAACTGTGTCGAATTAGGCCGTTTGTTGAACAAAAACAATGAATATATTGTGCTGAAACGATCGACATCAAAATCAAAGTGATTTGTTGAAAAGTTAGTGTAAACCGTGGGTATTTCATCAAGAAAAGTACCTATTGTCAGTCGCGAGCTGCAACGCTCTCTATGGGGGTCACATGAGAGCACAAGCAAATGTTTTCCTAAATACCTATTTCGTTAGGATCGCGAAGCTATTTTTCCCTCTTAAAACTGCGCGCGAAGCTTCTAGGGTTATCGTAGCGTGCCTAGGATGCTAAGTTCTATCGGTGACAGAGACATTTGAGATAGATGCGCCTAGATGTGCGTACTAGGCTGTCTCAGGTAATTTTGTAACCGACATTACGCTGTATGCCTGACTGCGCGCGGCCTTTCGGTTTCGATTCTCCCAACTCTCCCCCCACCCACGGGGTGAAGAGAGTGGCCGATCTCTTTGAAGACCCATTAGTTTTGTGCCCTGGGTATGAGTGTGCTCGTTTTTCCCCAAAAGTAAAATTAAATACGGTTGTAGGAGGTCTACTTCATCGCGTGGGTAGTAAGGTCGAGAACCGACCCCACAAACCCTAGTGTCAGTGCTATAGAGCCGCCAAACGCCGCTGACATGGCTTGTGTAGCGACTAGATAGTAGCCGGGACCAACGGCTTAAAGTGCCTTCCGAAGCATGGAATCATCTTTCTTTTCTTAAATGAGATTCAGCCTGCAAAGTCCTAACCAAACTGGGGACAGTCTCACAGAGATTTTTTCTTGATAGTGTCCCCACCGGGAATCGAACCCGGAACCTAATCACTCGGTCACGGAGGCTGTTGAAGGAGGCGTTGTTGCGTCTGTTGTAGGAGGTGATATCGTTCTGCCGCGTGCGCCTGCTGTCGGGCTGGGAGCCGGCGGCGGTGTGCGAGGCGCTGATGCAGCGCTGCCTGGCGCCCAACTGCGCGACCGGTGGGCTCGGCTGCGACAACATGACCGTGCTGCTCGTCTGCCTCGCCCCCTTCCCTCGCCAGGTCAGTACACACGCGTTTGTTGTAAAACAGCTGTTCGCTTGCGGCTACGATTCTCGTGATAATTCATAAATAACTAGCGGTCCGGCCGCGGCTACGCTCGCGTCGAGTCAGATTTTCCTGTGGGAATAAGACTTTTTCCCGTGTGTCCTATGCCTTAATCCAGGTTACGAACTATATACATTCCAAATTTCATTCAAATCCGTTAAGTACTTTAAGCGTGAAGGCGGAACAAACATCTAAACATTCAAATATATTTTCACATTTATAATATTAGTGTATTTATTGTAAGAAGTTGCGTATGGTGTTAGTCTGATCTTTCTTTTTTAATTGCATCCAAATTAATTAGGCGTGAAAGCGGAACAAACAAACAAACATCCATACCTTCGCATTTAGGCAGCTTTGGAATGATTTACATTTGGGTTTCACACGGCTATAAATTGTTAAAATCTAATCAGACAGTTTTTTTATTTTTTTATTTTTACGTTGCATTGTATCCCAATTCTGGGAGTGTTTTTAGGGTTATGTATTTTTGGTCATTATTGTCATCTCATCCGACGACATTCAGTGCTGGACAAAGACAGCCTACAATAATTTCCACAACGACTGACAGTTTTTATTACTAGCTCTGGCTCATGTGCAAAAAAACACGTCGATCCGATGCTGCGACAATCAACAAACCTACAAACACACTTTCGTATTTATAATTCTAGTTTCATTATAGTTGTCTCTAGCATCCCACTTCTGGTTTCGATGACAGTTTTTTTGTTCAGTGTTTTTCGCATGTTTTGGCACGTGCATTGTGTATTTGTTTGTTTTATGTGTAATCTTGTTAAGAGTGCATTGCATGCCTATTTGTAATATAAATGAGCCAATTGTCGCACATTAAAAAACCTAGCATTAATTTGTCATGTCACATTGTTCTTTTTGGATAAATGGAAAGAGAGGCATATGATTTCATTATCTAAAGAATCTATCCTCTTTAAGCATGGTGTATTTACATCCCAGATAAAATTACCAATGCATCATTCTTAAGTTTCAAATTATATTTTTGACAGATCTTAATGCTAAGTTACTTTAACTTAATTGTAGGTTTAGTGTTGGTACAGAGGACAAAGGATATACCGTCAGGCCAGGCCGCTTGAAACGGTTTGAATTTTCTCAAGAGATTTTTTATATTTTTATATGAAATTTTGTTTACATGTATAGTTTACCAAACTGCACAATTATGCGAAATTTCATGACAAAGCATAGATAATTACCAGAGAAAATTTAATCCGTTTCAAGCAGCCTGACCTGGCTATATCCTTTGTCCTCTGTACCAATGTGTATTAATAAATTATGCCAGCTGCAATCCAAAGCCTAAAATATAATAAGGGTGGTAAAAAATAATCTCGACTAAAAAAGTCACCCCAGGAAGAACTAAATGGCGTCAGAATGGACTGATGTGCCCCAATAAAGTGGGCAGTAATTAAACGTAATGGGCCATCTGATATTTTTCTAACCAATAATAAGCGTTTTGAGTATAATCATCTTTAAAAAACACGACAGCCTTGCTAAAAAAAAAATTGCTATTACTCGGTCATGTAGGGATTCTAACGATGATTTATGATTTTGGTGGAAGCATAGACTTATAATATACTAGCGTATAGACAACCTGACAGCCCGATAATGCGTGCCAAGTTTTGACTTGTCAATGTGTGCGTTAGCTAGTGTAAAATCTAATGATGAAAAAATAGTTCACCAAAATAAACAAAATTATCAATAAATAGAACTTTATCTGCACAAAATATTAAAATACACAAAAGGATTGACATAATTTTATATTATTGACAGAATAAAAGACAAGTTTTAACCAAAAATAAACGCATCATTGTAGTGACGACGTCCTAAGTATTTACCTGTGAATCCGTAAGAGATTTTATTCTCCCTCGCACGCTTTGTTGGTCTATACGCCAGTATATTATAAGGCTATGGGTGGAAGGGATCGGGCAAATTGTCCCGATGACCACTGCGACCCGAGATGGATCAGCCCTTCAGTGTTAATAGCCTCCTCTAGACCAACAGTTTTGAAGAAGCTGACGGTCGATAAGGAGGATTCTAACGACACCTTACACATCTAAAGCTGTTCAGGCATTTAGAGGTTATGGTGGAATTAAAAAAAACCCCGCATACATACCGAGGTACAGACATGAACCCTGAACATTACACCTCCATTTTTGGGCAGTTGGGTAATTAAACTACGATGACATGGCCCCCTTCTCTTTGGCTGTCAAGGAAACCGGGGTTTCGAAACTGGTTTCCATGAAGGCTGTTCTTTATATTTCTACATTTTTTAATACACTGAAAAGTAATAAAGAGGGGTGGGCCATTCTACAGTCGATTGAGACACCATTTGTTCCAATGTCCTTCAATTGAATAAAAAACTAAATATTGATTCAAACTACCCTTATTTACATTTTAATTTGGTTTTCGTCTGTATTGCATGTGCTTCGCTTTGAGTAACTAAACAATTCGATCTCCAGGCAGGATTCCAAGCCTTGGAACTATCGCGTCCAAACAAATACTACACTCTGACGCCGGCCGGTCGTCGCTTCTCCTAAGGGGTGCATACAATCAGGGGTGCCCCATAAGGGGTTGACCCATTCAACAGGGTCGCCCCAACACGCCTTCGCCCCGCTGTTTCGCTCAAACTGTGATCTGTGGCCAAAATAGTTTGACAAGTTTACAAAGAATGTTCTTTAAATTGTCTCGTTATGTGATGTATTGTGCGTTTCTGGTGGCCACGAAATATGTCTGTAAAGGTTATAGAGGTAGTGTTGAGGAAGGTTATTTGATGTTTTATTCGCCAAACGATATTTTAAAAGTTGTGTTTTAGTTAACAAATAACTAGCGTTGAAACAGTATTATTATCCCTGTATTTAATTTTCGTCAAAATTTAGAAAATTAGTGACTCTACATATAAGATTATTGGTCCTCGAAGTATTAAGAAATGTTGTTTATTTTCGTGTCTAAGACACAACTTAAAATTGTTTTTGGTGAATTACATTCCGTAGCATTTATAAAACGTTAAAACAAAAGAATAAAAATGTTTGTTTTAGGGTCGGAAGTCCACTTGTCCGCGCCATCGCAAGCCGGCGCCTGTAAAAGTTCCTCTAGTCCGTCCCGCGCCGCACCACATTGCAAGTACAAACCGTTTATCCGACCGACAGTTTACCGTCAAATCGCAAGACCGCGTCTGCTGCTCAGAAACACTAAAAAAAAACATCAAACATGAATTAACAAAAGCTCATACTAGCTCACGTGGACAACTGGACACGCGAAGATTAAGTGTGTTGAATAATTCTACTAGATTACGTTGCACGAATTCGAACATTCGCAGTAGTAGAGAAAGTGATGATCCCCATTTGAGTGTAAGTCAGTTTTACGTGCAAGCGTGCGATCACAGCGATACCCCGCGGCGTTGTGATGTCTGCTGTTGCAGTGGAATTCACTCGAACGCGCGCGAAGACGATCAACCGCACGCGAATTCGCGCAAACACAAACGGCGTGGAAAAGATAAATTGCCATCCCTCGCGTTTGGCTCGATTCACTTATAAAACGCGCGATCTGCCGTACTGCAGGGGCTATCGATGAAGCCCGCTTCTCGAACTAAATAAACACAGTAACACTTGTTGATACTGGCGAAATCATTTGGGAATGCCATTTATTTAAAAAATTGAATTGAATTGAATAATAGTTATGCGGACAAATGAGAAATTACTCAAATTGCCCTTACAAATAGTTAATAACATCGCGTGTCTTCCAGTCACCCTAGTACAGATTATTTTAAAATTTTCATTTAAGGGGCTCCCCTACGCCAATGACCTTGAACGCGAAATAATATATTTCAAAGGTTGTGCAGTATTTTTAAAAATTACAAATTGAGAAAAATGTGTTTAGTAGTAACAGATAGCATAAGTGCAAATAACGGCCGTTTTTAGCACTTTCGCTATCTGTAACTACAATTAACAACATTTTCATAAATTAATCAGTTCTAAAAATACTAAACGACCTTTGGAATAATATAACCTACCGGATTTTTGATATATTTTGTTTTCTCAAAGTTATGACTTTTTATTGAAGTGGCGCTAGTGTGCAGCCAGGTAGCCCCTTAATAGTTATGCGGGGACAAGTGGGAAATTACCCTTACAAATAGTCAATAACCTGCCGAACATTCTCTGTAAACTTGTCAGTTTCGAATAACGATTCAGATAGACTTAAAAATATGAAAAAATCTAGATAAGTAAAAAAATCGTAATATTCTAGTTATTGATTGTTTCTGTGATTCATAGTACATGGCTTGCAAATGTAAAGACTGACTTGTGCCATGGATTTGTATGACAAGTTCATTTATATTTGCCATTACGTTGAGACATAGATCTGTGAGCGATCAAATTTGTGATTTGTGAGTAAATTATTTCGAGTGATTTGGTGTCACTATGATATACTATGATAACAAAGTGCGCGCACGCAATTATTCACTGATTGAAAGAAAGAGATGAAGATATATGAACCGATCCAATACCGAGTCGATAATTTTTGTATCAATATGATATTTTTTTACAGTTACCACTTACAGTTGTAAGGTCTATGACGATCACAGTTAGCCCGTTATTGTGCTATCCACCAAAGGTTCTGGATCAAATGCTATTATATTCTGTTTTGACATATTTTTTATTTTTTCACGTTTGTAGTGTGTGTTTAATTCGTGCACGGGCAATGAAATGTATCAGCCTATTTTTACCCACCAAATAATGTTTAGCTTAGGTTAGGTCGCATAATTTCTTAATTAATGAAAGTTTTTATAATAGACAGATTAATCTGAATATCTTTCCGTTAGAAGTCGATGATTGGTGCCATTCCACGAACGGATAAACATTAATTAATGTTGGAATATGAAAGAGTTTGAAAAAGAATAATTATTTTTGTATTTCGACACGTTCATATTGCTTTGTATTTGTACAGTTAATCTTTAATATGGTATTTGGGTCGAAATTAATTTTTGATAAATATTGGTCGTGTAAAGAATTAAAAAAAATACACTTATGACCTGTATTAACTGATTTACTGTTAATGGTTCAATTTTAACAAACAGAAATCAATATTTGACGGAAATAAATATTTCATATGCACAAAAAAACATTATTTACAAAAAGAGGTTTTTAAAATAAGCTAGTTCTTTCCGTCAGCCTTGCTTGCTATTTGAAGATCATTAATATAATATTGAATGGTTAAAAGTTAAAAGGCAAGTCTTTCGACCAATGCTTGTTAATAAAAGAAGAATAATAATTTTATGACACAAATATTATGTTAAATTTTGACTGCTAATCTAAATAATCCCGTTCAAATTAGTTACATAAAATTTTGATAAAAATCATGTTACTATTATTTTACTAACTGCTTTTACTAACTTAATATTATGTGTGATGAATAGTTTTTGCTTATATCATTTCGTATAATTTGAAGCATAAATGATTTTACTGTTGCATGGTCGTATGTGTGTAGTATATTGCCATGTCTCAAATGATTTTGGATGAAATATTTGTGGATAGCTTTTGTATAGTGCCAATAAAGAAAATACAAATGGCGACTGTTTTGAACGTCCTCACTAGGTGCATTTGTTATGCGTGCATTTGTTGCGCGAGTATTTCTTACGCTTTAACTACGCGTAAAAAAGTTCCCGCAACAAATGCACGCAAAGCAAACGCCCCAGTTAGAACTGACAATTCGAAAATAAAGTAGGTTCGAAAAATAAATTCGTTTTGACGTTTTCAAAGTTTGGTTCGCGCATCAAATGCTCGCAAAATTTTGCAAAGTTCTGGATGAAACAGCATGCGATTGTCAGACACCAAGCGTACCACTGGAGCGGGTGCCATTTTGCTTTTTTTATTTGTGCAACTTGTATGTTTTTCGATTAATTAGAGTTGCTGACCTGAAGCATGAAACGGGCGGTAGTCAACAAACCATACTGCCTTGGTATCTTTTAAAAATAATTTAAAGATGCATACATCTACCTCATCTGTAACAAACACTAAAACGAGACTTTTCAGTGGAACTGAACACACCACCTTTTTTATTTACCTCTCGCTTCGACTGGTTCAGAGTAAGCAAGAGGTAAGTAGTATGATTTGTTGGAACTCTTGTTAATTGACTTATAGCCACATTTTTTGCATGCTTCTACATATATTTTTCCTCTCTGTTTTACTCATAGACGTACATGATCTATTTATTATATTTAGCATGAATATTCAGGCCATATTTAACACATTTTCGCTTTTGTCATGTGTCTCACCTTGTGTTGGCTTTTAATAAAATAATATTAAAACTATTTTGTGTTGTTTATTTTATTTAAGCTGCTTTGTGAACGTCGGTGGTCTAGTGGCTAGAGCCGCTGGCTCCCGTCCGGGAGACGCGATCGATCCCCACCACGTACCAATGTGTTTTCGAATTTCGAATTCATATGTACGCGACGCTCTTACGGTGAAGGAAAACATCGTGATGAAACCTGCACTCTCCTGCGAAGAAATTCAAAGGTTGTGTGTGAAGTCGACCAACCCGTACTGGGCCAGCGTGGTCGACTGAGGCCTAATCGCCCTTATTCAGGGTAGGCTCGAGCAGCTCGGTGGGAACGTATATGAGCTGTTGATGATGAAGTTGTTTTGTCTCGGTTGAAGCTCTGAATGAATATAGCTGCTCGATAAATTCATAAATAAACCGCTGTTTTCTCAAGGTTCCACTAATTTATCCCACTGATGAGACCACGAGAGAACTATTTCTCGTAGACCCACTGATTGATGCGGATACAATTTTACATTGAATCACATCACGTTGTAGGACTAAGCAGCATAATGTGGTGTGGGTCAAAACCTCTACTGACGACTCTTTGATTTTAATGAAATTGACGTACAAGGAAACTAATTATGGAAACTGAAGAGTAATAACCTAACCCTCGTATCGTAATCGTGCCTCATAATTTAAACCTAAGTTTAAACCCTAATTAGAATGATTATAAATTGGGAGCTCCATTTATTTACAATCTAGTTCCATTTTACGTAGATTTTTTAAAGACTATGCAGTACTTTAAAACACAGGAAAAACATAGTCGAAAATAATAAGGTACAGATAGGCGACCTACTATAGACCGTCGTCCGAGATAAAAAAAAAATAGGTTTGCGTACATTGATAGATAAGAATAAGAATAATTTATTATGCTTATTAAATATACCTAGCATAATAAATTATGATTTCGAAAGGCACGTCCCCCCTTCGGACCATTTCGTGGCTAGATTTCAAAGCCGGCTTCGAAATGGAACTTTTTTTAACTCCCAATTAGAAGCCAGCTTCGAAATGGGATCATTTTATTCCCAGTAAGAAGCCGGCTTCGAAATGGGACCTCCAAAAAATTTTCAATTGGTATTTCCTGATTCGATTTTTTTTAGTCTATTTACCTAAGTGTCAACGCTGCTATCAGCTTCGTTGATGCAGTAAAGAACAATATTTGTATGGAGTGGTATTAAAAAACTTTACACCTTTGCACCGACATTTAGGCTAGGTTTTAGCCGTAACATAATAATATAAGCCCCTAAAAATAAGACAAAATTTAGTAGGTCCCTAGTATTCTTTAATAGCATTTCAGTCACACCTGTTCTTAAATATAAATAACTCAACCGCGTATTGTAACAAAATAAGTCTTCTTCTTATCAACTTATCATCACCTCAACAACTTATCTTAATAACTTTGTAGAATAAGTACCTAGAAACTAATTGTATTGAATTCTGCACTCTGTTAAACAAAGTGCGTAGCGCCAACAAACTGTACTGTGCAGTTTGGCGCGAATGTAATCTATTGTACCATACCAAGCATGTAACTTTAATTGAATAAATGTTTAAAAAAATAATAATAATCCTTATCAAAACTAAAACACGAATGGACATATTAATTCAATACAATGACCAGTTGTGATTTTTCCGTTTTTCAAATCATTCAAAGCCATGTTTATAGATTCGTCTATTTCCTCATATTCCTTATTTTTTTTTAATTTTATTAAAAAATTATATTATTAAATTGATTTCAGCGTTACTAATATCAAAGAATGCTGATTCATCTTCGAATATCTTCAACGTTTCCGGTAAAGGATTTTTTCGACCCACAAAACGATTTATTTTCCAAATTATTGTTAGTTCTGATTACTTCTCCTTGGCAGCACCACACCTCTATAAATTTTTCATTTTTCAGCCATTGCTTAAAAAAATATATATTAAATTTATTCAACTGCACTGTATCCTTTGTTCTGGACAATACGTATTGAAATCCTGTGTAAATTTCATTAATTGGTAACAAGGCTAATGAAACACACCGTGCTACATGTCTTCGACCTACTCTCGATTTAATTTTTAGCTCTCGTGCTTTTTTCCATAGACTTTTATTGAGGTGATACCAACAGCCCTTTACGACAATACCTGGGAAAATACTAGGAAAAGCTTTCATAGCAGATCTTTCGAAGTCTAAGGTTATTTTACAGGGATTCCAATTTGGAATTTGGGACTTTATTAAGCTTAGTAAAATTTCGTACGTTTCAACGTCCTTTATATGCAAGAATGCATAAAAAAACGGTGTTATACATCCTGTTTCTTCGTTATATCCATGAATGGTATATATTTGTACATATGGATAGGGACATGACTTAAATGTGCCATCTGCAAAGAAATGTTGAAATTTGACTATGTGGCTTTTCTTTTTTAGCAAATACTAATATCCTTGTTCTTTCACAGCTGTAGTCAGCGAGTAGAAATTCTTCAAATTGTAGTGGTATTTCAATTTCTTCTGGCTTATTACATTTTATTTTTGATACTTGTAAATTCTTGTTTCTCTGTCGATATGTTGCAGATTTCACACTATTAAATTTTGGAAATTGCTGGTGAAAATGTATATTATCTTTCTGAATTTTACATACCATCTCTGTATACTGCTTCTGGATGGGTGCATAATTGTTAATGCATTTTTTTTCTGAAATTATCAATCTCTTTCAGTACAACCTGTTTCCCTAAATTGGGCGTGCACGTAATCAAATGATCCTTACTTTTTGAGATACTTTTTCGATCCGGATTCAATGTTATATTTCCCTTACATCCAGAAGTACTAGCACAGATCCACAAAGCTTGGGAGTTTGTGTAATTTTTTCTGCGGTGATATTTACGACCATTGACCAACAGTGATTCGCCGCCTCTTGTAGAAGATATAAACTCAATTTTGTTTGAGTTATTCTCCAATACGTTTGATGAAGACGCCTGGCAATATTCAGGAGAATAATGCATCGTTATAGTGTTCAAGTAATACAAATCAAATACCAAAATAAAGATGATTTAAACTACTGTCTAATTTAGCACTTCCGATGGTATAACAATGGTAGTGTTGACATTGACTCGTAGATAAATTAATCGAATCAGCCAGCCTACCAAAGAGATAACATTTCGAAGCCAGCTACGAAATGGGACTACTTATACTCCCGAAAAGAAGCCGGCTACGAAATGGGACTAATTTAACTCCCAACAAGAAGCCAGTTTCGAAATGGTACTGTTTTAAATCCCGTTTCGTAGCCGGCTTCGAAATCTAGCTACGAAATGGTCCGAAGGGCACGTCCCGGCTATTATTTAGTCGTTACACGAGCCAAGTCACTGGCCTTTGGCGGCTCTATAACACTGACACCAAAGTTTGTGTGGTCAGTTGTCGACCTTACAACCCACACAATGATTTGTGTCCGTTTCGATTGCTCGGCCAAGACGAAGAATAAGAAAAACGACTTCATTAAGTTCTCGTAGTAATATGTAAAACTCTAATGCTCAAAACCAAAAATT
This sequence comes from Carpatolechia fugitivella, assembly GCA_951230895.1. NCBI lineage: Eukaryota > Metazoa > Arthropoda > Insecta > Lepidoptera > Gelechiidae > Carpatolechia > Carpatolechia fugitivella. The sequence goes on along the minus strand of OX579654.1, from coordinate 11,992,278 downwards.
TGACAAAGTAACTGATCGGAAGTTATATGGGTATAAACGTGGCCGCGCCGTTGAGACGCGGAGAATCGCGCGGCCACGCATTACTCTTGAAGTAAACCTCGTAGAAGTCTAATTATTTTTGATGACTTTTTTATATTACATATTTATTGAAAATATAATTCATTTATAACCAGTGGTTGAAAAATCACAATTTTATTTATGGTGCTTATTATGTGATGTGCATGTTGGTTTCTTATAAATGTGCTAATTATATCTGCTTTAACATTTGTCCGTTTTGCTTTAGCTTTAACAGCTTTAAGCATTATAGGGTAAGTACCTAATTTCAATGCTAATTTTAATAACCTGGGTGTCTTTGTTGTAAACATTGCATGGAAAGAGTTTTATGAAAGTGTCCAATTGCCATTAATAGGGGATCGGACTACTTTTTTTCGTTATATCTGACGGGACGTTGCATGCTGCAATTGGGGATCGGACTACTTTTTTTTATTTTATGAATCCAAACTTGTTAGTTTCTGCTATCGAACACTAAAAGAATTTTTGCTCTATCTTTAAAATTGACTGAGTTATAAAGGTTTGAAATTCAAGATTAGACAGAGAGGCACATACCCACTTGTGACGTCATTTGTTAGTAACGCCATATAATCTCCATACAAAAAATAGTTTTTGAAAGAGACAGACATATTGAAAACTTTAAAAAATCACTGTAAATTCGTTTTGCAACGAATTCTGTTTTTTTCTTCGCGAATCGTCTGCTACTAATCTATATTTTAAAAATAATTCATAAAATATGGTAAATTCATAAAATATGGTGAACAGTCCTATAGTTTTAAATTGAAATGAATGAACTAATGATGTGTGATATGATAATGTAATATAATATCTAAACGGGACATCATCCCATGCCATGATGCCATGAACTCCACCCCTCCTCCCACCCACATTGTTCTCCTCCTCAGACTACCTGGATGAACAAACTCCACCAAGTCCACATTCTTATATCGTTGTCATATTTCCTAAGATGTCAATAATCCCGTGCTGTTCACATTCTTCTTTGGGAAGATATAATGTTCTTCTCACAACTTTTGTCTTGTTCCATCCGTTGCCGAATAAATAAAATAAAATAAAATAAAATTTCTTGAGTCGTCTATATTACTTTCTCATCCATTTCCTATCATGGTTTTTTCCTCTTTAAAATCTAATGTTCATATGTCTCTTTCTTTTCTTGAAAAAATGCATGACCACCATCGATAAAATAAACCGCGCGACATATAAAATGACCGCCAATAGTATCCAAGTTTATGTCGCCACCGATTACATAGGTAAGTAAATATCAAGTTAATATTCCTAAAATTTTCTGATACCGTTTCAGGAGTCATCACAAGTACCTGAGGGGCAGACTCTCAACAGCGAGTTGAGTAGCAAGCTGATGACGAATATGGACGACCTACTCTACGTAGAGGAAGAAGAAGAAGACCTCAAGTGAAGAATGATGGAGAATTTTAATAGAGAGCGTGTTTAGAACATCGTATGCGACAGGATTTGAGAGAGACATTTGGTATTTGGAATTGCAACAGTTAAGTGGGTATTTAATAGAAAATTTCATAAAAAAAATGAAATGAGTACAATATCGGTGATGTGATTTGCCCGAAGACGTTAAAAAAAGTGAAATGTACGAAGCAGCGACCTTTGTAATTTTACGATTTCGTAGAAAAATAAAATTCCCATCGAATTGGAATTATTATTTTCATAAATAATATTTTTTCAAGTGTTAAATACCCCATTATATTTACAATTTGTAAAGCTGTAACGTCGCTTACGATGTTTTTCTTGAACATGCCTGATAAGGGTCTCAACACACTTATCGATACGACATCAGATTTTTTATATCTCTATTCCTTTCGAAACTAGCAACATCGTTCGTAAATATCGCCGACGGATACCGAAGAGCTTGCTTGCTTGTTTCCTTGCTTGTCTGGAATTCAACAGATTAAAGCCGACAAGGCTATAGTAGTACCTACTTCTATTCAGGCGATGAGTTGCTATAAGCCGAGCAGATAAAGAATAGATCTGAAAATGGCGGCGGGTACTTAAGGTACAGTTGGTAAAACAAGTTCTCTAAAATCGATTTTTATTTTTCCTACTGACTTTTTTTGTTATTAATTATTCTTTTTTATTATTATGACGGGACGGGACGGGTTCATTATTATTTTTAATTAATGATACTAATAATAATGACACAAAATATTAATAAAATAAATAAGGAGCAAAGGTAAATATAACACTGCATTATTTAATTTGTCTTTAAATTGGTTCAGGAATTCAGGAGGCGAGAAATGGTTTTATAAACCGCTTGTGTGATAGGAAATTGATATTTTCATTAATTTATTTTCGAAGTCTCCTAAAGGTTAAATCGATGTAGCGGGATTCAGTTAAGCCCTCTAAACCTCCTCACATGCTCAGTTTCCTCCGATCGATTCCAATTGTTTCTAAATCCAACCCAAATTATTATCATCATTTTTTTGCAGCGCGTGTTTCACTGTGTGAGTATAGACAGCAATAGATTTTGAGCGAGTTAGCATGCGAGCGGACGCCATTTTCAGATCTATTCTTTATCTGCTTGGGTTATACTTGTCACTACTATGTGTCCCATTTTTATCTATAGTTTTTGTCTGGTAAAAGTGCTCTCTCACATAATCCAACCGTAAACAAATATGTGAACCGAAGAGCGCCGCGTGAATTCTTATTCTCTGTGACAAATAATGTCTCTGAGTGTTAAGAAAGAGATAGGGATATGGATAATCTGGTCCTTTCGACTTGAGTAGTGAGACCTTAAGGGCCCCGTAGACGGTCAAACAGTTTGATTCAAACACGTAAAGTTTGGCTTGACTCAAACCATTTTGATCGTTTACAAAGGTGGTTTGAACGGTTTGTCAAACATTTACGTGTTTGAAGCATGTTTGATGCAATTTCATATTTTTCGTTTGATGCAATTTCATATTTGGCGTCATCGTATTGGGAGCAATCCTGTAATGATGACGTCTTTTGTAATTATTAGTTTTTCAAAAAATAAATAAATTATATTGTGTTTGACGCGTCAGAAGTGTAATTACGACAGCGTACAGAATCAGACTGCGCAGAGCCGTTTGACAAACCGTTCAAACCGACCTCAAACGGTTTGATCAAACACGTAAGGTTTGAGTCAAACCGTTTGACCGTCTCCGGGGCCCTTTATAGCAACCTTCTGTGTTAGTGTAAATGTGTGTACATAGAGCGTGATAGACTAAGCTTTGTAGATAAACATTGCTGTGGAAAAAATAATTGAAGGGATCTCGCTGCTGAGCCGGATCTTTTATAGATATGAAGAGAAGACATCTTTATCGTTATATCTGACGGGACGTTGCATGCTGCAATTGGGGATCGGACTACTTTTTTTTATTTTATAAATCCAAACTACTTAGTTTCTGCTATTGAACACTAAAATAATTTTTGTTCTATCTTTAAAATTGACCGAGTTATAAAGGTTTAAAATTCAAGATTAGACAGAGAGGCACATACCCACTGTTAGTAACGCTATATAATCTCCATACAAAAATCGTTTTTGAAAGAGACATACATATTATTGAAACTTTAAAAAATCACTATAAATTCGTTTTTTAACCGATTCTGTTATTTTCTTCGCGAATCGTTTGCTACTAATCTATAGTTTAAAAATAATTAATAAAATATGGTAAATTTAGGAACAGTCCGATCCCCTATTATGAATTTTATGTCAACACTACATAAGTGTACTTCATAAAGCATATTCATTGTAATTTTGTCAAAAACATGGATTATTCGGGTGTCTGCGGGATCCTTCAAAAAGTACTTACGTTGTAGGGTTTTGTACAGAGCAAGACTGATTTAATTTGTAGGTATTATAGTTTTGATATAATTTTATTTGGTCATGTAATACAATGAAAACGTGATTTGTTATGTCTGGAAAAATGACTTTTTATAATATGTGCCATTATGTATCGGCGTTTTGAAATAGTTCACGATTGCTACTTTCGTGACCTATTTTATTTAAGTAACTAAAGTATACTCAACGGCACATCTAACCGCCCACCCTTGTATTTCGGGTTAATTTTAAACTACGCTTATTGTTATACATTACAATAGATTTATTGATAATTTTACGATAAATTAAACACACTTAAACGTTAAATTAACTACTTTTTAACTAACATCAGCTGTAACTAATAGAGTTATAAAGAATCACGAATATTCCCTGAAATGAAGGGTGGGCGGTTAGATGTGCTGGCAGGTGAGTGTATTTTTTGTTGACACGATTCTTCAATTGAATTATTTATAAGTATAATTTTTTTTTTTAATGCTAAGATGAAATTTATAATTGGAATGTTTTATTTTTTTAATTTGTTTAGTCTTGCTCTACCTACATTACTGCTGGTTACTTTTACTTTAATAGTTACTGATAATCAAACTATTTTATATTCATTTATACCTCATTACTTTAGTCTTCATTCTTGATGATAGCCATAGTCAATTTGTTTAGGTATTTACTAAGGTAACCGAAAAAAAAAACACTTCTAAAACAAGTTTTAATTTAAAGCGAAAAATAAAATAGTGATAACTGTTATTTTCATTGCGTTTTCACATCTAATAGCTAAAACTTATTTCATATATTTTTTAGATAAAATATGACGTGTCAAGGTTTTTTATCTTTCAGTACCTAAATAAATGGACTATAAGTAGTAATAAAATATGTAGGTATTGATTTTGCACCTTTTGCATTTTATAAAGTTTGAATCGAAAAATTTTGAAATACCATTGTTTGAATTATTTCCGGCCCATATATGCATATATTTTATCCGGATGCATAAATGCGAGCTTTAAGTTAGCTGGTCTGTAGTTGATATAGTACATGACTATGACTAACATTCATATTATACTTTCTGCTATAAATAATTAAGTGTAGGATTTTTGTTCATGAAAATCCAACACTTTCAAGAAGTCATAGAATTGAAAATGGTCATTTTTCAATATTTTTCGATTTGAACTAGTTATTATATTCGTGTAATAACTATGTTGCTTGTATAAACGTTAGCAAGGAGTGTTGTCGAGTCAATTATAATATTAAATAATGTTTGAGGATTAACCAAATTTAAAACCTAGATGTTAGAATCATTTAGGCATTTTTTTTATTATGGTACATTTTTAATATTTGATTTTTTATTTTATTTTTTAAACGTGGGTTTGTAAATTGTTAAGTTGTATTATGGTTAATTAATTATTTTAATGTTTCCAATTGTCTAGCATTTTTAAAACATGTTCCTTTTCAGTTATTTTATACTAAAATGATTTTATAGCCGTCCAAAAACTTAGAATTTAGCTTATTAATAATTTCCGATTTTATTACATTTTGAAAGATAAGTTATTAAATTTTAAAACACGTGGACCAAAGGGACGGAATTTTATCTTTAATTAAATGAACCCTGATTCTACAAGATCGCTCTAAACCTTAGATTACTGTCCTTTTCGTTATACTTAGAAATGAAATGATATGTTTTTAATAGACATGATGTCCTTATTCTGTACACATGTCTTAAATGTCTGACTATTATATTATATGGGTCTAAAAATCCTATGTTTATTACATGCCCTTTTATTCTAGATAAATCTAAAAGGACAGCACTCGGTTTAGGTTTGAAATGTTGTTATTGGATCTGTGGCTATTATGTTTATCGCACATGGAAGTATAATGCGTAAAATAAGAATAGTACGTGCCCTCAGCTAACCTCACATATATACCTATATATCTCGTACAGGCTACTATAATGTTGTATTCGTCTGACAGAATGACATTGCAACTTAAAAAAGGGAGTCGTGAGAAACATTCTTCGTTACGGGAACTAAATAAAAAAATCCTTATTAAATTTACAATGTTGTATTATTTCCTCGGCTCTCTTTTTTGAGTTATTACGTTATTGAATTTCGTGTGCGTAGACAAAAATGTTAATAAGTGCGATGTTTAATTCTTTATAAATTGCCTCAGAAATGGAGCTTAAGCATTTTTATTCAGTTAAACTTAATGTTTAATTTTATTACTTCTCTTTGAACAAGGAATTGCAAATAATTTTGATGAATTGTAATTGTAAAGAAGTATTGAAAATATAACGTAGCATTTTTTCGTGTAAGTACCTAGTTAAACTTGATCAACTTAAATTACGTAAGTATATTGTGCGCGAATGTTGGCACTGTCGCATCTTTGACTTAGTTTATATATAATCGGGGAAAATTGTTGACACTATACACGGCCCATTCTTAATTGTTAAAAAATGGTCTTAACACACTTCATAAACAGCTCATATAACGTCACTTTCAATAGAATCCGGCAATAATGTAAACAAACCAATTTTAACACGATTACTCCGTAATTACGTACATTTGAGTAACAATCCTGATCATATTCACTTTTCAAGAAACCATACATTCTTCTTACAATCATTTTGCCCCCTTTTAACTTCTTTATGATAGTTATTTTAATAAAAAAATACTCGGACGACAAATCTTTCAATAATTTGTAAAACTGCCATATTAATTTTTTACTCATCAAAGTCTTGTTTGTCTTTGGAAAGTTAGTAGTAAGTCAAAAAATTATCTTGTTTACATTATTGCCGGATTCTATTGAAAGGGACCTTACGACGCCACTGAAGGGCTCGAGCCTACCCTGAACTAAGGTGATCACGCCTTAGTCGACCACACTGACTCAGTACGGGTTAGCCAATAACGATAACTCTTTGAAAATGTACAATAATATGTTGTTATTAAGTACTTACTCTTTTCCCTGATTGTAGACGTTCACTTGTTTTTACATTTGTGACTAGATTAACTTATACAATGAACCAGATTTCCTGGTTTTATTTCTGTTCTAAACATTTTGTGAATATTTTAATTTAATTCCCTTTGCGTAGAAATAGAACGTTTTGGTACATTTGATTCGAAACATGATGTATGAGTTTTAAGTCGTGTGTCGATGTGTGTAGTATTATTCAGCGTGACATATCTGTAAGCACACGCGCTCTAGTCAGTTGAGTTGCCAAGTGTTTGTACACTCCGAATGAATATTGTATAGTATCCTATATTCGATCGACAATGGAATAAAGTTATTTACATTTTTTATTAGCAATTTTTTTTCTGAGCTACCTACCACTATATTTCATCTAAGGCTACCTATAATAATTTTGGCGTTACCCTGCTGAAGACACACATATGTTTGGGCGGAATCTTGCAACTCAATTTTGAAGCACTTGTTGCCATTGGATTTTGCTGAAATTTGGTACACTTATGTAACTGCGATGACAATGCAATATTATGGTACCATGGAGCTGGTCTGATGATGGAGACGGAAGGTGGCCATAGGAACTCCTCTAATACACAACACAACCTAGTCATGTTTGGGCTCGTTGGATTTGTCTTAACAAGTTATTTAGTCATACGTGATGTTCAGGGTCTCATTATGGAGCCGGAAGGTGGCCATAGGAACTCTTTAAATACACACCACAACCTAGTCGTGTTTGGGCGCGTTGGATTTGTCTTAACAAGGATACTCCTCTCCACGGCTTTAAAAGCTAGTTTTAAAAGGATTTTTAATTAAGCTTATTTGAGTAAAGGTCCTCGCACATTGCAGACACGAGAGATCAAAATTAAAGCGTTTGAGCTTTCTTTAACCTTGGAATGCAAACCACCAAAGCGCCCACTTTTAAGCCCAAGTCACACAGAGCGGGAGCAGCGCGGTCCGGGGCCGGGACAAGCGGGAAGGAGCTATGTCGCGCCATAGCACCGTCCCGCTTTCCCGGCCCCGGACCGCCCCCGGCACGGCTCTGTGTGACTTGGGCTTTAACAGTATTTTTGTGATATATACAGTATCCGGACTTGATGGTCTAGCTTATCATTCCGCCTGCAACTTCGCTCACATGATAGAGCGATAGAGTTTATGAAGTTCATACATACTTCAGCACGATTGCTTTTTCCACATCGGGAATTTACAAAAATCCCTTAGCCGTTCAAAATGTAGATTTTTATCAATTTTAATATGAAACTTAAAGAAAATAAAAAATATCTTTAATATTTTCCTGAGTGTGAGAAAGTTTTGTATCATCGAAGTTCACAGAAATCGTGTCAAAGCAATAACAATCAAATCGCCAATAAAAGCAAGTTACTATGATTTTCTGGTCCAAATAAAGTGCAATATAAAATCGGATTTAGCGTGAAACCACCCACGGTCAGCTGGAACACTTAAATTTATATAGCGCAGTTAGTATGCGTATGCAACTATGTACGTTATACTCTCACCCTTCTAAAGCGCAACATTTTGCTGGGGTTAAACACACGTTTTATTTGAAAACTAACGAACTGTAAGTTATCTCGCAAAAGCTCTTGCGTTTGTAGCTGGATGAATAACTGCTTATTTTTTATTGACCTTATGCTTGTGTCCTGTTATGCTTCCTTATGCTTGTGTTATGTTGTGTTGTGTGTGTCTTGGGGAGGCCTATGTCCAGCAGTGGTCTGCAATAGGCTGATTGATTGATTGATTGATTATGCTTGTGTCGCAAAGTTGATGTATCAAGCGTGACCGGACTTTTACACCAGAGATATGCGAGGAAAATTAGCGGTGTGCTAGGAAAAAAACAACCAGCAGTATCACTTCATTTTCCTAGCCTCGTTCAGCTAAGCTCTGATGGAATAGGGCTTCATCAACGGCCCGTTACAGTCCACTGCTGGACTATGAGCCTCGTCCACTTAAGTGTTTGGTTTTGCCATAATCTCCACGCTTGGCAGGCGGTTTGAAGATCACAGATTAAAAGGTTACTGTACCAGAGAGCGCTGCTGCCCGTGCCCTGTTCAATGTGTAGTCCCAAAGTCGCCTCTTACGACACCCACGGGAAGAGTAGGGGTTGGTGACAAATGTATTCTACTCTGCCGTCACCACACGGAATAGGGCTTAGCGAAGTGAAGCTTTTTCTACATACAAAACTGTCAAAACAGGTGTATTTGATGCATATTTGAGAAGACTGCAGGCTGATCGGTTTACGAGTGTGTTCGTCGGTCCACATTCGCACGTGATGGTAAGTACTTCTGTGAATTATGTCCAGCGCGAACCGGTGCGGTGTCGTCAAGACTAATTGGATGAAGAGCTACGACAGAAGCTGGTGAAAGGGACGGATTCAGGTGGAGAATGGTGGGTCTTTTAATGTGTAGGTGCATGTGCATTTGACCAAAGTCCCACCTTGACGAGGTTGAAGATGTAACACGCTCACCCAGGAAATGGCTAATCATCGCAAAATTCCAACGCAGTTAGAGAAATGCCGCCTGCAAGTTTAGCCTGCATGCAAGTTTACGTTTCCATTACTCAAGCTGCATGCAACTTGCAACTTGCATGCAGGCTACTTGCATAATGGAAACGTGGCTTAAGCGATGTCTACCAAAAACGCGTAGTCCCCCAGTAAACTGTGTTAAGGGATTCTAGTAGAAACGTGTGGTATAGGTACTAGCTTTCTGCCTGCGGTTTCACCCGCGTTAAATGGGGTTTTTCGTGGGAATTAAGTGTTTTCCCGTGGTATCCCGTGGCTTATGTCCTATTTCAGGATGTAACCTATGTGTGTGCCAAGTTTCACCCCGATCCGTCTAGTGGTTGGAGCGATTTAGGACACTTTCGTCAGATTCCGCTTTCGTGATTAACGTATTTATACCTATAATATTAGTGGGATAGGATGTCCATGAGTCAAAGAAACGATTGTGCCAATATTTTATTTTTGGCGTAATTATCTTTATGTATTCTTAGTTTGGTGTTATGTACGCGTGTTTCAAATAATATGTTGATTTGTGGTTCATGTTTCAGATACTAATTCATCATCATCATCAACGGCTCTTATACGTCCCCACCGAGGGGCTCGAGCTACCTAGATACTAATTACTTACCTAAATATCAGAAAAAATTAAAGCACAAATGAACATTGCATTAAAATATGAAAACGGTTTCTCATCTTCGCGCCAACTTCGAGTATAGCCGGGTAAGAGAAGGGTCGCTGATGCCAGCCCTGTTGGGGGTTGCAGGGGGCGGTATAAAGCTGCCTGAGGGCGGCTAAGCGCAGGAGTGGCGTCTCGCCAGCCTCGGCGTTTGTTTTCCGTAAGTTACTTTTTTAATTATTTTAATAAGATTAATATTTTGTGAACAAATTATCTTGAGCGTAAATCGATAGATGGTTAAAGATAAATAATATTCCGTAGCATGTTAGTTTTCAAGTTACTATTAAGCTTCCAAACAATTTGATAACTTTAAAATACTTTTCGTCCATTTAAAGTTTATCTTTTTAATCTATTTTTTTTTTTCAAATAATATCTACAGGTAAAATAAATCAAAATGACCACTTTACTATTTAACAAAGAGTGTGCTTTTTTTATAGGTACAAATACATGGAGATTTCCAACGTTAGGTTGAGAGATACAGTAGACAGCACATCAAGTTATACATTTTAGTTGCAAAGTTATTTCTAACACGCATGATACCCCGGTTATAGATTGCTGAGCTGTTTACTGTACATCAAAGTATTAAATAGTGCGTGTTATATATAAGGTTTGTTCAGTCTCTCTTTCTAAATCAGCCCGTATAAGATGTGTACTTACATACGTCAAGTTTTGTCTTTGTTGCGGTATTGAGAATATGAATTTGTGAATGTAGTTTCACCAAGTCATCTGTCCACCTTGTTAATTGACCTATATCAACTTGAGTCAGCAATTTGGGACTTAAAACATGCTTTTTTACCGGTAGTTTTTAGCATTATCAGCGTAACTATGTTTTTCTTGTTTCGTTATCAAATCATATACGCGTCATAAGGCGTCAGTTTATTAAGTGAGTATTAGAACGTTTTATACTTATTGTGCAAAGGTCATCCATTGCTATTCAGCGTGGTAACGCTGCAAGTGTGATGGGAGCCTTTGCGCCTGGGACGTCCCAGGGCGGGAGTAATTCGATAACTTTTGAGGATATTGTATGTTTAAAAACCTTACACAAGCCAAGCCCATGGTCTTTGATCACGGCTCTATAATACTGACACCAGAGCTTGTGAGGTCGGTTGTCGTGATTACAACCCACGTTGAAGAAAAACCCTTATTAAGTGCACTAGTTAGCTTACTAGATGTCCAAGTCCATTCACAATTGTTCTCTCGTGATAAACAAACAAATTAGTATTGTTGTCAGGATAGCCGAACATTAACAATTATATTCTTCTTCAAAAATGATAAGTTCAATCTAATTTATATTCCATCCTTTAACTTTCAACTATGGTGTAAAACTCTGAAATAATTTATAGGGCGGGAGAGCTTTAAAAGTTTCAATAAGACCGTTATTTAGTTTTGAAGTTGGTACATCAATAGCTCTTAAGGTACGTCCCCACCGAGGGGCCACACGCTAGCCCAGTGCGGTTGGTCGACTTCACACACAACCTTAGGAGTGTGCAGGTTTCATCACGATGTTTTCCTTCACCGTAAGAGCGTCGAATAAACGTACATATGAATTCGAAATCCGAAAACACATTGTTACGTGGTGGGGATGGAACCGGTGTCTCCCGGACGGGAGGCAGCGGCCTTAGCCACTAGACCACCGACAAGTTGATACGGTACAAAAAAAATGCATAAATGCGTGTCAGTTACGAGTATTTTTTAGAAAGAAAGCTTTTTTATTTAGCGGCACATATTTTGTTAAGATACGCTTTTATAAAGTCAAAGTGTATGCGGAGAGGCGACTTTAAAAAAATGTATGTAGGGTTGATCTTTCGTTAGCGTTATTTGCTTAGTATAAAAATATTTGTCTAGTCTACGTCAATACTATTTTATTTAATATTATTATTTTAAGCTAGTTTGAATCCATTTTAGAGAATGTTCGAGCCTCTCAGTGGGGCCGATCCGACCTGGGCCCCGTTTCACGAAGCAACAATTTACAAGTAACAAGTTACAATTTGATATTCATTGCGTAGCCAATTTGCTTAAACTGTAAGCCTTAACCGTTTTATCTCATTGTCTATGCAATGTACGTCGAATTGTACTTGTAATTTGTAACTTGTAGCTTCGTGAAACGGCCACCTGATAGCAGTATGTTAATCGAAGCCATGGCAACGAGTTGCCAATTGAATTAGATGCGTAAGGTTATGTCAGCAGCATCTGGGTGAGGGTTGCAGTAATCGTCATGTCAAACCGGATTACCGTAGCAAGCGCAACGTACGGCTTCAGCGCGTCAGCGTTCACGCTCCGGTGCCTGATTAGTAAACAAAAGATGAATTAAAAAACAAAAACAAAAACAAAAGAAGCTTTTAAGGCGAAGTGCTCTTATATCGTTGACACATTTTTGGGTACCTCAAATAGCTATTTAATTGATGAATTATACTGTACGTACCTATTTTGATGGCTTCGTAGCGCAGGTGGTAGTGTATCTGCCTCCGACGCACAAGGTCGCGCGTTTGAATCCCACCTAGGGCAAACATTTGTGTGATGAGCACTTGTGTGTGCCTTGTGTCTGGTTGTTATTTATCTATATAAGTATGTATTTATATATTTAAGTAATGTATATCAGCTGTCTGGTACCCATAGTACAAGCTCTGCTTAGTTTGGGATCAGATGGCCATGGTGTTAAGATGTCCCCACATATTTATGAATATTTATTTATTTATCTATGGTACGTACTAACGCGTAAAATGTTTTTGGTGGTTAAGTAGAGCTGGAATGGAATTTTAAATTCAGAGCGTCATCATCAATAGATCATATACGTCCCCACCGAGGGGCTCGACCTTAAATTAGGGTGACTAGGCCTTAGTCGACATTGAATTTATTTGTAGGAGTGTGCAGGTTTCCTCTCAATGTTTTCGAAATTCGAAAACACATTGGTAAGTGGTGGGGACTGGGGATTGGACCTGCGCCTCCCGAATGGAAGATAGCGGCGCAGACCCAGCCTCTTCATCACGGACGTAGACGAAATTCAGAGGGTAGATCAACAAAATTCTTGAATGAATGAATGACTGCGTACATTGAATTCTAAATTCCTAACTTTGATTTAATTAAATAAATTTTACTACTGCTGAAGAAATTTTTTTAATGTGATTTCATTATTTTTGGATTTTAAGAGTAGATTCCATGCCTTGTGTATAAACGTCAATCGTTCTTTTAAAAAAAATAAAGATACTTAATGTAGGACGCAAATTTTAATCAAAGTTAAAGTTTTATGTATATAGGTACAACGAGTTAGCTAATAATGTGGAACCCTTAGACCATAAAACGAAACAACTTCCACAGCTTTTTAAAATTCGCAAATAAAAACCTGTACTTTCTCACAAACTGATCAGCTGTGTGTGCTATTTCCCGAGGTTTTGCGTTATTTCGCTAACACGTATATACACGTTTACATTGCAACATCTCTGAACTTGATTGTCTGTGGACCTGCGCAGGATTCAGTCCGCCGGTCGGGGCGGACGCTCTCCGTAGTGACCTCCGGGGTAAACCGACGCCATGGCCGAAAAAAAGGATCTGGAGTCAGTAAGTAGTTCTAAGTAGAATATTTCTACGTATAACGAAAGATAAAAATGTAAGAGTTTTTAGTCAGGCAGCCTTATTTCTACATTGCAATTTCTTCCAGACAACCTTTAAGTTCTGCAAACTAGAGCTTAAACCTTCCGACATTTCTACAAAATTACAGGACAACCTGTAATTCAAGCAAGCAAGCCCGTAGAAAGCAAGAAAGCAAACCCGTAGACAACTACGGACTTGCTATGGCGGCGTAGAGACGTAGCAATGTCCGATTTTGCTATATATAACCAGTCTACAAATAACCAAAATCACGCATTGCAGAGCCAAAAAATAAGGCTCTCGAATGCTCTCGAAATGTTTCCGTTCGAACATTTCCATCACTAACATTTTTAAACCAAAATCCTAATTTTTTTGCTACGGATATGCTACGGCGTAGAGATTAGCGTAGCATTCTGGTACGGCTCTTCTACAGGACTACAGTATGGAACATGGAAAAGGTTAAAGTTCTAATCGGCTGCAAACTAGCGCTACTTCACAAAATTCCTGTTTTTATTCGAATTATTAGCTACTAGTGTTTGACGGCTCCGTAGCCCAGGTGGTAATGTATCTGCCTTCTACGCACAGGGTCGCGGGTTCGAATCCCGCCCAAGGCAAACATTCGTGTGATGAGCACTTGTGTTTGCCTTGTGTCTGGTTGTTGTTTGTCTATATAAGTATGTATTTATCTATTTATGTAATGTATATCAGCTGTCTGGTACCCATAGTAAAAGCTTTGCTTAGTTTGGGATCAGATGGCCGTGTGTGAAGATGTCGCCACATATTTATTTAATTCTTTATTTACTATAGTTGAATATTAGAGTATTTACGGTCTAGAAAAAAAAAAAAATGTCCTTATTGTCTACTGATGAATAAGTTTTTTCAACATCAACGGCCCGTTACAGTCCACTGCTGGACTATGAGCCTCCTCCACTTAAGAGGAGGGTTTTGCCATAATCTCCACGCTTGGCAGGCGGGTTGGAGATCGCAGATTAAAAGGTTACTGTATCAGAGAGCGCTGCTGCCCGTTCCCTGTTCAATGTGTAGTCCCTAAGTCGCCTCTTACGACACCCACGGGAAGAGTAGGGGTTGGTGACAAATGTATTCTACTCTGCCGTCACCACCCGGCGGCGGCAAGTTTTTTTACTAATTTTATTTAACCCTAAAGAAATTCGTTTATAAGCAATGCATATTGCTAAAATGACACGGGAATTATTTGACCCAGGGTGATCCCGCGTCCGAAGGTCGCAAGATGATGGAGCTGCCGGTACTGCCGAAGTCCCTCACTTACGAGGAGAAGAAATATCTTCTAGCGGTCGAGAGAGGGGATATGGCTAATGTTAGGAGGTCAGTATGGAATAGAGTATCTATTCTCTAACTATTGGTGAGTGAACAATGTTCTGTTTACCTTAGTAAATAATACAGCATGATTTTGTAATCCCTAGCAAAATTTAAATATGATGTTCAGACCATCACAAGCAACAACCTTTCCCAAGGAACATGGGTTGAAAACCCCCCAAAAAAAAATCTACTTTTCATAGAAAATACACAATCAACTTTACTAATTTGTATGGGAGGTCGAAATTTTTTTGGGGGTCTTGGTTGTATGATGGTCTGGATATCATATTTAAATTTTGCTAGGGATTACAAAATCATGCTATGTATCGTGATTAGACCCGTTAGTACATATAAAAAATGTATTGGTGAGTGGTCGAGAAAAGTAGTGGAGGTTATTCACCTGTGTACAGCTTTTACGAAGAGAAAAAAAAGATGCTGTGTGAATTTTTGTCCCAATGGCTCCCGAATTGAATTTCGGGGGCAGATGGGAAAAATCCAATGACCTTAGCGCGGAGGCTGCCCCTGGGGGGGCGATGGGGATATTATATTTAAGGTCAGCGCTCATATATTTGCCAGGAATGGACCAATACTGTCCATCTAGTCAAATTGGCTTCTTTTTAACATAATACTGTCAATCCAAATAGTTGTTTGGGTAAGTAGTATATTTTGGTACGATTTGTAATACACTTACGAGACATTTTACGGGCTTACCGCGATATGATAATGACCGCGAAAGTTTAAAATTATGTAATAACACTTTTTTGACAATTTGGGTGCGCCGCGGGGAGGTTTCTTCCTTTTGACGGCGTCGCAAAATGCCGGCAGAGTACTTTGCCGAAAAAATCTAGTTTATTATATTCTTTATTGCAATAGTACACTATACAGAAATGATATTATTAATAGCTGTAGCAAAGGCGAGCTTATCTCTAAAGAGAGATCTCTTCCAGCCAACCAGTGTGTTGTGTGAGACATTTAATTAAAGTGGGATGACAAGAACGTGTATTTGAATTTAACATACTTAATTAATACATACATACATACCAATAGACTACACAAATACATTTATATATGCCTACCCAAATATAATAAACATATACCTACTCAATATGTATAAATACTACAATATACTTACATAAGCATAAATAACTTATGATAACTGAGAGATGAAGTGCTCTTTTACTCTTATTTTAAAAGAGTGGATAGTTGGGCTGCTCTAATAAGTTTGTTTGTATCATAGACTCGAAGAAGAGTGAGCGAGCAATTATACATTTTTGAAAGAGACTAAAAAAAAATTTTGCTCCGGCACGCTCGAAAATGTGATCATTACTGCCAAAAAATAATACACGAAGTTACTCATTTTTGGACGAAACATTGCCCCATACAAAACAGCGGCCAGGAATGTGCCCTCAAACAGCCTAGGCCGGCAATAGTTATTTGTTAGGTAAGAGAGGAATGTTGATTTTTCCTCAGAGAACTGATATTGAATCCAGAGCATGCGAAGGAGTCTGTAATAGAAGCACGAGCGAAGCGAGTGTTTCTAAAAATAGACTCCTGAAGCTCGCGAGGGATTCTAAGGTTTGAGGTGAGAATAAGATTCCTCTCAAACCCAACACATTATTTTTCACCTGTTCCGGCAAGGAAATCATTTAACTATTTACTTACCTACGTAAATATTGGTACAGAGTTCTCTTATTTTAGATATAATTCTATAAGTTGTGATTAAATTATTGTATTTTATAATTCTGTTAAATTTTTAGTTAATAAGATAAAAATAAACAACCACAACAATAAACAAACTTTTAGGTTATGTTTTTTAGGGTGCGTTCCAAAATTTTATGAAAACCCATCCCTGCGTTCCGAGACGCGCATTGATTTTAGCGCACTCAAAGGCAGGCGAAACCCATACAATCTTTTGGTTTTCTGATCGCTGACAGTTTGATTCGGAACACACCCAATAAAAAAAAATGGCTTACGTCAATTATGTTACGCGCGCGGATATGTGAAAACTTTTTTCCTGTGTAAGATAATGTTCGAAATTCAAACTAATTCTCCTCTCTAGACATGAGAATGGTTTGCATGTCTAGAAATGAATAAGCGATTTTCGACCCTGTTTTCGGGCATTAAAAGCCTCTTATGTTACTCTAACTCTTATGTTCTAAATTCAAATTTTATATGAATCGTACACGAATCGTAGTGATTGGAGTTGGCTGTATGCTCTGTATGACACTGTACTATTAATTTGATATTAACTCTTGTTCGTCGCGAAGAAACTTTCCTCCGAGAAACTGAACAATAAAAAAAAAACTGTAAGAATTTATACCAATACTTACTATAGTTTCTTAATAGTTTACATTATTTATGATCAAAGAAAGTTCTGAAGTAGTTTCGAAGGGTCTATTTATTGTATTACTGTTTATTTATTTATTTATTTTATTTATTTATTCAAGGTTTGCCAACAGATAATTATACACCATATGCTTATATTTATTACATGAGATGAGGAAACTTAAGTAGGGTACACCTAATTACAGGCAAACACGACCTAAGTTTTACAATCTTGTCTAAGGACAAATTACAAATTACCACTTACATAGTATTCATACAAAGCTGTATATACTAAACACCATTACCTATTTGGCGTGCCTAATGTGATTTACAGTCCGTTCATAAATCTCACTAAGCTGAAAACGATGACAGAAAGCAGCTTAGGCCAACTATTACGTGGTACTGAAACAAGATTCCCACGCGGATCTGCTTAATTAGTATTTTGTGGCTTCTGTCTGCTTTTTAGAATTGTTCTAGGATGGTAATATTGGTAGTTTTTTTTTATTACTATTATTTTTTATTATTCAGCAGTGGGTAAACGTAGGTTAAGTAAGATAAGAATATTATAGTTGGGGAAAGTATTGCATTATTATTATAATTCAGAATATTATTTTATGTGTTTGATCTCCAGATCTTTTAAAGAAACCACTTTTTTTATAATAGCACCCAAGTAAAGTTTAAATCCTTGTGAAAAAAATAAACAAATACTCATTCAAATCAAATCATTGCCCTAAAGGTGGCCATTCGACACTGCTCGCACCGCTCGGTTCGAATGGCCGCCTTAAATACTGTACAAATTGTTGACTCAAAATTGAATTGTTTGCAACACAGTTTGTTTGGTCAAGAAACTATGGATGGGCGTACAATCTAATTATTGACGTAATCCTATTGCTTGGGAACTAGCCAATTTGCGACAAACGGACTTGTCCATAGCAATTGGACTGCTCTCCATTGATACCTTTACTTACCGCCCACACCAATTTATTTTTTATTACTTTACAACATATATTTTGCTGGCGAATAAAATAAACTATTTCAAGTATTTTCTTTTTATACACCACGGAGAGATACACACATATATAGGTATTTAAACATATTAACGGAGACTAAATTAAAGAAAAATAATTATATTTCAAATATTTATATAAGATAAGGGTCATCTTTTCCATCCTTTTACTTGATGAATTGAAAATATATATATTTATTATTGTTCTAGTTTATTTTATGGCTTGTAAACTAGCAATCATGGTGATTTAAAACAGAAACTCTTTTTAACTGATATACTTAATACTTATAAGACGTTTATTATATATACAAGATTTGAACAACACACAGTGGAACAATCTTAACAAACGAACCCTGAACAGTCGGAGAAATAGTTGTATTATTAGTTTCAAAACTTTAGATCCGTCGCAGACTCCGAATTTCTGCGATTTGATGAAAGAACTCGTAGATCAGTTGTTAAGTTGCGGTATTTCGTTCGAGTGCTCGCCGAATGCTCCGGAATGTTTGAGGCAAACCTCAAAACTGCGACAAAGAGTTTTAGTCAATAGCCGAATAGTGGTTGTCAAAGATTTTTACGTCTATGCTCTAATCAAAACAAAAATGTTTATATTGAATCTTCTCACGCGTTTTTTGTGCCAGAAAAAATCGTAGTACCTTTAATTCCTTAGATAAATGAAAGGATCGCGCGGCGCATATAAAAAAATCAGCGAATTCTAATCAAATGTTGATAAGATGCAGTGTCGTGTCCAAGAAATTAATAATAATTAGTATTTCACTTTGGATTAAAATTATTTTTTTTTTTGTTATTTTTTTTATTTGCGCGAGCCTTTCATTTACTAAGTTTAATTCATTAATTCTATATTAATGACCATATGTGCCGAATCGTACGAGTCACTCAACAAATTCTGCCAATCGTGATTATAGTGTGTATCACGAACCAAGAAATAAGAAGCTAAATATGACACAAAAATACTATTAGTCATCATCATCATCGTGTGGGGCGTAGTTAGAGTACTTCTATACCTTAGAATAGTCAAATATTGCAGGTTCCATTGATAAGCCTTGTCGTTCTCATGTCCGCACTCTTCTTTCTCTACCTCCTTACCGTACTGGCTTCTATTCTAACTCATTCACTGTTCACGCTGCGAGGCTATGGAACTTTCTTCCACATACTATCCGTGATAGCCCCTCTATCGCTATCTTCAAAAACCGAGTTACGGAGTATTATCTTTCATTGTCAAAGTAATCCGTGATATATAAGTATTTATTTATTTATGTTTGTTTTATTATAATATGTAATTTATATATATTGGTATATATGTATAAATATAATATGTAAGTATAGGTATTGTTAGGTGTAAGTTTATGTTTTATTTATTGCGTATAATGTTTAGGTACATTTAGTTATAAAGTAGCTGTAGGTTATCTGGTTCTTCCTGATAATATTATCATTATATTTTATTTCTTAAGTTGTGCACGTTTTGTCCGCGTCTATTGTTATCTCCCTTTTCTCTTCCGTAGGTCTGCTGGAAGATATTTCTTTAGAAATAAGTAGGCCTGTTGTGTCGTTTTTCTTTGTGTTATTGTCATTTTCTTGTTTAATGTGTACAATAAATGGTTAAATAAATAAAATAAATAGATAAAAATGAGGTTAAACTTTACTAATAAGTATATTTCTCATAAAAAAAATCGATACACCTTGCATGTTTATGTTTTGTAAGGAATAACAGAAAAATGCGTGTATTTAGGAATACACACAAAATATACACACTTTTTAACAATACAATACAATATAATTTACTCATTTTTCTGTTATTCCTTACAAAACATAAACTTGCAAGGTGTTTCGATTTTTTTGATGTGACTCCTCGGTAGGACATGCCTCAAATTTTGAAAACCACTGTTGGTTAGGTATTAAAATATTCGAAATTAACTTTAGTAGACCATTTTATTTGATTTAAAAGGATTTTAAGCTGAGTCAATTTTAATCGAGGTCTTTAGTAGAGGTGCTAATTTTAATTAAGTAAGTACGAAGTTAATTCAAAGGAAATTAAATGCTTGAATGCGACGATACGAACTTTGCTATATGGCCCAAATGGCCCTATTCCAATAATAACCATAATTTATTAAAAAAAAAAACCTCTTATAAAACATCAAAAGAAACTATTTTTTTTTCAAGTTGTGATTAGTCCCTGACTTTCATGCTAGGATACCCTGTGTTATGAAAGTCAGTGAATACGGTACTAAGACATTGCTGTAAAAATTTAACACTAGCCTGAGTATTTAAAGGATAGACGTTCTGTGAGGCGTGTGCTGTGTTTGTGTGTGTGTATGTGAAGGGAAAGTTTTATTTACACATAGGTACAACATAAACTCTGTATCACGTACTATAAGTTGAATTTGATAATTAATTGTAGTGTGATATTTAAGTTTTACAAATAGAAAACTGAAGTAAATGGCGTAGACAATCAGCCTACATTAGGAACCATAACCTTTTTAGAATATTATATCGTTACGGTAACCTAAAATGTGCCTACGTCGAATCGTAAGTTTTATTAGAAAGGACCCAGTTCTTTCTGTGTTTGTCATGTCATACAAATGGTAGAATATACTCTATGAATAAACTGACTTGCATTTATAAATTAGAAAAATCTTACGCATGTTTTGTTTTAATGTTTTAAATTTTTGATTCCATTCAACCAGAATCCTCCAGAAGGCCCACCGTAAGAAGCACATAGAAGTGAACTGCGTGGATTCCCTTGGCCGCGGCGCCTTGACCCTGGCCATAGATGGAGAGAACTTGGAGATGGTGGAGCTGCTAGTCATCATGGGCGTCGAGACGAAAGACGCTCTGCTGCAGGCCATCAATGCGGAGTTCGTGGAGGCTGTGGAGTTGTTGTTGGAACATGAAGAGCTGATCCATAAAGAAGGGGAGCCGTATGTAAGTGTCATATCTTTGAGGGTTCATTATTCGGCCTGCGGTCAAACCTGTATCGCTTGCGATTTTTCCCGCGGCAGTATTTTTTTTCCGAGCGGTAAATAACCTTAAATAACGTATTAATACTAACACAAATTTGTGTATCGATATTAAAATGGATTCTGTAGTTGAGTCGTTAAGTCGAACACATAAACTGTCTTTCGCATTTATAATATTACTTATAGAAGGGCTCGAGCCTATTCTGTGATTTTATTCATCTCCTCTTAATATACCTACTTTCTCTTTTCTTTAATATTAAGTACTAATATTAATAAGGTGTATGTATGCCGTGTGGTGACGGCAGAGTAGAATACATTTGTCACCAACCCCTACTCTTCCCGTGCGTGTCGTAAGAGGCGACTTAGGGACTACATATTGAACAGGGAACGGGCAGCAGCGCTCTCTGATACAGCAACCTTTTAATCTGCGATCTCCAACCCGCCTGCCAAGCGTGGAGATTATGGCAAAACCAAACACTTAAGTGGAGGAGGCTCATAGTCCAGTCCAGCAGTGGACTGTAACGGGCCGTTGATGTTGATGTATGTAAAGTAAAGAAAAAGTGAATATAGGTTTTCAAGAAGAAGTCAAATCACAGGGTAGGCTTGAGTTCCTCATTACGACAAAAATCATAATGTATTTCTTTCGTTTTAACCAGAGCTGGCAAAAGGTAGACCCTAATACAGCAATGTTCACCCCTGACGTGACTCCTCTGATGCTGGCTGCTCATAAGAACAACTACGAGATCATCAAGATACTGCTGGACAGGGGAGCCACGCTTCCTGACCCTCATGACGTTAGGTAAGCTGTCTTTTACCAGAATTTATTTCATTGTTAATAGGGGATCGGACTGTTTAGCATATTTTATGAATTGTTTTTAAAATATAGATTAGTAGCAGACGATTCGCGAAGAAAAAAACAGAATCGGTTGAAAAACTAATTTACAGTGATTTTTTAAAGTTACAATATGTGTGTCTCTTTCAAAAACGATTTTTTGTATGGAGATTATATGGCGTTACTAACAAATGACGTCACAAGTGGGTATGTGCCTCTCTGTCTAATCTTGAATTTCAAACCTTTATAACTCGGTCAATTTTGAAGATAGAGCAAATATTCTTTTAGTGTTCGATAGCAGAAACTAAGAAGTTCGGATTTAAAAAATAAATAAAAAAGTAGTCCGATCCCCGAGTTGGTGTCCTTTTTCCTCCGAGTTTGTGTCACCGGTCACTTGACTTCTGTAGTGATGCTTATTTGGAGTGTAGTGATGCTTACTAATGAATGATTCCCAGAAAAAATATGTTATCCAAAAAGAACTATAGTAGCTCTATTGATAGAACTGATGATATAACTAACAAGATTATATTATCATTTTTTTTAGTAGGGAACAGATAAGGTATCAGATCTCGTGCGGGACGCGAAATTCAAGCTAGACGAAAAAAAGGGGTAGAGGATTGTACATACGATATTGTATGAAGAACCTAGTCTTAGGGCGACTTTCAGAGACGAAAACTAATTATCTCTTTGAAATGTCAAGGGACGCACTTAAATTGTTCTTAGCCAAGTCCAAGGGCGCATTCCGAATCAGACTTTCAGCGCCGTCAGCGATCAGAAAAGCAAAAAAAGTATGAGTTTTGCCTGCTGACAGTAATTCGGAACGCGATTACGGGTGCTTTAATCGATTTCAGCGCGTCTCGGAACGCAAGGCAAGTCGCCAAAGTCAGTGACGGGAACTTAGACAAAAAAATATTATTTTGATTTTAAATGTAAAGTTTTTTGAGCTTCGATATTTTTTCGAGCATGTTAGCTAATGTTTGGCTAAGTTTTTCCCCTGAATGTCGCTCTTGGTCTTAGAGTTTTTTAATCTTAGGTGTGGCTGTGAAGATTGCATTCGCCTATCAACGGAAGACTCGCTGCGTCACTCTCTCGCGCGTCTCAATGAGTACCGGGCGTTGGCGTCTCCTTCCCTCATAGCACTGTCTTCCACCGACCCCATCTTGACTGCCTTCCAGCTCTCCTGGGAACTGAGGAACTTGGCATTCGCTGAACAGGTGACAGACATTGCTGATAGGTTTTTGAGAAATCTGGAAAGCTTTCATAGCCAATAGGTGGAACCTCGTGGAATACAAAAGGTTCTGGGTCAGAATTCCGGTGGAAACACTGTCGAACAAGAATCAGTCCTCGTTAAATTAGGACATCACAGGCTAAATCACCTGCCTGATTGTCAGAAAAGTAAGATAGTTCTATGCTTTGGAAGGCTCGTTAAGCTGTGTTGGTCCCGGGTATTATACACATACGGAAATATAGGTAGATTAGCCATATCACAAGCCTTTGGGGCTCAATATAAACCTAACCTTTAATATAAACTTAACCGAAAAAGTTTAAACATGTTATAATATGCAACACACACACACGCACACACACACACACACACACACACACACACACACACACACACACACACACACACACACACGCTGTGCTGTTTTACGTGTAACATGCACCTACTTATGCTTATTTATATGAACATCAAAGTAATAAGAGTTTTGTTAACCATAGGAAAGTAAAGCCGAATACTTGGAGCTGCGTCGCCAAGCGCAGAAGTTTGCTGTAGATCTACTGGATCAGTCCAGGAGCTCGCAAGAGCTGGCCATCATCCTGAACCACGACCCTGACGAGCCGGAGTTCGTGGAGGGGGAACACATGAAGCTGTCCAGGCTTGAACTCGCCATCAACTTTAAGCAGAAGAAGGTAGAACCCAACACAACTCAATGGGTTGAACAAAGGAAAAAATAGTCCAAATATAAATAAATAAATAAATACCTTGCGTGGTCGACTAAATTCTGAACTCCTTGATTTAGAGAAGGCTCGAGCCCATCGGCGGGGAAATATTCCAGCTGGTAACTTAAAAAAATACAAAGAGTTGCCTGGTTATCGTGAAAATGTGTTATAGTAAAAATCCGATAGTTAGCGGCCAGCTGCTGTGAATCGGGAGTTTTTGTATCTTATTTATTTATTTTTTATTTTAATTTTATTAACAGACCGCCAATAAATAGGTGACCCCTAGGTGTCATGGAAGTCAGTGATACAGTGCTAAGACAAATGCTGTACAAGTTTAACAATTTGCTTATACAATATCAAAGATGTTCTGTGAGGGATGTATGCTTGTATGTATAGTGTGTATGTTTGTGAGTGTGGGTGCGAGGGAAGGTGAACGCAAGTATGTGTGCGTTAAGTGTGTTTCTACGATGAAAGATATATATATATATATTATAGTTAAATACAAGTATTAATATTCTATTAATATATGTACATATATGCATACTATGTTACAATATACAATACAAAATATCGAGAGAATGTCATTCATTTATCTGAGCCCTAAACGAGGCTCTGGATACATTTTAGGCAGGACGGTATAGTCAATCGTCACAAAAAGAAGAAGATGAGGAAAACAGAAAAGGAGTCATATACTGCAACTTTAATAGTTCTTCTGGTCTTCGCAATATCTTATATGTAAAATAAATTTACGCAACCTTCTTTTCTTTCACCAGTTCGTAGCCCATCCCAACATCCAACAACTCCTGGCGTCTATCTGGTACGAAGGTGTGCCTGGCTTCAGGAGGAAGACGGCCATGGAGAAGATCATGATAATCTGCCGCGTCGCTCTCTTGTTCCCTTTCTACTGCACCCTGTACATGATCGCCCCCAACTGCGCCACCGGAAAACTAATGAGAAAACCCTTTATGAAGTTCTTAATTCACGCGTCGAGCTACCTGTTCTTCCTTTGTAAGTATTAGAGGTTAAGTAAGGTTTTACATTCACCATTTATAGCGAAGGTTGTTAGGTCGTTGACCGACCTGACAAATCCTGGTGTCAAGATTTGCCCGCCAATGGGCTTTAAAATTAACGAATTTTCCCTACTTTCTGCTACCATACGCAGGTGACTGTGAGGTACTATTGCAGTAGCGTGTGTTTTAGGTAGATATATGAGTACAATAGGGGATCAGACTGTTCCTAAATTTACCATGTTTTATTAATTATTTTAAAAATATAGATTAGTAGCAGACGATCCGCGAAGAAAAAAAACAAAATCGGTTGAAAAACGAATTTACAGTGATTTTTTAAAGTTTCAATATGTCTGTCTCTTTCAAAAACGATTTTTGTATGGAGATAATATGGCGTTACTAACAAATGACGTCACAAGTGGGTATGTGCCTCTCCGTCTAATCTTGAATTTCAAACCTTTATAACTCGGTCAATTTTAAAGATAGAGCAAAAATTATTTTAGTGTTCGATAGCAGAAACTAAGAATTTTGGATTTATAAAATAATAAAAAAGTAGTCCAATCCCCTATTTGAGATAATAGCGTGTGAATATTTGAGAAACGAACGTTTTTACACGTTTTAAATGTCGCGGGTAAATTATGAGTATAAATGGGCGCTTTGGCACAAAAATTCCCGAATGGCGACCACCATAGATGCGACCGAAGACTTGATGAAGGTCGCGGTTTGCTGCTGGATAGGGGCCAAGCAAAACCGGTCTTTGGTGGAGGCCTTTATTTAGCATTGGACGTCTTTCAACAGAAATTATGAGGATGATGGATTTAAATGTTTCTTAATCAAGTATGAAATGGTAATAGAAGGTTTTTTGATAACAGTGATCCTGATTCTGGTCTCGCAAAGAGCTGAGGTGCAGGCGATACAGCTGTTCGGTCCGCAGTGGATGGTGGATGAACTGGAGAAGGAACTCCTCAAGCAGAGGGGGAATGGGCCCACGTATCTGGAGATGGTCGTCGTCGTTTATGTTCTTGGTGAGTCCTAAGTTTTAAGACAATATTTCTGATCGTCATGTTAGGAGGTACGGAGAACTGTGAACAAAATCATCGAGAATTTTGATTGACACGTAACTTAAGTGTTCGAATGAAAGAGCAACACATGACAACAGTCAGCCAATCAACTGCGCTCGCATAACGCGTTGTTATCTGGCAAGCACTATGATTGTTTCAGAGCATGACTGACAACGGTAATAGGGGATCGGACTACTTTATTTTATTTTATAAATCCAAACTTCTTAGTTTCTGCTATCGAACATTAAAATAATTTTTGCTCTATATTTATAATTGACCGAGTTATAAAGGTTTGAAATTCAAGATTAGACAGAAAGGCACATACCCACTTGTGACGTCATTTGTTAGTAACGCCATATAATCTCCATAAAAAAATCGTTTTTGAAAGAGACAGACATATTGAAACTTTAAAAAATCACTGTAAATTCGTTTTTCAACCGATTCTGTTTTTTTCTTCGCGAATCGTCTGCTACTAATCTAGATTTTAAAAATAATTAATAAAATATGGTAAATTTAGGAACAGTCCGATCCCCTATTGACGAGTGGTAGTCGATTGTCACGTTGTCGTTTTTGCCAGCCCCGCCCAATAGGTTGTCGTTTTCATTATGCCATTTTTAAGGAGATTCTGTTTTATGCGTATTAAATCAGTTTTTATAATGTTTATTGACTATAGAGAATTTAAAGCCGTAACATTTGTGATAACGAGAGAATTTACCAGGCTTCATCTGGGAGGAAACCCAGGAGATCTATATCGAAGGCATACGTTCCTACCTGCGCAACATGTGGAACTTCATCGACTTCACTCGCAACTCACTCTATGTGGCGGTGTTGGTACTACGGTTCGCGGCGTACCTGCAGCAGGCTGCTGAAATCAGGCGAGATCCGAAGCAGCAGTTCATACCGAGGGAGAACTGGGATGCTTTCGATCCTCAGCTCATTGCTGAAGGGTTGTTTGCTGCGGCTAATATTTTTAGGTAAGTGTGGAAGGAATAATAGGGTATTTGACTACTTTTTTTATTTTATAAATCCAAACTTGTTAGTTTCTGCTATTGAACACTAAAATGATTTTGGCTCTATCTTTAAAATTGACCGAGTTATAAAGGTTTGAAATTCAAAATTAGACAGAGAGGCACTTACTAGCATGTGACGTCACATACAAAAAATCGTTTTTGAAAGAGACAGGCATGTTAAAACATTAAAAAATCACTGTAAATTCGTTTTTCAACCGATTCTGTTTTTTTCTTCACGAATCGTCTGCTACTGATCTATATTTTAAAATTAATTAATAAAATATGGTAAATTTAAGAACAGTCAATATTATTTGCGTATTTTTTTCCAACGTAAGTTTGTAGATAAATGTGTTATTAGCGTTGAACATTTCTGTTGAAGGAAAAAGAGATGGAGGATATATTAAGTGTTTTTCTTTCGCACATTATAATTTACCATACATAGTACAGCTAGTATCTTTAGCTCTGAACGAGCGGTGACTCTCTTTCTCGCATAGGGTAAGGGTGGGGTGACTGAGAGAGAGGTACCGCTCGCTCAGAGCTAAAGGTACGTGCCGCTAGCTGTAGAAGCAAGTAGACGACAATTAAAATTATCCTAAGTATAAAATAAAGTACTAATGCCCACTCGTCCATCGTAGTTGACGTTGATTGAGGCATTGTTAAAATTATTCAGGAGGCTAGGAGTGGGGACGCAAATGAGCTGGTCACAATGATATAAAGTTCTCCTATACTATAAGCGAAAAACATGGATGAGCGAAGAGTTAAATTTGTAGTAGGAAAGCACTGAGTATTGAGCAGCATTGCAAGGACTTTTTGTAGTTGCATTAGTTTCCTTTGTAAAACTTTAAAATAGTCTGCGTTTAATTTCATACAAAAAACACCGTTTGAAGTTAACTGTTTGTAATTTTCAATAAAACTTGTGAATTTGATTTTTAAAAGAAGCTGGTTGCAACTTGTTCCAAGAAATTCTTTGTTGAACTTTGCGAGTTTTCTAAGGCCAAGTTAATATTTCTTTTACAGGCTGTCAAATAATGTTTTTTTATTTTATTTATTTTATGCACGAGGAACGTTAATGCCTGTCGAGATTCTAATTTATGCAACTAGATAATTTACTCATTATGATGGCAGGCTTAATTTTAATTATTATAAGAGTAAGAACAAGAAAACATTTATTTACGGCACATAAAACAAAACACACATAGTTACAAACAAAAGAATAATAATAATAAAATGAACATAAATCAGATGCCACCACAACAGTGGCGATCTGAGCTGTCAAGGAGTGTTCACACCAGCCAGCGCGTGCACAAGCCAACTATTAGACAATTATGTACTCAATCATTAATAAAATAACATAATTACTTTTGAAATAATACTTTTGTTGTGTTTATCGATGCGGTTCTTTTACTGTAACGATTGTTAAATTATTACTTTCAATTTTAACATTTATTTTAATAGGTGTTCGTCCTTGTTTTTCCTAAAATAAAATTGAATCTCGTATATATTTTTTAAATTTTAATTAGCAAAATCGAAGCAAAAAATTAGATCTTGAACATAATTTTAACAAGTTATGTCACGTCTTGTGTGCTATTGCAATATACTTTATTAAGTATATTCTATTCTATCTTTTCAGGCTGTCTAGGCAAGGCTCACAGGTGCCTAAATATTATCAAGTATTGCTAAACAGAAAAAAAAAACGGAAAATGTAAACAGCGGACATCTTTTTTTTTCTTCTTTATCAATCAAAATTGTATTACAAAAAGCATTTATAATTATATTTTTTTCGATTACTGGTGTCAGCAGACGCTGACGGCTTCTGATGGGGTCGGACGTTGCTCTGACATTATATGCTGAGATCATATAGTATGACGTCACATCAGACCTTGTCATTCATTATTATGAGTTTACGACTTTGTCCCCAGTGCTTTGAAGCTGGTGCATCTGTTCTCCATCAACCCTCACCTGGGGCCGCTGCAGATCTCGCTGGGGCGCATGGTCATCGATATTGTCAAGTTCTTCTTCATCTATAGCTTGGTACTCTTCGCCTTCGCTTGTGGTAAGTTCTCCTTTAGCACAAGTTTAGTACGTAAAAAAAAAGGGGCGAAGTCCATGAATAGGGAATATGCACAATTTTTTAAAATTTATTAATCGAAATATTTCAAGTTCCAGATAAACAAGTAAAAAAAAAATTTCCAAATATCTTGCTCATAAACAAAGTTATAAGGCTTCAAAGTTGATGGTTAGACAGATAGATCCGACGAAACAAGTGACGTCATATGTCACGCGGGCCATACGTCCGCCATAGAAAACTTTGCGTGGTAGGTATTTACATAACTCATATTTATTTATTTATCTAACCATTTATTGTACACAATAGATAACATAAATACAATTACATTTGAAAAACGTCACAACAGGGCTGCTTATAGCGAGTGGGTGGATTGATTTTCGTAGAAATCCCATAAAAGTTATATTGAAAAGATAGAGGAAAATATGTGTGAATGGGTATAGAAAAAAGGGAAACATGTTATTTACACATCAGTGACATTGATCAAACAATCACTGAATATTTGATATTTGTTCTCCTAAGTTTCCTCAATATATCAAAGTGCACACAGTGTGACACAAAAAAGGAATACGGGCGCTGTAAACAACACTAAAATTTTTGCCAAAATTTCCACTTCACACTGTGTTCTTCTTCTTCGGGTTG
This sequence comes from Carpatolechia fugitivella, assembly GCA_951230895.1. Classification (NCBI taxonomy): domain Eukaryota; kingdom Metazoa; phylum Arthropoda; class Insecta; order Lepidoptera; family Gelechiidae; genus Carpatolechia; species Carpatolechia fugitivella. Next base: position 11,962,465 of record OX579654.1, on the reverse strand, counting down.
TTAGGTCAAAGTTTGACCTCGAAAACCCTGGGTCTCATAAATTATAGACCGCTCAACTTATAGCGGGAACAACGGCGGCGCAACATGCCATGTCTTAAACACGGGAACTATTTATTTATTAATTAACAATTATTTATTTTTGTTTATTTTATTTAATGATAACCTTAAATAAGGGCATAGCTGTCAGATTAAGATTTTTTAAGTCGGATATGATCTCTAAAATTGTCCCTTAAATCCTTCCCTCCCTCCCTAATCCCTCCCTCTTTAATCTTTAAAAGGCGAAAGGACTGACGAACTTAGATTAAGGATTAGAGTGTGACTGCGTGAATCGCTAGCTCTATCCCCTTTCGTTATGCACAAAATGCACCCTCATGTAACTTATGCATTCGTGGCCATAGTAATACATCAGAGCTGGTTTCAGATCGCACGCGAACTATACGTACATAATATAATCTTAAAAGATAATTTTATCTAAGTTAGTTAGTTAAATAAGATAGTTAAATTCTAAAATCAAGACTTTGTAGTCATTTTTTACCTTCTACCCACGACTTCCATCGACTTTTTCACTAGAAGCAATAAAGTTTTAGTTAGAACCAATTTTTATATGATTTTTTTTTTCTGTCTCAAGGTCTGAACCAACTATTATGGTACTTTGCCGATCTGGAGAAGAGGAAATGTTACGTGTTGCCTGGCGGTTTACCTGACTGGGACAACGCTGGGGACTCCTGCATGAAGTGGAGAAGCTTTGGCAAGTAAGGAGTACGTTCACTGGTTTAGAGCCACTTTGTGGAAGTACATTGTACCAAAAAGCAATCCCTCAACGAGATAGGTATATTACTTTGCTTTTGTTTGATTTAAGAAAATATATACGTATATTATGATGAAACTATAGGTATATACTCGTGTAATATAGACAATCTTACTACGTGGAGAATAAATGTTAATAAAAAAACTGTTTGTGTTGGACACGTCTGCCGCATGCCACTAGACCTATGGGAAAAACAAACGACCATCTGGAGCCCACAAAGAGATAGGCGGAGACGTGGACAGCCTCGTAGGAGATGGCGGGATGAACTTGACTCTTTTTTAAGGAGTTGGGATGAGGAAGCCCAAGATAGGGAAGGATGGAAGAAGAAGAGGGAGGCCTTTGCCCAGCAGTGGGACAGTCTAGGCTAAATAAGACAAGATACCTATATAATCTCTGGAAGAAGGCTGTAGCAATTCAATAATAAATATAACGGGGAATTTCCTTAGTCTAAAAGCCTGCTTATAATAGTAACATATTATGCACCATAAATTAACAAACATCAATTTCCCTAGCGTATTTGAAGCGTCCCAGTCCCTCTTCTGGGCCTCGTTCGGCATGGTCGGGCTGGAGAACTTCGAGCTGGCCGGCATCAAGAGCTACACGCGCTTCTGGGGCCTCCTTATGTTCGGGTCTTACTCCGTCATCAATGTCATCGTGTTGCTCAATCTACTTATCGCCATGATGTCCAACTCTTACGCCATGATTGACGTGAGTTTATTTACTTTATGGTATAAAAAAACATTGACTGTTTTTTTTTTGTAATTATTGCTAAGATAAATTTTGTAATAGATTTTGACAGGATCTTTTGGAAAAATCATACTTAATATTATAAATGCGAAAGTTTGGATGTTTGTTACCGAATCACGCTTGAACCACTAGACGGATCGGGATGAAACTTGGCACAGATATAGGTTAAGTCCTGGAATAGGACATAGGCTACTTTTTACCGCGGGAAAACACTTTATTCCTTGCGGGAAAACTCATTAACTCGGGTGGAACCGCGGGCGGAAAGCTATTCTCTGCCTTGAGAATGTTGATACATGGTTATTGCTCTATTTTAGTTAAGTATTATTTGAAAAATATATCATACTAGCAACGGTCCGCCCATGGCTACGCTCGCGCTATGTAAGATTTTCCCGTGGGAATAAGACTTTTCCCGGTAAAAAGTTGTCCTATGTGTTAATCCAGGGCAGAGTAGAAACTATCTTTGTTCTAAACATCCAAATATATTTTCACATATTAGTGTGATTCGGTTTTAATTTTTTCCTGAATCTTTATTTAGGAACACTCGGACGTCGAATGGAAGTTCGCTCGCACCCGCCTCTGGATGTCGTATTTTGAAGAGGGCGCCACCCTGCCGCCCCCCTTCAACATCCTGCCCAGCCCTAAACTGTTCCTCAAGTTCCTCGGACTCCGGAAAAAGGATAAGCTGTTGAAGATGAAAGAAAAGGTAGGACATTCCTGCCTTTTACCATAATTATGCAAGACGTATAGGGTGTTTTTTTTAACAGCCTTCGTGGTCGAGTGGTCGAGTGTTCGTCTCTTATTACGTAGGTTACAGGATCGAATCAACACTGTAATCATCAACAGCTCACATACATCTCCACCAAAGAGCTCGAGGCTACCCTGAATTAGGGCGATTATGCCTTAGTCAAAGGCAAAGGCGGCCTTAAGGCTTGTAGCGATCTCTTCCCGACAACCTTTCGGGAGAGGACAATTAGAAAGAAGACTGTGGTAGTGCATGAGCAAAAAACAAGAGAGTAAAAATAGAATAATAACATTAAACATATAAGTTACAATATATGCTACACATATAAATAAATAAATTTATAAGCTGATTTTATAATTGTAAAATATGCATCGCGTATTGATCAACGTAACACTAAAAATCCAGTGGCCTTTTCTATGTGCCTCTCTTCCATAACTACTCCCTCCCATTGTACGAGTAAAAGGCTCTCCTAATCTAAGAAGCTGACTAAGAAATCCGTTCCAATCTGGATGGCTTATTATCGTGGTTGACCTCCGTGGCCGAGTGGTCGAGTTTTCGACGCCCTTCCGGGTTCGATTCCCGGTGGGGCCACTGTCAAGCAAAAATCTCTTTATGAGACTTTCCCCAGTTTGCAGGCTGAATCACCTAATTGTCCGAAAAGCAAGATGATTTCGTGCTTCGGAAGCCACGTTAAGCCGTTGGTCCCGGTTATCTAGTCGTTACATGAGCCAAGTCAGTGGCCTTTGGCGGCTCTATAACACTAACACCAGGGTTTGTGAGGTCGGTTGTCGACCTTACAACCCACATGATGATGATGACGATGATGTAAAAAAATACTGAGTGTTACGTTTTTGGAGAAAAACTAAAGCTCCCTTTTCCTAACAGTAAAATTCCAAGGAAGTTATCAACTCGCAGACAATGCCTTAATTGCGAGGTCTGGAACAATTAAAGCGATTTATTTGCTATTCTACAGGTAACACTTTTGTTAAACTTTGTGTAGCACTTTATTATGAAGCTTTCCTGTTGTATAGTTTGTTCTAGTCATTTTCTAAAGATATTTCAGGTGAAGTTTAGGCGAGTACCTTTATTGTATCTAATGGTGTCAATTCCAGCAGCGAAGCTAAATTTAAATTTTATATTAGTCTTGTCACTTTCTGACCCACGACCATGAAAAAGGACGGGAGATTGTCGGCTATTTTGAACGTCAAATTTCATGTCTCAAACGTCAATTTTAAGCAGGATCCTAAAACAAGCAGCTTAAAATTACATCATCAACATCAACGGCCCGTTACAGTCCACTGCTGGACTATGAGCCTCCTCCACTTAAGTGGAGGGTTTTGCCATAATCTCCACGCTTGGCAGGCGGGTTGGAGATCGCAGATTAAAAGGTTACTGTATCAGAGAGCGCTGCTGCCCGTTCCCTGTGTAGTCCCTAAGTCGCCTCTTACGACACCCACGGGAAGAGTAGGGGTTGGTGACAAATGTATTCTACTCTGCCGTCACTACACGGCAAATTACATCGCACACGTCAAAACTTGACATTTGCGCTATAAAATTTAGCGCTCACAGTAATAGTTGACAATCTCCTGTCCTTTTTCATCGTCGTGGGTCAGAAAGTGACAAGACTAAGATAAAATTTAAATTTAGTTTCGCTGCGGGAATCGGCACTGTATAATGAAGTTAACATTTGTATAATTCAGAGTAAACAAAAATACAAATACAAGAATACAATAGTTTCTTTAAAAGCATAATAATTTACATCGGTATTCGAATTTTCCTTTTAAGCATGAAAATCCCTGTACCAGGAAAATCCTCTGTTCCATATCGTGGTAATCATGAATGCGTAAGATATACATTTATGTTAATTTGAGTACCTACTGGTATTGATTAAAACTATATAATGTTATATAAGGTGCCCCGTTATTAGTGTCAAATATTTTCAGGGCTGAAAGAAGAAGTCTTCATAAAAAAATGAGATTATTTTACACTTAGTTTTCGAATAATTAAACCAAACAACTTGGTTACCTAATCATAAAAAACATCACCCTCAACCAGCTGATCACTACTACATTTGCATTCATGATTTCGAATGCATTGCATAATTAATAAATTGCAAGGAAGTTTTCTAGCTTTAAAAAAATCAAAAAATATTGTGATACTGTTCTTTGCCAAACATGAAATGCAATTTTCTATGCAGAAATTCAAGGTTCTATTTTCAAAGATACTTACATCCCTTCTTTGGGGTCATTATTAGGCTACTTTCAGAGCATGAGAGATGAAAACGTAATGAGTTTTCTGTCAATGACGTGAACATAGAACAGCGTTACTTTTGTCGTTTTAATTTTTAATTGTCTCTTAAGTCTTTGCTGAAGTTGATGCAGGTACGAACACACCCGATTCCGGCTGTAACTCTCTAAATCTAAAATATAGGCTCCAGTCTGTTTTTGTGATAAAACTTTTTTTTTTAATAATAAGGTACACAAACTTGTACCAGTACAAATCGATAGAAATTTAATATAAGTAGGTTTTTGTTTAAATGTCACATTTAAAAAATTCTAAATATATTAAGCAAGCAGCCACACTTTTAATTTAAATAATAGCTTATTATTGTAATAATACCTTTAATTATTCAGAAAATTATAACGCTGTCGGAATCGTAGCCAATATACATAATTAAAAAAATATTTTTGTTGCGAATAATAATTACTTACTGGTATAAAATTGAAATGTTAAAGTTGAATCGCATTATTTATGTACGAGTATATTGCTGTCGTGGGTAGGTTCTAACAATTTAACCCTTTTAGAAATGACGATCGTTTATTGAAAAATTACCTACTGAAGCAGAATCAACCAGGGGGCCGTTTCACGAAGCTACAAGTTTACAAGTACAATTCGACGTACATTGCGTAGACGATTAGATAAAACGATAAGGGCTTACAGTTTAGGCGAATTGGCTACGCAATGTATATCTAATTGTAACTTGTTACTAGTAACCGGGGAAACGGGGCCCAGTTACGACTGCAGCCTAAGCTAAAACTATTTCATTAAAGTATTACATTTAAAGTTATCAACATTGCAACTATACAGCGATCAAACGATCTTATTTTGCTGATGATTAAAATTACATCTCAATGCTCAAACTACGAAGCAAAAAATAAAATGTAGGTAGGTACTCGTAACGTAAATAAGCTATACTACTCGTCAAAAAAATACTCACTGTTCGTCAAAAAATACGTTCCATCGATCGCAGCCTTATTATGAGGATTGTTTTATTTTTATTTTGGAATCGATAATTTTTTTGCTATAAAGTTGGATTGGAACACTTCTAGGTTTTCGCGGTTGTTAATATTAATAACACATAATATATCAACCGGGGAGTAAAAAGCTTATTTTAAACCAAAATCGTGGTAGATATGTGTGTTATTAAGTCGGATTTAAATGTATCTAAACGTAGTAAGTTCAATGTTCACAATAACACCCACAACAATAAACTCGAAAAAAGGCGTACACTTGTATCTTGCTTTGACGTCGAAAAATGATTTTGTTAAATCTTACTTCGAATAAAGACACTTTTATCTTTAAAATGTTTTTTTCCATTACTAGAGACGAGGTTATAGGGCAGTTTCTATAAAATATAGCACCTACCACTTCAGCGGCATTATTAGTGAAAGTTATAGGCAAGGTAGAAGTTGTTACATCCGTAGGTTTATCTATAAGTAGCTATGAATTAAATGCTGAACCGTTTCCGACTGAAGCCAGATTTTTTGTATGATAAATTGCTTGTTTATTCAAAATATTTAGAATTGTAATCAAATAAAATATATTTTTTAAATAGAATATGGTTTAAATGACGTTTATACAATGCACCTACCTATATACAAGATGTATTTCCCTATTTTGTCAGTTTAGTGTGTCTTTCCCAAAAAATAACCAATATTCAGGTATTTGTGATAAAATATTCTAAATTTGATTTATTTGGAGATAAAACAAAATAGTTGCGCACACACCACACCACAAGTTATAGTAAAAAAATAACTTATGGTAGCATAAATGCTTAATGCTACTTTCATGAATATTTCTCAAACACATTGATTATTTTTTTTTGTTTGAGTTTTAATGTTAAAGGTGAAATTAGGTCAAATATTTCTAGACAGCACACATACCTAAGAAACAGTTTAAAAAAAATTGCGCTAGCCCCTCAGAGAAACAAAAGACGCTGAAATCTTTGGCTAGCCCAGCCAGCCATTTTTACTTTTATCTTTTGACATTCGACATCCTAAAGATCTTCATCAATACCTTCTTCAGCAGGAACAAAAAGAGGAAGGCCAAAACGTGTGCTACCTAGCAGTGATGCGTGCCGTAGTCTGGCGATATGTGTCGGCCATGCACCGGCGCATGGATGATGAGCCAGTGACAGAGGATGACATCAACGAACTCAAAGGAGACGTCTCTGCATTAAGATACGAACTTCTAGAAGTGTTCGAGAAAAACGGCATGGATGTGTCGTTCACTGATCGAAAGGAGAAAGGTAAATCTTTCATTCGTTCATTTGTTTGTTCGTTCTTGAATGGATGATGAGGCTGAGATGTTGAATGAACTAAAGGCCACAGGAAGTTTTTTCAATTGATTTAATACTTGTGTCGCAAAATCAATGAAACCAGCGTAACCAGACTTGAGGGACAGCGGAAGGCAGGCTATGTTTCGTTAGATAACCTAAAGAAAAAAAAACCGCCTTCATTTACCTATTTATTAAATTTCTGTTATTAAACATGGAGCCAATTAAAACCCGATTAACTCTCACTTCAAATAAAAAAATCAACGGCCCGTTACAGTCCACTGCAGGACTATGAGCCTCCAGAGCTTAAGTGGAGGGTTTTGCCATAATCTCCACGCTTGGCAGGCGGGTTGGAGATCGCAGATTAAAAGGTTACTGTATCAGAGAGCGCTGCTGCCCGTTCCCTGTTCAATGTGTAGTCCCTAACTCTCACTTAAATTATTCTAAATAAATAATAATAAATTAAAGTAATAATATTTTTATATTCACAAGAACAAGTCATTCTATATTACATCTAGTATTTAATTAGCAACTTAATAAAAACATTCACTTCAGAAGCTGACCCGAATTTTGTTTGTTTAGGATTCGTGTTCTGGTACTAAATACTTTTAAATAAAATAAAGCTATTACCATTGGGTACTTATACGTAACATTAGACCAGATAATATTATACATAACCTATAGGATTCCCTGTATATGTAAACACAAAAATCTAATACAATGCAAATAACATCCAGAAAATTCAGAACAGATAATTTGAATTATATCACTCTAATATCTGCCTTAATGGAGATCAAATACGGAACTTTTAGCGCAGAGGCAGACAAATTAACAACTAAACCTGTCATCATCGAGGATGTCTTAGGCTCAGTTCACACTGACGCAGAGTCAAAATCGAAATCAAAAATTATTTCCATAGTATGTTATTACATCACTTAGATACGTCATTACATTTTTTTGGGTGAGTTCACTAACACAATGGCGGAATCTGTGGAGAAGAGCTCACCAAAAAAACTCCACAGTCGTCGCATCTTTTGCGTTTCCTTTTTTAAATAAAATATTGTCAATTACAAAATCAATGCTAATTATATATCGAAAAAGCCTGCTACTCAAACAATCTATTCCCATGGACATCTGTCCTGCGAAGCGTCTTGATTTCTATGTATTGAACACTTCCATCAAATAAAGGAGTTCAATATAAAAAGTAAATATAAAAAGGCGCCGTGAATTTGCTTGACTATTCGCTTATGGGAAATGCATCGACTCTGTACCAGTGTAAAATGAGCCTTAGATATATTCAAGGTTTATATAATATATTATAACCGACCGGCATTCAATTTTTTTTATTCTTTTTTTCCATAGAAGTAAGATTTTATCCTTGCGGCATCATTCTTCAGCCCATAAACGATATCTATGCGAACTACCTACCGCAGTAGTATACCTACGTAATGTTGATCTGTTACAGCCTCCGCGCTCCGTGGAGATTTCGACGCCCATTACGGAGGTTCCGGGTTCGATTCCCAGTGGGGACACTGTCAAGCAAAAATCTCTTTGTGAGACTTTCCCTAGTTTGGTTAGGACATTGCAGGCTGAATCATCTGATTGTCCGAAAAGAAAGATGATTCGGAAGGTACGTTAAGTCGTTGGTCCCGGCTACTATCTAGTCGTTACACGAGCCAAGTCAGTGGCCTTTGGCAGCTCTATAACACTGACACCAGGGTTTGTGAGGTCGGTTGTCGACCTTACAACCCACACGATGCTGATGATGACCAAATCCGCGCCCGCTATATTATTAGCTCTTTAGTAGAAACAACAAACAGGTCCGTTTGGGGAAATAAGATCCGTTGCGTAACGCTATTGTTGGGCGAAGAAAGGAAAAGCCATCGAACGTCCGATTGTAATTAAATCGTTTCCTAAATTTGATTATTCTGTTATTCAACACCTAGCCTAGTGTTACCTTATCGAAAATAAATTGGTCGTAATTCTGGCTAATACAGTTTAAAAGAAGTCTAAATATTTTATACGCTCATAAATACCTAAAAAAACCTAAAATAATGGCATATCTATGTCAATTTAAGATTTTTAAATTGTGATGTCTCTAGTCTTGAAGTGCCATCAAAGCGTGCATAAGGTGGGAATTCGATGTGTGACAGCTCTTAAAATATCCATCTCCAATATTCTTTCTATCCTTAAAAGACGAAAAGGAAGGACGAACTTAAATTAAGGATTAGAGCGTAACTTCCCGAATTGCCATCTTCGTCTACCTTTGTCCACGATTTAACTTTGTAGCGATTCCGTTGGCAACCCGTGGGTGGGTCCAGCAGCGTTGAATTCTAAATCTTTTGTGCTCTAACGAAGTTGCCGAGTTGGTAATAGTTGGTAATCAAATCGCAGGGGACGGACTTGTGAATCTTAATCGCCATTGCGTGGGTAGCCCTGTGGGAGGCATAAATTATGGCGCCTGGCAATCTTTTGACTTTATTTTTAGGGTTCCGTAACGTAATGGAAAAAAGACGGAATCCATAAACGCTATATAGGATCAATCACCTTGCTGTCCGACTGTCAACAACTGTTTTTCGGGAACTGCTGGAGAAGTCACTAAGAACGTAGCCGTTAAAAGATATTTTATGACGAAATTATGTCGCATTTTGAGATATTTTTTAATCGAGAATTTGAAAACCTTCTTTTTGCGTTTAAACTTTGCAGTAAGTGCATCAACCGTGCGTGGTATAGAGTAATCTATGAGAGAACATAATTTTATTCCACTGCAAATACTACTTAATATATTTTTACTGTGGCAAACTTATACATGTCTTTCAATTTTAGTTGTCTAGTCTACATAATTGATTTTGTACGGAACGCTCAGAGCACGAGTCCTACTCGAACTTATCCTTTCTTGAGGTGCCAAGGTTTTCCTTTGTAGGCCGATTTACAAAATTGGTAATGCCGTTCCTGGAAGGTTTCTTTGAATCGTTTTTCCGTAGATAAATGCACTATTTTTGGTGACATTTAAAGACCAAATTTTGAATTAATGAATTTGTGACATGTTTTTCTAATAAAGAATTTTTGATTTATTTATTTTTATTTATTGTATTGAATGCGCAGGAATAATACAGAGAGAATATATTTTATATCGAAATATATGTTTTACTTTTTATCTAAGAAAATTGTATCCATTCTTAGACCATATAAAATATGATAACAAATGTAAATAAGCCTTAAAATAACGCACATATTTTTATTTATATCCTTAACTCTGATGATGTTTATTATTCGTCCCTCGTCTTTAGCAGCGGTCCTTGGCAAGAAGATGAAGGTCTGGGAGCGTCGTCTGATGAAGGACTTCCACGTGGCTCCGGTGTCAGGGGTGGACGAGGAGGTGCCTGAAGAGGGGGGGCTGGCCAAGTTCCGCAGACTCGCCAAGATGGCCGTCGCTACCACCTCGTCTTCCAAGTGGGACCAGACTCTGGCGCAGACGGGTGTCGCGTAAGTGTTCAGAATCCTTTCGGTAATATGAATTAAAAATTTTAATTTCAGAGGCCTCTGTAATGGCAATTTCCTTAAAGAGTAGCCGGGACCGCCAACTAAACCAGTCTTCTATTCAACTAGTGCCATAACAAAAAAAACCGGTCTTCTGAAGCACTTTTTGGACAATCGGTGATATTAATCAAACTGGAGACTGTCCCACAAGGTGATTTTGTTATGACAGTGTTTAGTACCATAGATAGGTATATTAATTCTGTGATTCGAACCTAAAACATCCGGAACATACCGGAAGCTACATCGCTGGGATATGAAAGCTGTTAAATAAAATGTAAACTGTGACACTTTTCATTATAATGTATTCTCCATCATACTCGTAATAGGTAATATGCACAATTATTTTAAATTCATTAATAAAAATATTTCAAGTTCCAGATAAACACATAAAGAATAACTGTTCAAATATCTTGCTCAGAAACAAAGTTATAAGGCTTCAAAGTTGATGGTTAGACAGTCATATGTCACGCGGGCCATACATCCGCCATAGAAAATTTTGTTTTCATAAGAAGGGCAGATATATTTGTTTAATAATGTTGTAACTAAATTGTTTTTCGATCAATTTCGATTCTGTTTTGACTGTCAGTTGAGGTTTTTGAAGTATGAGGTTTGTGATGTTCTTGTATTCTATTTTTGTATACTTTCAGATGAACTATGATAAAAACTAATATCCCTATTAAAATGGTATGTGATGTGATCACAGGAGCCAGATCGGGCGATGTCGCAGTCGCGAGTCCTTCAAGAACCAGCAGAACCTGCAGCGAGCCATGGAGGAGGCTCGGAAACTGGTCATGCGCTCGCCCTTACCAGGTAAAGAACCATTATTAGAGAACCTCTCTACTTAAAGGCGTGAGCTGTTGTTAATAAAGTAGTAGTGACATCTATACTCATAAAGTCGTTCTATCTTTTCTGTGCATGGCGTACCTTCAGCTTTACATTGATAGATCGCTACGTTGTACACCGTACTGATTATAGATGGCGTTACCACGAGATTCTCGTGACGTCATCATGCTTGTATAAAACTGTTTGCATCGTGGGCTCGCTTTCTTTTCAAGTCCGCGCCCACTATATTACCACTCCGGTATAAATAGTAATTAGGTCCGTCAAAAAAAAAGCTCGCTCTCTTTTACCCGACCGGCACCACTGAAGAATACACGCTTCTACCTAGCCTACCAACGGCCTTTTATTCCTTCAGCTGAGGAATACACGCTTCTACCTAGCCTACCAACGGCCTTTTATTCCTTCAGCTGAGGAATACACGCTTCTACCTAGCCTACCAACGGCCTTTTATTCCTTCAGCTGAGGAATACACGCTTCTACCTAGCCTGCCAACGGCCTTTTATTCCTTCAGCTGAGGAATACACGCTTCTACCTAGCCTACCAACGGCCTTTTATTCCTTCAGCTGAGGAATACACGCTTCTACCTAGCCTACCAACGGCCTTTTATTCCTTCAGCTGAGGAATACACGCTTCTACCTAGCCTACCAACGGCCTTTTATTCCTTCAGCTGAGGAATACACGCTTCTACCTAGCCTACCAACGGTCTTTTATTCCTTCAGCTGAGGAATACACGCTTCTACCTAGCCTACCAACGGCCTTTTATTCCTTCAGCTGAGGAATACACGCTTCTACCTAGCCTACCAACGGCCTTTTATTTCTTCAGCTCTTTTATTTAACAACATCAACAGCACATATACGTCCCCTCCGAGGAGCTCAAGCCTACCCTGAATTAGGGCGATTAAACCTTAGTCGACCACGCTGGCCCAGTGCGGGTTGGTCGACTTCACATACAATCTCTGAATTTCTTCGCAGGAGTATGCAGGTTTCATCACGATGGTTTCCTTCACCGTAAGAGCGTCGAACAAACGTACATATAAATTCGAAATTCGAAAACACATTGGTAAGTGGTGGGGATCGAACCCGCGGCTCTCGGACGGGCCAGCCACTAGACCACCGACGCTCAACAGGCGGCATAGTGCCCAGCAAGCAGGCAGCATTCCCGCGCTGAATTGCGAGGCTTAACCTCTGCGCTAGAAAGCTGCCCGCTCTGCGATCGCCGGAAACCTCGATGAGGCGCACCGACACTTCGTCAATTAAAGACTTGGGTTCTGGGCCCCACGCACGAACAAGTACCCCCCTAGGAGATCTTGATATTTCGAGGCCTTTTTCACTTCCGCCCCCCCAGCCGCCAAACCAGCCCTCCCAGCGGACGCATGGACATGCGAAGGCGCTAGAGTATCCACGCACGTAACGTCCCATGCAAGGAATTTCCCCTCCTTCCACGCCACATGAGTAACCCCATCGGGCCTCTTGCCATCCGAGCGAAAGATTCCGTTTGGTTCTAACGTAGCCGGAACGTTCGCTGAGACAAGGGCCCGACAAAGCACGTCATTCAATGTGGCGTGGCGTGGGATACGACCCGCACTTCTCCTACAGGACAGACCGTGGTGCCCCAGTTCGCACACACTTGCTTCACCACATCTACAAAGATGCGGCTGGACAGTTTTCACACCGAGTCTTAGACCAACTATAAGGGAGAGGCTCGTGTTATCCAACAAAGTGCCAATTGAGGATGATGGTAGAGCATTGAGCCAATGTCCTGACTCTCTCTCAAAAACGGCCAAAAGTCGAGCTCGATCGGTGGGGCCCGAGCTGGTATCTAATAGATCCTGCTGGATCCTCCGACACAGAGGCTCATCCCATCGTTTCTGACGAGATGGAGCTGTTGGAATATCCTGGTCCGGACACAATTGGAGCCACCTCTCTTTCGCGGCGAGCACATGGACGACCTCCAAAGACCCAAGGGTTGGAGTTGTGATTTTAGTGAAAAGATCCTGTGGCAGCTGAACGCTGAAGAAAGAAAGGCAGGCAAGGACACCTCTGACGCTTTCCTAATACCCAATCCCCCAAAACGCACCGGAAGGGTCGCCTGAGCCCACACCTTGTCGGAAAAGTGGACGTTCAAAACTTTGAAAGAATATTTGACACACAGTCATCCACACCACGCAACAAGGACTCCAACCTCCACAAAGGAGCGCACCGCAACAGGTAGGTAAATCTTGGGACAAACAAGCAAAACTTTATGAGAGTAAGTGCCATATTCTAAGTTAATAATGAAGCTAAAGTTTTCACGACGACGATGATATAGAATCGAATCGATCTGTATGTATTGTTAAAATTTCAAAATGTTTATATAAGTTTCATAAGTGTACCTATGTATGTAAACTAATGTAACGTAATGTATGTTTCTCAGAAATAAGAAAACGGATTGATTGCAGTAATCCTCTATATTATATCCTCTATACGTATGTATGTGTGTATGTATGTATTATAAAAAAAAAATACAAAAATGTTTATACTTATATTATTATTGTATATGTATTATCACGCAAAATAAAAGGAATTAGGCTGGAAGGTTAAAGCTAAATCAGTAAATGCGCGACAAGACTAACTGTATTAAGAACTACCGATAGTCACCTGGCTGTTAAGCCAGGATTTGGAAAGGAAAAGATCTAAACTAGCCGACAGTAAATAGAATATATTGAGAAAAAGCACAGAATTGGTTTAAGTTTGGTCCAAAGCCTACCTGCAACTGAAGACACACACAATCAGGTAATCCGTTATTATTATCTTCGCTATTTAAAAGATCTATTGGCACCAGTAGATTAATTATTTTGCGGTAAGAGAGAGAAAGTGTTTTTAAAATGGTCTTCAAGAGCACTAAAAAATATTTGGGAAGTTAGCCTATCCTAAACGAGAATATCGCGACTTTGATTAATGTAACGGCGGTGTCTTCGTGCTGGTCCAGCAGAACTCCCAGAATGGATTGTAGCAACCGTTCGAGACATCCAGTAGGTAGGGGTTGGGACGTTCGCTTCTATGCTTCAGGATTGGTGCTCATCTTATCCAATCCTCGCACCCGCGGTAAATAAGACCGCGCGGGGCTGTAAAAGGAGGAGAAAGTAAAACCACTGGCTAACAGATGGACTACAGGGAGAAAGTTAAAAGGAACAGGACGTAGCTAAAGAACTACGAGAGGAAGACGAGGTGCGGAAAAACTTACCGGTTGAAGAATAAACGAATCACAATAATTCGGGCATTTGGCCACAAAACTAAATTCGCGTAAACAACGCGTAATAAGCCGCTAGGGCATGTTACTGAAGACACAAACTTAGAAAAGGCTTTGAAATTAATAAAAAAAAAAAGGAGATAAACATTTAGATTGTTCTTGTGTCGAGAAAAAATATCAGAATGAATGAATGTCGGGAAAAATCGAACGTGTCAGCCAAAAAAGGGGAATTTAAAATTTGAAAGACAGTCAAAAATGCGCCAAAGCAAAAAAAGAAAGGACGAGATTAGGGGAGAAGATCAAAAAAAGGTTTAGAGCCGCAGCGGAATGCTGCAGTACCCTCAAACGACGCAAAAAGAGAGGAAAGTCGGCTAAAAGAAGAAAAAAAAATTAGCAAAGGAGAACTAAAATTAAAGATGATCCAAATGAATGAAACGCCAGAGTAGTTGAAAGACGAGATGGTTAACGATGAACCATCATGGCTAATCATCCGCCAAGCAAGAAGTCAGGTAGGCGTATGGAACACTCAGACCGTTGCGAGGAACTTAAAACAGCAGACGGTTGCATGCATCCGAGGTCCAACTGAAAGTATGAAGAGAGGAACATTAATGGTTCCAATTTAATGAAAGAGAAGAATGAAAAGAATCGTTAGTTAAATAGCAGTTAAAAATTGTCATTAATTAAACAACAGTTAAGAGTAACATTAATTAAACAGCCCGGGCTCCTAAGTTAACTAACAACTAAAGTCCTAAAACTAACGCAACCTAATCATTAACCTAACCTAACATTAGAAGACCTATACAAAACACATAGCGTTATAAACAATCAAAAGATAGGACTGCAACGCAAAAACCTAAGTTTATACACCTATGGACTTCCAAGTCTAATGATTAAGCCTAGGAAAACTCGAGTTTGTATGTCATGTCAATAGACTAGTAGCGTAAGTTAAGGGGTTGAGACTAATTGGATAAGTCTCAACTATCTCAAGAACACTGTGGAAAACAACAAGTGTTTGGCCACAAAAAAATTCAAACGTGGAACATCCACAAATAAGCGTCGAAGATGGACGACCGATTACGAAAAAAGGCGAAGTGTCTTCAAGGGATTGACAGACAACTTCTAAAATCGCGCCCGAAAAGTTTTGACAGTTGCCGAATGCAAACAGCTGACCGCCAAATAAAATTCAAAATAAACGGTGGAAAAAGGTACGCAAAAAAGAGATGGAGCGTGGCTTGGCCAGAGTTGGACGCGGGCCACACCCTCAAAGGACAGAAAAAATAGTGGGTACATTACTTTAAAATATCTTTAACATGATAAGTACCCACGTGGGGCGAATCGTAGTCTTTCAGCTCATAAACTTGCGGAGAGACAACTTTGAGAACACGGGTTTTAATAAAACGGGGAGCAAATTTACTAGAGAAGTAGTCGGCTCCAGAGGAGCGCGCGAAATTACGTCTCCAGACAATGTCACCTACGTTGAGAGCGACGGAATGCCTATTTTTGTTATAATAGCGGGAATTTCGTAAGAAAGAGAAGGATAAATTATCTGCAACTTTTGCATAGACTTCGTCTAACGATGATAACATCGCAGCGTGCGTTGCCCGACTTTCTGCTAAATTGTTGCATCGAGTCTGGCGTTCGTCACGCGATGTGTCGAGAACGACGTCTCTACCAAACATAAGGAAGTTTGGTGAAAATGATGTGGATAAGTTGATGCAGGAATTCAGGTATAACTTGACTTTGGGCAACATACGAGCCCATTGTCTGTGGTTATCCCGTACCAACATACTCAGACAAGTAACTATAGTCTGATTATACCGTTCGACGGTATTAGCTTGTGGGGAATAATAAGGGGTATAAAAGGGGCGGGAATTGAATTTAGTTAAAAAGTTATTAAAATGGTAACTTCTGAAAACGGTAGCATTGTCACAAAGAACAGAACGAGGAACACCAAAATTATAGAATATTTGGTTCTCCAACAATTCGCAGATAGATTTGGCATCTACTTTTTTTAGGCTAAACAGCCAGACATATTTGGAAAAAACATCTACCACGGACAAGATATATTTGAAACCGTAGTACGCTGTGGGAAGGGGACCAATGAGGTCGATGGACAACATTTGAAGGGGAGCAGAAACTACTTTGGGGTATAGCATTTGACCTCGTGGCTGTGCATTTGATATTTTATAAGACTTACACGTTTCGCATTCGTTGAGGATTTGGGTGACATCCCTAAACATGTTTGGCCAGTACAAGGTTTTTTTAATGTTGAGATAGGTTTTCGTGATGCCAGGGTGTATTTGGGGGAAGGTGTTATGGGCTTCCCAAACAGCTTCACGGACCTTTTCCTTAGGCAAAACGACGCGCCAAGATTCACCTGTCAAAGGGTTTAACAAGGGAACGTGGCGGAGTAAAACACCGTCGCGAATGCAATAGGCCGGAAACATTTGCGGATGCTCACTAGCACCTCTATAAACCTTTTTATACCACTCATCCGTAGTGAAATCTGGACCGCGGTCAAAAGTAACGGAAGCAACAAAAGCTCTTGATAGGGCGTCTGGAACAACGTGGTGAATGCCTTTCCTATGAACGATATCAAAATTGAATTGCGAAATAAGGGTAGACCAACGAGCTAGACGGCCAGAAGGGTTGTCTAAGGTCATTAGCCATTTGAGAGCAATATGGTCCGTAACGATCGTGAACTTAGTACCATCGAGATAACCACGGAAGTGCTTGATGGATTCGAGCACAGAAAGTAACTCTCTCTCGGTTGTACTGTAGTTACGTTCTGCTTTAGAAAAAAGTTTAGAAAAGTAAGCGATAGGGTGTTCTTTATCATCAATGATCTGTGAAAGAACCGATCCTAGACCAACTGATGAAGCGTCACAATGCAAAATAAATGGCAAAGAAAAATCTGGACAAGCCATAACAGGAGTGTTGACGAGAGCATCTTTCAGCTTTTGAAAAGCTAGGTTGGCTGAATCATTCCAGTCAATTGGATCACGACCCTTCCTTTTACCAATCAAAACCGTAAGTGGAGCAATGATCGACGAGAAGTTATCGACGAATCGTCGGTAATAAGAACATAGACCTATAAAACCACGAAGAGCCTTCGCAGTGGTAGGAACTGGAAAATCCCGAATAGAATCAAGTTTAGAGGGATCGGTTTTTAATCCTTGTTCATTTAGAATATAACCAAGGTACTTCAATTCAGACTTACAAAAATCACACTTTTTGATGTTCACAGAAAGACCTGCCTCCTTAAGACGATCTTTAACCTTCTTCAGCAACATCAGATGTTCGTCAAAATCACGAGAAACAAGAATTAAGTCATCAACATACCCAAACACACAATTATCAGAATTACTAGTGAATTCATAATTAACAATCATGTCGGTTAGACGTTGCATCTCAGATGCGGCGTTAGTCAAACCAAATGGCATCCTAACAAATTCGAATAGACCACGTTGAGGTACGATGAAAGCAGTTTTCTCGCAACTTTCTTTATCGGCGAGGGGAATCTGCCAAAAAGCGCTTCGAAAATCAAGGGAAGTAATAAAACGAGCTCCACGAAGGTTATCCAAAATGTCCTGAATACGAGGAAGAGGATACGAATCTCTAATCGTGACACTATTCAGTTTACGACTGTCAACGCAAAAACGTACAGAACCATCTGGCTTAGTTACCATAACAACTGGACTAGCCCATGAAGAACGAGAGGGTCGAATAACACCAGCCTCGAGCATTTTGTCAATCTCCTCATTGAGAATCTTAAGTTTAACTGGGGAAAGTGGATAATAACGTTGGCGAATAGGTGGACCAACGGTATTAATCTTGTGGGAAAGCCAACTGGTTTTACCCAGACCTATTTTGTCAGACGAAATCTCCTCGAAATCCTTAATCGCTCGTTGAAGCTCGGACTCTTGCTCTGGAGATAAAAAAAGGCGTGGTTGAACTTGGCGAACCTCGTTAACGTAAACCTTCTTTGAAAAAGAATCCTTGGACAAAAAAAGGCTGCCGCGAATATTCTTTTCAAAGGCCTCACTAAACACGGCGGTTAGACCAAACCTATTAGAAAACTCCATACCTAAAATGATGGGAGAAGAAACATGCTCCGCAACTAGGAAGTCATGAAAAAAAGAAATACCATTAAACGTGGTTAAGAGAGAAACTGATCCTAAAATAACCATAGGCGATCCATCGGCCGAAAACACAGAGGGTCGAGAACCGGTGATAAAAGGAGTATTCAAATTTTCCTGGAGAAACTTCCGGGAAAGGAGCGATAACTGCGCGCCAGTATCTAAAAGGGCTTCGCAACGTTGGTTCGAAAGGCGGATCTCGATAAAAAGACGATTGTCGGTGGAATCCCTTAAATGTACCGGAGAAATCTGAACATGATGATATCTCCGGTGGTAAACTAGTTTTTTTGAAGTTTGTTACAATTTGGACAATCTCGGGTCAAAAAGCCAGGTCTCTTGCATTTAAAGCAAATCTGGCCCGGTATATTGGGACACGAACGATAAGAATGTCCAGGCTTGTCGCATTTGGGACATAGCGCGGACGTACTCGCGACAGAAACATTATTAGTAGTGGCGCAAATAGCGGGGATGTCACGCGAAAGAGCCTTCTGCGTCGGGTGATCATACGCTTCGAAATTAGCGGAGATCTCCAACAAAGTATCCAGGTCAGTAATGCGATTAGTGGAAAGGCACAGAGCGTACCTGGGGTGCAAATTAAATTTGATAATGGGGAGCAATGAACGGTCAGAAAGTGGCAGGGCAAGTTTGCTATTTAAGGCCCTGATCTCAATAAGGAACTCACGGATAGGCTGATTTCCTTTTTGTTTCATATTGCGTAATTCCCTTTCAGTAGCATCGTCGAAATCGACAGGTCCGAACGTTCGAATAAAAATAGTTTTTATTTGTGGGAGGGTAAGCGCGTCATCCCTAATCGACCTATAAAATTTTAGGGCGTGACCTGACAACACCTCGTGGAAGCGACGTACGACGTAATCCTCATGGACGTCGTACGCGATAATGTTTTCGTCTAGGCTTATAAAAAAGTCACGAACACAAGTATGACCGTCAAAAGATAGCTTCCACTTGGACAAGCTAAGACCTTTACTACAATGTTGGGGATGAGCTACCGGAGGAACTCTTGGTAAGACTTGCGTAAAATTGATTGGGTTTTGAAATCTTGATCCCGTTTCCATAGGAGAGGGGATTGGTGAGGTGAGAACGCTACGTCTCGGAAGTACCCTAGGAGAGGCACGGGGCGTTACAGTGATAGCCACCTCTTCTTGGACGATGTCGACCAATAGTTGTTGTTTGTCTTGACGATCAAACCTCTGAAGGACCGGAGACTGGTCTTCAGCCGGATCTCCCATGTCCAAGACGTCGACGTTTTCCATTTTTAATCGATAATAGAGCCACTTAAATCATACACACAAAGACTGGGCGCAAAAAATTAACCCGTGTGCTGCGACCCTAAAATATTTCGTAAGGAGACTCAAAGTCGAGAAGATCGAGTTTCAAAAAAATACAAACTTTTTCCTTGTAAAGGTAAAGTAATGAAAGAACAAAATATTTGACAGATTCAAAGAACTGACATTCAAAGCAAAAAATGTCTAATGAAAATAATGCGAATATATTTCAGAAATGAAATCATATAACTAAAAATATCGAATATAAGTCGAAGCGAAAATCGCTTTCCAAAATTCGACGCGTAAAATCAAACAACTTACGCTCTCGTATTCAAAGGTAAAATCCCAGGTAATATTTCGCGTTTTCATACAAAATGGAGTAAGAGATTTGACATATTATGTGTAATGTTATTTTCAAGTTATTTTACTTTTGATTTTTTTAACAGGTAACGACTACTAATACCATAACGTGAAGTAAGGAAGCAAGGATTTTTTACTTTATTATTGTTTTTGATACGGGAAGCCAATAAATGTGATATGACTCCTAAATTGTCCTACTGATTGTTTCGTAGAAAGCTTTTGGACAACTGGGAAATTCCCTAAAACTAACCAAAAATGTAAGTAACGAGGCTGCTATGCCGTATTCTGCTGCCTAAGCGAAATTGAAATCTACTCATCAGTGAATAGTGTCTAGGGAAAGGTAGGTGTTGTAGGAGTGTTGAAATCGTTTGCCAAACAGATAGTCGGTCTCGAAGACCCTGTTCGACAAAGACTCAGGTGAAAAGTAGAGTTATTGAGTGAGTGAATGTAGAATGTGTTTTGTGATGGGTTTTGAAGTGTGATGTTGTTCACGTTTAGGTGGAAGAGTAAATAGGGGGAATATTTATGACAGGAAGTGTCAAAAAACCGAGGATCGGTGACCCTCCTGTCACGGATAGAAAAAAATTAGGAAATTGCTAATTTTTAGATGAAGATAGGGAAAACTGGTTAAAGGGATGGAAGCTTTTGTGCGGGCGCCATACTATCACGCAAAATAAAAGGAATTAGGCTGGAAGGTTAAAGCTAAATCAGTAAATGCGCGACAAGACTAACTGTATTAAGAACTACCGATAGTCACCTGGCTGTTAAGCCAGGATTTGGAAAGGAAAAGATCTAAACTAGCCGACAGTAAATAGAATATATTGAGAAAAAGCACAGAATTGGTTTAAGTTTGGTCCAAAGCCTACCTGCAACTGAAGACACACACAATCAGGTAATCCGTTATTATTATCTTCGCTATTTAAAAGATCTATTGGCACCAGTAGATTAATTATTTTGCGGTAAGAGAGAGAAAGTGTTTTTAAAATGGTCTTCAAGAGCACTAAAAAATATTTGGGAAGTTAGCCTATCCTAAACGAGAATATCGCGACTTTGATTAATGTAACGGCGGTGTCTTCGTGCTGGTCCAGCAGAACTCCCAGAATGGATTGTAGCAACCGTTCGAGACATCCAGTAGGTAGGGGTTGGGACGTTCGCTTCTATGCTTCAGGATTGGTGCTCATCTTATCCAATCCTCGCACCCGCGGTAAATAAGACCGCGCGGGGCTGTAAAAGGAGGAGAAAGTAAAACCACTGGCTAACAGATGGACTACAGGGAGAAAGTTAAAAGGAACAGGACGTAGCTAAAGAACTACGAGAGGAAGACGAGGTGCGGAAAAACTTACCGGTTGAAGAATAAACGAATCACAATAATTCGGGCATTTGGCCACAAAACTAAATTCGCGTAAACAACGCGTAATAAGCCGCTAGGGCATGTTACTGAAGACACAAACTTAGAAAAGGCTTTGAAATTAATAAAAAAAAAAGGAGATAAACATTTAGATTGTTCTTGTGTCGAGAAAAAATATCAGAATGAATGAATGTCGGGAAAAATCGAACGTGTCAGCCAAAAAAGGGGAATTTAAAATTTTAAAGACAGTCAAAAATGCGCCAAAGCAAAAAAAGAAAGGACGAGATTAGGGGAGAAGATCAAAAAAAGGTTTAGAGCCGCAGCGGAATGCTGCAGTATGTAGAATGTAGATAGGTATCTTATCATATAGTTTTATTTATTTGTTTAGAATAGGCGCACCGACCCGCACCGTTTTTATCCTACTTACTTACTTTTATCTTCTCGCGCTGGCGAGTAGGTACTTAGAAAAACTCGCACCCAGAACCACAGTTGCTGAGACAGCAGCCCCACACCTGGACTAAAAGCATTCCCATAGGTTGAAATCACAAAATATTTCAATTTATTGGTCTATTACTTATAAGTTTAAATATCTAAGTATCATCATGTTTGGCTGTAGCTGTAAGTGATGTATCAATAAATAAATAAATAATAAACAAAAAAAATAAAAAATAATAATAAAAAACTTAAATGTCTCCATGTTAACCGGTTGCCTGGATGAAATTGCTACCTTAGCAATAAGGCCGCCAATTGTACTATTTTTACTTCTGTAACTACTGTATGTTTCTGTCTGTGTGCAATAAAGTAATTTCATTCATTCATATTTCATATATTATTGTATTAGGTCCTTACATATGAAATTGGCGTTTTGTCGTACTGGCCACTTTGATCACAAATTTCTCCTATTTGGTTAGGAATTCGAAATTCAAATTTATACAGCTATTTCCACATGTAGTTGTGTTTCGTAAACCGTCATTCATTTGTATTTTTACTTATCTTTTTTCTGTTTGCATCGCTCGATTTACAAAATGGAAAATTTGAAATATCGCGTTATTTACGAGTACGAGTTCCACCGTGGCACCAGTGCTGCGGAAACGGCTCGAAGGGTTAATGATGTGTATGGCGGTTGTGTCGCAAAAGAAAACACAGTGCGTTTTTGGTTCCAACGTTTTCGTTCTGAAAATTTCGACCTGCAAAACAAGCCCCGTGGACGGCCGGAGACCCAAGTTGATAATGAAGCATTGAAGGCTATTGTGGAAGCGGATCCATCGCAAACCACGTCCGAGTTAGCTGCAGGCTTCGGTGTTAGTGATAAAACTGTTTTAATCCACTTGAAGCAAATTGGGAAGATTAAAAAACTTGAAAGGTGGGTTCCTCACGAATTGAGTGAAGCAAACCGGCAAACGCGCGTCAACTGCTGCGTTACATTACTTGACCGGCACAATAACGAAGGGATTTTAAATCGAATCATTACCTGTGATGAAAAGTGGATTCTCTACGATAATCGGAAGCGCTCATCGCAATGGCTGGACCCTGGCAAGCCAGCCAAAGCCTGCTCCAAGCGAAAATTGACCAATAAAAAGTTACTTGTAAGCGTTTGGTGGACTAGCGCCGGTGTCGTTCATTACAGTTTTCTCAAATCTGGCCAGACGATTACGGCAGATGACTATTGTCAGCAATTGCAAACCATGATGGAAAAGCTAGCTGGTAAACAACCGAGGCTGGTCAATCGCTCTACGCCACTGCTGCTTCACGACAACGCTAGACCACACACTGCACAACAGACGGCTAGCAAATTAGAAGAGCTTCAATTGGAATGTCTAAGGCATCCACCGTACTCCCCGGACCTTGCTCCAACAGATTACCATTTTTTTCGAAATTTGGATAACTTCTTGCAAGGGAAAAAATTCAACTCAGATGGGGCAGTCCAAATCGCCTTCAAAGATTTTATTGATTCCCGTCCGAATGGTTTTTTTAGTAAAGGGATCAATGAACTACCTATGAGATGGCAAAAGTGCATAGATTACAATGGCTCATACTTTGATTAAATAAATATACTATATAAAAATTTTTCGACTTTTTGTTCCTCCCATACAAAACGCCAATTTCATATGTAAGGACCTAATATTTAGCATTCAACTTAGGGAACAGTTCAAGTTTCATCAAAATCCATTCCATACTTTTTTGAGGTAGGTACTGTTAATGGAGGAGGTTTTTAATTATTTATTTTTCAAACGCAACTAGAAGGCTCCCGGGGTCCGTCTCCGATTGAGATGCCGGTGACTCCTGGGCACACTCTCCTGAACCTCATCAAGGATATATCCACGGAGGTCGGAGAGCCGGTCGACCTGAGCACTTCACCACTGCCCAAGTCTCCATTCAAACCAGGTTAGTTGGACAAGAAACGAGATTGTGATAGAGAATGCTTATTTACCATATTTATGGAATATCTACCTCAACAATCAACGGCCCGTTACAGTCCACTGCTGGACTATGAACCTCCTCCACTTAAGTGGAGGGTTTTGCCATAATCTCCACGCTTGGCAGGCAGGTTGAAGATCGCAGATTAAAAGGTTACTGTATCAGAGAGCGCTGCTGCCCGTTCCCTGTTCAATGTGTAGTCCCTAAGTCGCCTCTTACGACACCCACGGGAAGAGTAGGGGTTGGTGACAAATGTATTCTACTCTACCGTCACCACACACACGGCTTGCTTGTTTACCATATTTATATATGAAGTATATATACTCATAATATGTACAAAGCAGCGATAGTAACAACTTTTGAGAGCACAAAAAGATTAATCTAACAAAAACCAAACCAAAATCTACCTACGTCCAAAATTGTTATATTCTATTTGGCGTTTAGTGTATTTTGAGGCCTTGTGGAAAAGAAGGTAAATATCAAAACAAAACTTTAATCCGTTTTAAACAGTTTAATTAAAATGTTTAGATGAGGATCAAAACAAAGTTTTGCTTGCCTGATGTAGTGTAGATACGTTGGTTCATGATGATATAATTATGCGGGGCAGTCGAAAAAAAAGAGATACCTTAGCAGCTCACTGAAGGATCACAGCATTCAGATTTTTGGATTGCGCGTGGTTAATAAGGTACCATGAAACATTCTTTACAATATATTGCAATTTCGGTGGCTGTGTATTGATCTGCACAAATTTCAACGCCATAATTCCGACGAGCGAGCGAAGCGTCTCTGTTTCAGCTTGGCCAAATTTGCTTTTGTATGTCCATCTGTTTGTGGATTTGTTTGTTTGTTTGTTTCACTCTACAGGTCGCGTTTCTCAACCGATTCTCGTGAAATTTTGTGAGCAGGTGCGATAAATTAATCGTTTTTTTTTTGTCGAGTCAGTTTTTGGAAATTTAAAAAAATGACGGAGTGATGGGGGTTGCCAGCTTACAAGGTCTACCGCTGAGGCTGTATTCCTCTACAGGTCACATTTCTTAAAATAAAATAAAATAAAACAAATAAACTTTAAAAATAAAAAAAATCAAGGGGTTGGGGATGCTTGTCGAGAAAAAAAAATTTGAGAAGATATATACAGACTCGCGAGGTCTACAGCTCACAGAGCCGCTAGTATAGATGAAATAAGAAGAAGACAAGATAATTTCATGAAACAGAACAAATTTTCCCAAGGGAACACAGGCTGACAGACTAGCTCTTTCCTCAGAGATACAATAGAAGGTTGCTGGCTACGCGTTTCAGAAATCTTTGGCTCTTTTATTCAACACCGCGCTGTCGGCTGGTCGTTTTACTATGGGAAATTATTATTTTTTGCATCCAATAACTTGTTCCTTGTGGAACGTTGTTCAAGTTTAAATGGCCGGAAAAGGTTTAGACGTCGAGCTATGAGCGCTAACAGTATTTTCTCTCACTCACTCCATAAACTTTATACAAAGGCGCGAGGTGAGTATCTTTGTATATCTCCCCGAGCGTCAAAACTATGGAGCTACAGAGTTATTTATGAATCACCATATTCAGATATGGTATTTGGACCATTTCATCATACGAGCAACATTGCTTTAGGAACATAGGTCGAAAAACGATACAAATAATTCAACCTCAGGAGTGGTGCGCGTTGATAGCGCCTATTGTATTCTCTTTCAACCCATGTTTCTTGGGAGTTGCATATGAGGGTCTACGTTTTTTTTACTAGCCTACGCGATCCCACTGCTGGGCAAAAGCCTCCCCCGATTTTTTTCCAACGCTCTTTGTCCTGCGCATGTTTTGGCCAGTCAAAAGGCATCCAAATCGTCACACCATCTTTTTTCAGGTCTATACTGCACGTATGTCAAGATGTCTTATGTTTGTATGCAGGTGAGGATCCGATGGCTGGCGGTCTGAGCGGCTTGCTCAGCGCCGCCGGGGCCCAAAGCCGCACCACGTCTCCCAAACCTCGCACGCCCAGCCCAGGACAGGTCAGTACTATTGTGGTGTAACTCCAAATTGGTGATTTCTCAAAATAAGCGTTTAATTATCAGGAATATACAAAATCTGTATGGAAAAATCTTTGTTATAATGTTTTACCAGTTTATTGCTTTACTTATATTTATAATGTTGTTCGCTTTGTTGCGCAGGCCACTCCCAAGGCGTCTCCGATACCTACTCCGGTGGGGCCCAGCCCTGCCAGGACCCCCCGACCCATCAGCCCGGTAGCCGAAGAACCTCAGCAGACAGGTGAGCTAATACTCTGCCGAAACACGCACGCGTCATTTTGCTATTGGTGAAAGGGATTTTCCAACAGGCAATTAAAAAAATGTTCATAAATCTTCGATAGATGGCTTTGACGATTCGTGGATCCGAAGAAATCCGGCGAGTCACCCAGGGCCATAAAAGGATTAAAAAAAATGAATCCACGAAATACACCTATCGCCATCTATCGTCTTAATTAGAACTATTATATTTATTTTTTAAAGAGCTGTCAGAAAATCCCTCATTAGTACTGCAAAAGCAATGACTAGTATACTCGTTACCACACCACTTTTCGAAATATTTCCGAAAGTGTAATAGTACATTGTTATACGAGGGGTGAAAGTAACTGATTTAGCGCCCGAGACGGGGTTTGGGGCCAGAGCGTAGCGAGGGCCCTAATAGTTCGAGGCACTAAATAAGTCTTTAACCAGAGGTAAACACTGTGCTTTTCATTACGAATACAAGGAAAGTAAAAATAAAAACACGAATTAGCTAAAGAAAAATGAGTGAGTTCCATATCTGAATCAGATGAACTCATTGTAAACAAAACCCTTTTTTTTTTTGACGGACCTAATCACTATTTATACCAGAGTGGTAATATAGTGGGCGCGGACTTGCGGGGGAGCAGAAGGCTCGTACCCCTTAGGAATTTTATGACAACGTATCTGGGGGCGCCCTCAGACGGGCTCGGACCGCGGCCCAGAACGTTGCCAGGGCGAGAAGCGCGTCGGAGAAGAATGACCCCTACCGGGTCTTACTGAATTAATTCTACTATTAGTTCCGCGTCCCCGCCGGCGGGGGCGGTTGCTACCTGAAGGGCATTCTGTGGTAGTGTGTGGCCTACACGCAATGGCAGCTTTAATCGCGACGGTGATCTCATCGTCCGGATCTGTGAGAGCGTGTCTAGGACGACGCTTGAATCGCGTAGTGGGATGCGGAAAGTAAATAAACAAAACCCTACAACTCGAGAAACAAATTATAATCGGATTGTTGCTTTCCCGCCTATTTTTTATTTTTTGCTGTGGCCGTGCCGGCCAGCTTTTGAGCCATTATTTTTAATTTCCATCATTGAAAATTTTTAAATATTTTGCCCAAATCTATTTTATTTTAAAGAAATAGTTGAAAGTTAATTATAATAAAGTCATTTAAAAAATATATATTCTTTAATTAATACTTAACTTTATGTTATTTCAATTTAACATTGCACTGTAATTGAGTGGCTGTATAGAAAGATGGAACATAGTTCAATAGAAATGTGAAATTAGAACCAGTTTTTTTTTAATATAATTTGCCAGAATGAATGAATATCAATGAATGAATGACAGCTGTCAGTTTAAAGTGATTCTCCCTCCGGGCTGAAAAGTATTACCTTCAATCCGCTCCTCAGGCAACTTCCGAACTACTTTCAGAGTATGAGTAATGAAAATTTGTTTTTAAAACAACAAGCTGCCAGTCCACGAATACGCTCGCCGCCCGCGATTCGATTTTTCTTATGTTAAAAGTATCCTCTGGCTTTGCCCATTAATCTATCTCTGTTGCACAACTAGTAGCAGGTAGTAGTAGCAGGTAGTAGTAGCAGGTAGATCGTGTAGTTGTGGGTAGTTGATTCAACTGGAAAGAGGGGCAAAGTTTCTCCATATGGTCCTTTACTCCATTGTCAGAAGGAAACGCAAATTTACCTCAATAGGGGATCGGACTGTTCACCATATTTTATGAATTTACCACATTTTATGAATTATTTTTAAAATATAGATTAGTAGCAGACGATTCGCGAAGAAAAAACAGAATCGGTTGAAAAACGAATTTACAGTGATTTTTTAAAGTTTCAATATGTCCGCCTCTTTCAAAAACGATTTTTTGTATGGAGATTATATGGCGTTATTAACAAATGACGTCACAAGTGGGTATATGCCTTTCTGTCTAATCTTGAATTTCAAACCTTTATAACTCGGTCAATTTTAAAGATAGAGCAAAAATTATTTTAGTGATCGAAAGCAGAAACTAAGAAGTTTGGATTTATAAAATAAAATAAAAAATAGCCGTTCCCCTATTGATTGAGATAGCCAGTCGGGATAGATGGAACAAGCGCAACAAACACATCTTCGCAATTATAATTTTAGCATAATTATTCCTGATTCATTTGTGTTCAGAGCCAAGTCCTCTAAAGGCGAAGAGGGCGCCTGGAGACACACCACCGAAGGTCATCAGGAGGAAATCAGGGTCAGCTCCTTCGTCTGGTGATGAACAGGTGAGAACTAGTACGCACTCACACACACACACACACACACACACACACACACACACACACATACACATAATCTTACATATCTTAAGAATGTCATCATAAACAGCATGTCTTTTGACTTTACGTTGACTCGACTTGTCTTTAGCTTTGTTTTAACAGCCTCCTTGGCAGAGTAGTTGAGCATTCAGCTCTCACGATAGAGGTTCGAATCCCGAACAAACCAAAACATAAACCTCTTCATAAGACTTCTTCAGTTTACATTGTAGATGTCCTATCTTGTCCAAAAAGAAAGATGAGAGCCGTCGATCCCAGCTATTATCTTTGAAAAGAGTCGTTATACGAGCTGTATCTGTGGCCTTTGGCGGCTCTATAACATTGTCATGCGGTTTGCGACTAAGGAGAACAAGATTAACTTATTGTCTTTTATTGTGATGCCCTAGCCACCAGATACTGAAGATAGCAAGTCTCCCGAAGACATAGCGGTGGCCAGACCAGTGGCTCCGGAGATAAAGCCGGTTGACGGCGCGATACCGCCTCCGCCCGCCGTCGTCAAACCCAAGGTAAATATTTTAAACAAGTGAAGTTATGTGTGAATGAAGGATTTAGAATTTTTGACAACTGCCAAATAGCTTGTTAATTTGGTATTGTGGCAGCGGAAGATGTATCGAGAGTCGACGACGACTACGTATCTCTAGTTACGTGTTTTGCAAAAAGAGGATTTAACGAATTACTCATTTGATCAATACCGTGAAACCTATATTTTTACATTCGAAATATTACAGGCTAATTGATCGTGCTGAAAAATAAATATAAGTATTTGAGGATTGAGGGTTTATTTTCTACTCTAAACAAGAATATTTATTCTCATTATTTCCCACAGGCTCCAACAGCCCCAACAATGGAAGTGACTCCAAGCACTCCACCAGTCCACGTCCCTTCCACCGCCTCCCAACCCCCCTCCAGACCAGTTTCTCCCGCCCCCTCCAAACCGCCTTCTCCTCCGAAGATGTCCAGACCCACATCTCCCGTGAAGCCTCCTTCTCCGCCGCAGTCGGTTGCCCCAGGCCCGCCGGGCTCCAGACCAACTACACCGACTTCAAGGCCGACTACACCGACTGCAAGGATCCCGTCGCCGGTGCCGGGTACGACGTTACCGGGTACGGCGATACCGGTTAGTATCAACTATACACTAAAGCACCACCTTGATAATACACGAAGTATGTTTGGGCGAAATCAAGTGCCTACGCAAATTGAAAGCGTATACCTGTATAGTTAGAGTTTAGAACGTCACTGGCCTCGATTCGGGATGTCATGCTCTAATTCTATTTTTAAAATACAGCTATCCTTTTCGTTTTTATGACCAATGAAAGAGAGGTGATGAACGAATGATAACCTAAAATAAGGGCATAGCTGTCAGTTTAAGAGATTTTTAAGTCATATGTTTTAAGTGCTCTCTAACATTGTGCAATCGACACGGCTATAAGGTTCAAATTCGATGTTTGACAGCTCTAATATTAGGATGGCCATCTCCTGTCCCTTTTCAATCTTTAAAAGGTAAAAAAGACGGACTAACTTAAATTAAGGATTAGAGCGTGATATCCCGAATCGAGGCCACTATATCCGACGTACCCATAGTTTGAAGAATCGCAATACTTAAGTGGCAGTGGGTGGGACACATTGCAAGAAAAACTGATGATCAATATTGGCAGGAAGGTTTTCCTGGCGACCATGGATCGGAAGACGAAGCGTGGGCAGGTGACGACCTAACGAAGATCGAGGGAAGCCGCTAGTTTCGGGCAGCGCAAGACCGTAGACCGTGTACCGTGTTGTAGATAGCCGTGATGGAGACATTTGACCAGCAGTGGACGTCTTTGAAGTGATATGACATATACGTTGTATTGAGTTTATGAATGTTTGTTGCAGCGTACGCCTTCCCCCCCCACTCCACCGCAGCGCCTCGCCTCCACCTCGAGCACGGAACAGCTGATCCCCCCTCCGTCCCCCGAACCCCTCCGCCCCGCCAAGAAACTCGAGGAAATCAAGACCATCAGGCGACAACCCAAGACTGGCTGGCTGTAGAGAAAATGAGGGGAGAATGAGGTTTTATATTCTGTTTTTGAAAATAATAGGTATTAAACAGAGGAATATACGGCGACAGTTTCAAGACCGGCTGGCTTAAACATGGCCGTAAGTGGCGTGTTTTCTTTATACTGTCTTTAAAAATAATAAGTAGTAGGAGGACCATCAAACGATGGCTAACTGAAGGCAATGAGGTTTATATTCTTTTATATTTCGTACGAGATTTTATATAAAAACAATTACGATCATCAAATGACAACCCAAGCCTGGCTGTCAAAATAGAAGCAGCGGGAGAGAGTTTTATTTATAATCATATTGTGTATAATAATATAGTTAAATAAAAAATCAACACCATCAGACACAGCCCAAGACTGGCTGGGTGTGCAGTATAATCAACTAAATCAGTGCAAACGACAAAATCTTTTATAAACAATTTGTCTAGATAACCCAAGAGAAGAGACGGGTTCTTGTAAGGGTAATGTTACAACAAAATTACCATCAGAGGTGCGAGTGTGTGTAGCGAATATGTTTTCACACTGCATGACGTCATCATCTGGAAATTTCGTATATTCAAGATCATCACATCAAGATATTATTCGAATTAACAATAAAATTACAACGCACTTGTGTTGGTATATTCACCGGTGAAATGCATCCTGACACCACCCAACCTAATCGAGTTCTCTGCATATCACAGAGTGTCATAACCCTTGATTAACTAAGTTACATCTGGCCTTGATCTACCGTGATAAGATACCTTTTCTTCTTTCTCATAATCTTTGTAAAACTAATCGTTAATTGATTTGGTTGGTCAGTGCGTTATGTTACATTCTATACATGTTGTTTTGTTTTCTACGATTATTTGTTTCTAATATTTATATCGCAGAGTTCTCTGGTTCTTACAGCTTAGCCTTATACCGTGAGTTATCCATTTTTGCGTTTTGTTACGAGTGATTCTCTTTCTTATTTTGGGAAAGCAGAGATAATAATATTATCTTACTAATAAGTATAGCATTTTTCATCTTCAAGTAATATTACCAAACACTTTTATATAAAAATTACGCTTATCTTATACAAACGTCACGATTATTATTTTATGCTACAATTTTGCGTAAATCTTGTTTACAATGTCGGAGTATAAGAAATAAGGATTCAGGATCGCAATAAAAGCCGATACTCTGACCTCCTTGAAACATGTGGACGTAGGCACCAATAACATAATCCCCAAATCTGACCAGCGCGTGACGTGGACCTAAAGCTAACTTAAGCCAGCGGATGGGATCAATAGGGGATCGGACTGTTCACCATATTTTATGAATTTACCATATTTTATGAATTATTTTTAAAATATAGATTAGTGGCAGACGATACGCGAAGAAAAAAACAGAATCGGTTGAAAAACTAATTTACTGTGATTTTTTAAAGTTTCAATATGTCTGTCTCTTTCAAAACGATTTTTTGTATGGATATTATATGGCGTTACTAACAAATGACGTCACAAGTGGGTATGTGCCTCTCTGTCTAATCTTGAATTTCAAATCTTTATAACTCGGTCAATTTTAAAGATAGAGCAAAAATTCTTTTAATGTTCGATAGCAAAAACTAAGAAGATTGGATTTATAAAATAAAAAAAAGTAGTCCGATCCCCTATTCCTGCCTAAACTGACCTGTGCTGAACAGTCCACTGCTGGACTATAAGCCTCCTCCAGTGGAGGGTTTTGCCATAATCTCCACGCTTGGCAGGCGGGTTGGACATCGCAGATTAAAAGTTAAAAGGTTACTGTATCAGAGAGCGCTGCTGCCCGTTCCCTGTTCAATGTGTAGTCCCTAAGTCGCCTCTTACGACACCCGCGGGAAGAGTAAGGGTTGGTGTCAAATGTATTCTACTTTGCCGTCACCGCACGGCGTCTGACATATAAATATTCATAATTCACAAAAGCGCTATGATGGAACATATTGATGCTTCCGACTGCTATCATTCTAAAAAAGGGAACGGGCAGCAGCGCTCTCTGATACAGTAACCTTTTAATCTGCGATCTCCAACCCGCCTTCCAAGCGTAGAGATTATGGCAAAACCCTCCATTTAAGTGGAGGAGGCTCTTAGTCCGCAGTGGACTGTAACGGGCCGTTGATGTTTGATGTTGATGAAAAAAAAATTTACTTGTTGCGGCTACGGCTGTGGCTACAGCGGCGTAGCTTATCGTAGCAACTAGGTAGAAAAACAACGCATTTCTTCCGTTTTAAAATTATTCTCAGCTTTGTTCTTTATGTTTTATACACTAAAGACATTCTGAAAATACCAACATTTAGATTCTACCTTACAGCATTCCTTTAGTTTTGAATTCGGAGAATAAGGACCAATCTCGTGGACTTGGTGACAAATGTTCACAGTAACAAGCGCGGTGGAAGGGTAGTTTCAGAGCGTCAAATTCATGACTAATATGAATGTCCGATAGACCTCTTTAGTCGACTTGTTACGCAAAAACACATGACACCATGTCGACGGAGTGATTTTAGTTATTTTACTTTTAAATATTATGCCAATTTATTCGTAGTTTTGTAGTTATTAGAACTACAGCGAAGTAAAATATAACAAACCTACTCAGTTACGCCTCGATAAATACGACCAAACTGGTCCAAACCTACGTTTGTGACATGACGTTTGTTTGTAATCTACCTATCACTAATCGAAAATAATTAAATAATCATGTGAGTTTAACTCTGTGAATGTAAAAAAAACAATTGTTTTATTTAAATATTGTGTAAGTAGGTATACAAGCACTTTGTAATTGACATATCTAAAGAGTATTGTATTTTTGTATCTTGTACTGGTTTGGAAGACAAAAGGATCTCATTCGAATAATTTTGTAAATTGTAATACAAATGAAAAATAAAACTATTCTTAGTAATACTGATATTTTATTAAATGACATCTTAATTTATTTAGGGTTTATTATTTCGGAAGTAACTTGAATAGTTAAATCTTGAACATAGTTAATATCAATTTTAAAAGCTAAAACATTTCCTTCTTTCCCGTTGTCCCTTATTAATCTCGAATTATTACTATTGTTCTTGATTTTTATCAAAAATGTAGGTAAAGAAAATATGAGTAATAGGTAATTATATCCGCTCTACGCTTCACGTGACCGATGTAACGAAGGATGTAAATGTAACACACAACTTTGATATTTAGTTGGCCTCGAGAGTAACTTCCAGCATCTGATTATCTAATCAGCGTTCCTTGTGTGGAGTTAATTAGGTTGGTTGAGGGACATGAGGTATTGATCACCTTACCTGACTTCAAAGAAGAATTGATTTTATTTTGACCTAGTGTCATGAGAGCCTGCTATGTTTTTTCAGATGTACTTCAAATGTGTACCACTTTCTGTGTGTGTCTTTCTTTATTTACCTACGGAAATGGCTTTGAAACATTGATTTACACCAATGCTTTGAAATAATAAAAGCATCTTACAAAATATATATTTCTTATCTCTCTTATGGTTTTAAGTCGGTCCAGTGTTCTATGATGAACTACCCGCTGAAATTAAAAATGAAATATCTGACACAGCATTTGGCCGTCGACTGAAACAACCTTTTATTGGATAACCCATTGTGCTCAGTAAATGAGTACAAAAATATTATAAAAAAAGTATGAAATTTTTATTTTTAATCATCTGACAAGACATTTTTTTATGGCAAAACCCTCCACTTAAGTGGAGGAGGCTCACAGTCCAGCAGTGGACTGTAACGGGCCGTTGAATTGAATTGACAAGACATTTTTTTTTTAATTCTATTTGACGTGCTCTTTGCGAATTTTTTATAGTTTTAGAAATTTAAATGTTATTTAATTTGCAAATCGTGTTAATAAATGAAACTAAACTAAGTTGGTACAATATAAGTGATGTGGGGCCATTTCTCACCTTCGAGTGTTCTCATCTCGCACACGGCCATCTGAACCCACAAAGCTCGTGCTACGGGTACTTATCAGACAGCTGATATACTTACATTATGCAAGTAGCCTGCATGCAAGTTGCATGCAGCTTGAGTAATGGAAACGTAAACTTGCATGCAGGCTGCAAATTGCATGCAGGTAGTTTTTAACTTGTAAACATAATGCGCAACTGACGCTTGTCTGCGCAAGTGATATGCAACTTGCATGCGAGGTTCAAGTTCTATAAATTAAAGTTTACAATTCAAGTAACTTGTACGCAAGTGTGACGTCATACTTGCATGCAAGCACTTGCACAATGGAAACGCGCCCTTACTTAAATAGATAAATACGACAACTTTACTCAAGCCCTAAGGCAAGACAAACAAACAAACAAACATACAAACAATAAACTGTTTTGTGTTGCTGTACACAGACATAAAATATCTTATTGTATTGCTTTAGGTAATATATAGGTATATAGACTTGTAACTTAGTTGTTTATTGAACTCTGTATTGCTTACACTAATAAACATTTTCTATTCTATTCTATTCTAAATACATACATAAAGATATAGATGTAACTCACTTTTCGCATAATTTATGAACCTTGTGATGCTTTTCTAAACTAGCTGTGGCAGCTTAGCGTAAGGTCTTATTTATTTTATTTATTTATTGAAAAAGATACACCTTCGACGAATTACTTAACTTCACACAAATATGGTACGGTATCATTCTAGGTAATAAATCTTTACAGTTGTATACGACACTACAATTAAATCTAAACGAAAACAAATTTTTAAGGGGGTACCCTATGTGAACACTAGGACTTGGATTGGACTTGGATAAAAAATCATATCTTAATGAAAACACAAAATATAAAAAATATGAACGATCAAATTGTTTCATTAGTCTTGTTGTATTTTTAGAAATGATAAATTCAGTATTGTTAATTGTAGTAACAGGTAGCGAAAGTGCTAATAACGGCCGTTATTAGCACTTTCGCTATCTCTTACTACACCGTATAAGATTTTATAAAATTCGGTATTTCTAAAAAACACACACACTACACTTTAAAATGATCGTCCACTTTATTAATATATTTAGTTTTTTCGGAGTTATGATTTTTTTTCGAAGTGGCGCTAGTGCGCAGTCAGGTAGCCCCCGTTTTCCAGCCTAAGTTCCACAAAAAAAATCATAGATGGCGCTGAAGACGGACTTAATAAAAAAAATTTAATAATATTAGTACAGCAAAGTTTAATTATTACTTACTAATACTATTAAGGTAAGGGACAAAATGCCGAAAATGAGCTGTGAATGTTTTGCACAGTTTTTTTCGCTCTTTCCAATGGAATATTTGAAAAAATCTAGCTTGAAATAAATGTACCTATTATACCTATAGTTCCTCCACGTAAAAAAACCTGCCGGTAACTGTATTTACAAGCAGGGGGACGCCTACGTCGATTTGCAAAAGTACACACGTGGAAAATTAAGAATTAGGACTCTAAAAAGGTCGTCGCTTTGATTGCTTTGTAGCTTGCTTTCACAGTGTGTTAAAATATTTTCGTCTATGGCTTTCACCTTTTAAAAATCAATGAAACCTGTAAAACAGGACGTGCTTGTATCCATGACAACGACAGCTGTTTTGTCAATCCGTACTCTCTGGTCAACCCCGACCATCCCGACGTGCTAACTTTTGTTACAACTTTTTATAGTTAATTTTTAATTCGTATTTTTAAAGTAAAACGTAAGAAAAACCAAAAATGGGGGAGGCGCAGTTTGGAGTGCGTCATGTGATAGGGGCTCCTGTGACAATAACCAGGCTTTCTGAACAGGCAATCGTAGCTTTGCCCCCGAGGACAGCTAAGTTTAGCCTCGCCGAGTGGAGACTCAGCAACGACCAGCGATGCAGGAACACAGAAGACCAGCAGCAGCTAGCCGACAAGATCCTCGGAGAATGCTCCAAAGTCCGCGAAGAGACCGAAGAACGCGCCATGATGATGCAGTCTACCTCCGAGAGACGCATGGAGGAACGCATAGGTGACGTCGGCTTCAACAAAAATGAATTGGAGATCCAAAGGACAGAGATCTGTCTCGAACTTGAAGCTCTAAGCATATACAAAGTACGACTGCAAGACTGCCTCGCTTCTCTCCAAGCCAACGCCTTGACTGTTGTCAGAAAATGCTTGATGCTGCGAGATGGACGACTGGGGATCGACCTGGTCGTGGACGATGTGGAAGCCGCCCTCCAACAGGAAATTGAGACGATTCTCGGCGGGCAAAGTCTGCTGAAAAGACTTCTTGAGCAACTGCAGGAGCAGATGAGACGCTTGCGATCCACGCGATACATGCTTGACCGCGACCTTCAGTACAAACAGCAAGCTATCGATATCGACAAAAGCAATCTGTCTTTGAAACACACGGATCTCTGTCTATCTGTTTACGAAGGTTATGTCGGCCTCGATCCAGCGAACATTTCGGCAGATGAATACAACGCTTATTCGGCCAAGAACATTCGTGATGCAGCTAGAGAGGTTACTAGTGCGCGTCCCATCCGCATGTACGTCGACACTATCCTCAAGCAAGTCATTGAAGATCTCTGGTCTGCATACAGGAAAACCAACCATGAATTCAACGAGCGCATCAAAGACACGCGACGAGCGAAATCTAAGCTGGAAGATATGCACCGCGAAACTTCCACAAAGATTTGTGACATGCAGCATAACATTATTTTGTTACAAAAAGCGCTGGCCGATAAGGAAGGTCATGTTGGTTTGGCGCATACAAGATTAGGAAGACGCGCTCAGCGAACTGGCGCTGAGCTGGTGAGGGATCCAGCAGGTCAATCGCTTCTGTACGAGTGTCAGCTGATTCGTTTAAGCGTTGAACAATTGCAGCAGATGCTTCACGAAGCGACTTCTTCGCTGCGTTACCTCAACCAAACGCAGATCCAGCTCGAAGAGGATATTAATGTCAAAATGAATACTCTTAAAATTGATGAAGTCGATTGCATGACTCTTCGAGAGACCATGGACTATCATGCTTACTGAACAATAAGCTGGAAACTGCTGAATTGTCTAGAAGAGAATCTAACTGAAATATCTGGTTTCATAGAAAACGCTTTTATTTGTTCGATTGTGCAAAATTTCAAATGTGTACTGTCCTAAGCTGAGTAGTTTTTGCATGAAAATAAAGTGAAAATCCTAAATTGGGCTTTACTTATAATTCGAACAAGTAAGTACATAAAATAGGTAAGCACATAATAGAAAATAGGTAAGTACTGCTTGAAAATAATTTCAAAAAAGGAAGAAAATGGTTAAGATTTCCACTGGCTGTTCAAAACTGTAAAAAGCACATACCTTTTATATTGGATTCCTTGTTTTTCACCGACAAAAGCAGTAAATTTTGACTTGTTTGTCTCAATATTTTAAAATGAAGAATTTCACATTGCATTGGTTGTGTTGTGATGTCATCGTCATTATTATCCAAAGAGCTCGCCGTCTCGGAATATTTCAAAACATTCACATTTTTAGGTATTGTCTGCCGATTTATTTGTATTAGTTTCATCACCATATCTTTATTTTGGTAATTGGTGTCTTGAATGAGGATGACTTGTTCAAATCGGTTATTGGAAAAAATAATGTTTTTAATCAGTCCAAAAATAACGTTTTTTTTTATTGTTCTAGTTTTTGTCGGATCTAATTGTTTAGCGTTGTGGCTTGGGAGTATCGGCATTATTCTGTGGTTTTTATTATTCTATAACAATTTTAGGTGCAATTTTGTAAATTTTGTTTTAGAGCGCAGCCTTGTTGGTTCTCTTTTTTGTTTTGTTTATTATTTCAGGATATTACCTACACTCGATTATCTGAAACTATGGTTTGGAAGATATATTAAGCCATTCGTTCCGGTCTGAATAATTCTGACTCAGCAAGGTTTGTAAGGTCAGATGACCTTACAACCTTCATAATGATGATATAATTTAAATACAATCTATTTTTTTTTCATAAAAATCAGACCGTTCATACCTGAAGTGAAATTAAATGAATAGTTTATTAACCTTTGGATGTTACCTACTTCTGAAGCACATGGACTATGAATGTTTGGTAAATCATTGTACTTTTAAAAAAAATCTATTACAACTCGTCACACGAGGTTAGTTATAAAGTTGTTTGTCAGGATGCGCACAAGCAGTGAAGTGCTATTGGCATTGGCGTATTTTATGCGGGTACCTCCTGTAGCATGGTCAATTCCCTACTTAGCTGTGTCCGTTTTTACCGGAAATACTATAGTCTCCGAG
Source organism: Carpatolechia fugitivella (assembly GCA_951230895.1). Classification (NCBI taxonomy): domain Eukaryota; kingdom Metazoa; phylum Arthropoda; class Insecta; order Lepidoptera; family Gelechiidae; genus Carpatolechia; species Carpatolechia fugitivella. The sequence continues at coordinate 11,923,624 of OX579654.1, read as the reverse complement.
TCGACGACTTCTTCATTGATGGATAAATGTGAGTATGTTTTCATTACGATGTAGTAAAGCGGTCTGGAGCGTTATGTTTTCTGTATTTATTTACAATTTTACTTGCTTCGCCAACGTTGTTTTCTATGTTTTCCATAGGAATATTTATATACCTCAGATTCTATATAATAAGATTCGTTGCTCCGTTGGAAGAGCGAGTTGTGTTACTTCTTATCGACTAATGAAATAGATTTAGGTGTTTTTAGAAATGCTAATATAAGACATGGGAATAGACATAGATGGTATAGAAGAAAGAAATATGAATTTTAGCCTATAAATAACTTAAATAATATTTCGATTATTTCGTAAGGTGGTATACCTAAATTCAGATTTATTAACACTGTGTTTTCAGCTTTATCAACTCGCGGGCCACAAATTTTACAGTCAAAAACACACGCCTTATGTGTCACTAACATTAGCCAAGAATACCAAGTACCATTATCACTTGATGATGATCCTTCAGATGGACCTGAGTCTTCAAGTCCTGAGCCTATTCTCATAAAGGTATTTTAAACAGAAATTATCTTATTAATGTGCAATTCTAGAAAAATTGGCTTAAACGATTTGAATATAATAGGGGATCGGACTACTTTTTTATTTTATAAATCCAAACTTCTTAGTTTCTGCTATCGAAAACTAAAATAGATTTTGCTCTGTCTTTAAAATTGACCGAGTTATAAAGGTTTGAAATTCAAGATTAGACAAAGAGGCACATACCCACTTGTGACGTCATTTGGTAGTAACGCCATAATTAATCTCCATACAAAAAAACGTTTTTGAAAGAGACAGACATATTGAAACATTAAAAAATCACTGTAAATTTGTTTTTCAACCGAGTCTGTTTTTTTCTTCGCGAATCGTCTGCTACTAATCTATATTTTAAAAATAATTCATAAAATTTCATAAAATTTGGTTAATTTGGGAACAGTCTGATCCCCTATTTTGTATTTGGGTAATATTTTATCTTCCTTGACTATATAGATGTCAGTTTGGTCGCAAAGACGGAAACTAATATCGGAAAATGTGTAAAGCAACGCCCAACACACGGCACAGGGATGAGTGGCTGGGCATAACGGGACTCGCACACTCAAATCGATTCATAGGCTTCCAATTAAATTGGCGGAGCGCTATATTCAGCAGGCGACAGGCCCGTCACCTAGTGGGGGCGATGACCGGACATTTCGGTACTGGCGCCCTCCTTCATAAGATGGGCCTAGCAGACACACCCACCTGCAGAGCCTGCAGGGTTGAAATAGAGAGCATGGAACACCTCCTGGGTACATGCGATGCCCTGGCTAGAAAGCGAATGCGCCTCATGGGATTGGGCTATCCAAGACCCAAGGACTACAGGTTCACACCCCCAGGTCTCACTATAAAGCTCATGGCTGAATTGTTTGACGAACTGGGGAGTGATGAAGATTAGGTATCTGGGGAAGCATAAAAGATTCCATAGGCTCGAAGTGCTCCGAGACTTTGACGTCTCGGCCCCTCCAAAAATAAGATAAGATAACGCCCAACTCGAAAGAGACTGATTCTGATAGTTCTAAAAGAAGTTCTAGAATTAACTGTTGTATTTTAGCACCTTTACAAGAGCGGTCACTCCAAGCGACATCCGGAGCTATGTCCGTCCCAAGGCGCGCAAATCCGCGTGCTCATACTAGTCACGTCTGCACCGGCGAATTTTGAAGTCAGATACAGCATCAGGCAGACTTGGGGCCGCTACCAGGAGAGGGAGGATGTGGCTATTGCGTTCGTGTTGGGAAAGCCTCCTGTTAGACTCGAAGGTATAGAAATTATCTACGTCTAAGCCGTGGTCCAAACATCATCCCAGCCCATCTGTACATATAAAGATGAATCCCTATTTCCCTTGGTCACGACATCACGCGTGAATGGCTGGACCGATTTCGCTAATTCTTTTTTGTTGTGTTTGGAGAAGGTTCTTATGAAAGAAAAAAATAATAAAATTGCGCGAAAAATTAGATTTTAGAATACATAACCAACCACCATATTAAATTATTTTTAAGTAGGTAGGTAGGTGAATTCCGGCTTAATTCCTGGAAGGAGAGATACCCCTCAGTAACATTTACTCGAACGAAAGAGAGCCTCGCCCCTGGGCATAGTTTACCTTGGCCGACGTGGAAGTCTCTTAACAGACTCCGGACTCAAGTCGGTCGAAGTAAAGAAAACATGTTTAGGTGGGGATATACAACTGATAGTGCATGACTCTGTGGTGTCTCTCCACAAGCAATGGCTCACTTACTGTCTTGCCCAGCGTGCCCCACCACCTGTACACGCGAAGACCTCTATAATGCCGCAGATAATGCCATATCTGTGGCAGAGTATTGGTCTTCCCAAATTTAGTCGCCGAATCGACTCGAAAAGAAGAAGAAGGTAGGTGAAGGGTAGGTACAGGGTAGGTGTAGGGTATATGTTGGGAAAAATGGCAGGACAACGTCTGCTGGGTCAGCTAGTATTAATATAAATTTCTTATTTGTTCAATGTTAAATCATATTCTTCCTTTTTCATTTCACCAGCAAACCTGACTGCGGAAGATCAAGTGTACGGAGACTTAGTGATTGGACACTCATTAGACCAGTACTGGAGTCTCCCGTTAAAGACTATATCCTTGTTAGAATGGGCCAACACCTACTGTCCTAAAGCTGGTTTCGTCTTTAAGTGTGATGACGATGTCTTTGTCAATATCCCCGTCTTGTTGGATTTTATATATGATCCTAAAATATTGGATGCTAAGAAGACTATTTTTGGGAACGTAAGTTGCCATTTTCCATTTTTATTGTTTGTTTGTCTTTTTGTTGCGGTTGATCCTGGCTTAATTTGGAGACCCAAATGAATGAATATACCTTATTGCACACACAGAAATAAAAACAGAGTGGGAGTAAGAACAGGAAGACGATTGTTATTGTTTTAATTTACTATATAGCTAATGTTATTAACGTACAGAGAGCGTCGGTGTGTTTTAGTTAGGAAAGGTTACACGAGTTCCCGTTAGGAAGATGGGTTCGATCCTCATCACGTACCAATGTTTGTGTTTTCGAATTTGGAATTCATATGCACGTTTATTCGATGCTTTTACGGTGAAGGAAAACATCGTGAGGAAACCTGAGAAGAAATTCAAAGGATGCGTGTGAAGTCAACCAATTCGCACTGGGCCAGCGTCGCCCTAATTCACTCGAGCCCCTCGGTGGGACATATATATGAGATGTTGATGATACTTAATTATTAATACACAGATCCGTCAGAAATTGCTCACCAACCGCGATCCAAACCACAAGCACTACATACCAAAGGAGGAATATCCCAAAGCGTCCATGCCAGACTACCTTGGGGGTCCAGCATACATGCTCACTAGAGACGCAGTAATACCCTTGTTGGACGCTGTATGCGACCAGCACTTTGTCAGAATTGAGGATGTTTTTATTACTGGCATATTAGCTGGGTCTGTTGGTGTCAAGATACAACATGAAGCTGTGTTCAACAGTGATAAGATGCCCTTCCTTCGTGTAAGTTATTGAGGATAATTAACATTATTGGAAGGTGTTGGATTGAGAGTTACTTTGTAAACCAAACTTAAGGTTATTAGATAAAAATTATGAGTTTGGATTTTCTAATAGTGGAATCGATATTCTTATTGTCCGCTGGACTCATGGTTACCTACACCGTTTTGATACACCAATGTATCGATGGGTATTTTTTTACTCGTGGTCACACTGCACTGTGTAACACTATCAAAATATACTTGTAGTCACCCTACAAGTGTGTGACTGAAATTCCTAGTGAAAAGATAATTTATGGATAAAATCGTGATGTTGTTTTTGCCCCTGCATATCCGTAGTCGGCAGCATTATGTCAGTACTACATTGGCATTCTCTAGCGATTACTGTAATGATTTGTTAATGTTAATCATAAGTAGTAAAGATCAGTGTCAAATTTCAGTTTCAGTATTTCTTCGCCACAATATTATTAGGATTTTTATTTATTTATCTAGCCGGTGACAGATCTGTGCAAGCGCATCGCTACCCACCCGATTCAAAGGAAGCAGATGTTAGAGATGTGGCTGCAGATTTACGACAACCAAGACGTGTACCGACAGAATCAAGCACCTAAACCCATCGAGTGTGTAGCGCCTAATTTGTACCCCGTTCCTAGAATACAAAGAACGCGTTACAATGTCCTCAGCGAAATATTCTGAAGGAATCAACACCCAATCGGTTGCAGAGTCGATATAATGCAGTTAAGCTCATACCGTAAGAACTCTATTTATTAATCTATGGACATTCATACAAATTAATAGCAATAGGGAATATGCACTTTTTTTTTAAATTCATTAATATTTTATATGCAACGCGCGCGATATTTTAACATTCCTTTGTCTGCGGCGCTTAGCATCGCCTGCGCTGCTGCGTCAATACGTCTTGACAGCCGCATTCAAATATTTCAAGGTTCAGATAAACACGTAAAAAAATATTTTTCAAATATCTTGCTCAGAAACAAAATTATAAGGCTGTTGATGGTTAGACAGAGAGGTTCGACGAGACCTATGACGTCATTCAAATTAAAAAATTCAAAATATATTTATTTATTTATTTATTTATTGACACGTCTACAGTATACATATTATAACTTACATCTAGGTTACAAGTATTTAGTTCGAGGCTGATATGCATACCTATTACAGACATGTACAGCATTCACAGGATAGTATAACACCTTAAATATTTTAATAAAGTATATCTACTTAACACAATAAGTTCTAAAAAATTTGAGCTGAAACCATCAAATAAATTAAACATTACAATCAACTTCCAGAATTGATATTTACGCACATATATTATATATTTTTTTAATGGTCACGCGGGCAATACATCCGCCATAGAAAATTTTGTAAGAGGGATAGATACTGGAGGGATATTTAATGTTTTATCTAGTTTGTTTTTCAATCAATTTCGATTCTGTGTTGACTGTCAGTATTCTATTTTTGTATACTTTCAGTAGAACTATGAAAAAAACTTATTTTTTTTATGCATATTCCCTATTGTGTCTCGTCACCTCTGAATATTTCTACTTTTAGAAAATTTCCAACTGACTGCAGTGAGTGATTAAAACTTCTGTATTTATGGTTATTATTAGCAAAATAATGTAACAAATTTTTGACTAAAAGTGTGAATCACTGTTTTAGTTTTGTACAGTTGGCCAAATAATTGGTATACCACCACCGTAAGGTAAGGTTCAAATCGCCATTTGAAATCGTAAAACTACAGATTACACTAAGTGGGTTCTGCCCTGGAGCAGAAAATTATTTTTTTTGTTTGCAGATTGATTTGTCAGATACCGAGATAAACAGTTTTTTTTTTTTTGACGGACCTAATTACTATTTATACCAGAGTGGTAATATAGTGGGCGCGGACTTGCGGGGGAGCATGAAGTTTTCGTGAACTAGAAAAATGAAACAAAAAATGGTAGACAATTTTCTTGGCAGACTGTACCTATGTCTTGTTAATCTTTATTGACACCAGAGGGGCTTGAGGTCCGTTACCGTTGTAGACCTAGCTTACAACCCACACGATGAAGAAAGGAAGGCAGAAATATTTTCCAAGCCATTTGCCATTCGTAGTATATACCTATTGTTCAAAGTGAGCAGGAAAAAAGCGGCCATTTGCCCGTAAAGGATTGTATTTAATTTAAAACACCTTATAATTTGTAAATCCCACGGGCGGTAGAAAGTAGTCATGCAACAAAGAAAGTGTAATTCCACCTTCATTTGTAATACCTCTCGCGTTTTTAATCTGCCCTAGGGCGCTATTCTTAACAAAGGGGCGCAAATTACGGAAACGCTACACGTTAATTTATTTTCGTTGCTACTTTTAAGAACAACAAAGTCATTTGATCTCCGTTTGTAAATATATTTGCTTTACTCATTTGATTTTTGATGTGTTCTAATCAAAATAACAAAGTAAAACATAAAACAAAAACAATGTATTGGGTGGGGTAATAAATTATCTTATCTGTGAATACCTGTAATTGGCTACGTTTCTTATTTCCAACTTGGTATTTCGAATAAAATAAAATAAATGAATAAAAATAAAGAAATTACTAAGAACTATTATTCTGGGTTCGCCGATAGGCTGTTCTCTCGACATTCATACTTGATGTACCGTTTCTTGCGTAAACTCATGCTAAAATTGGTGTCGCCAATCATACTAAATCTACCCAATCATATTTACGAGTACCATCTTCCAATAATCCTACTGCTGGACAAGTTCGTCGCTTTCTTCCACTGTTCCATATCCCAAGTTTCAAAATAGAAAAAAAAACACTACCTTGAAAATATTATTGGCGCTTCATTGAAAAAGAGTTCTATATTATTTTTTATTTATTTTTAAACAGTCTTACGTTTTTTTTTATAAAAAAACACATTTCCGCCTATTTTTGGAGCATGTGAGAGATCTGTCTAGCATACCTACTTGTTTTTAGTGTAGTTACTCAAGTTTTTGGCCCAATTTCAATCCAACTTTTATCTGAGATTGAGTTTTGGAGGTGGTATTGAAAACAACGGGTGTCATTCGTAAAACAAGCTTTTATTTTTTTAGATACTGTTATAATCTTAAATTAACTTACAAACTATGTCAACAAACTAGAAATTGGTTGTACAGACTAAAGAATGACTGGAACAAAGAATGTTTTTTTTAAGGATAGTACCTCTAATGGCTGGTTTACACGTATTAAGTTGTTTAGTAGTTACCTAAATTTTAACTAAATTTTAAGCAACTTAATGCGTATAAACAGCGAATTTGCAAGTTAAAATTTAGTGTGCAAGTAAACAAGTAGATTAGAACTTTTTCTATTTTTCAGGTAAGTTGGTGGGCGTGGCAGGCCACGTTTAGAAAGGCGCGATTTAGTTAATTTTAAGTTAAATGCGAAGTGCGAAGTTAAGTGCGAGTGTTTTATGTTTATTTTTTGGATATATTTTAATATATATTATTATATAGGTATAAAACATTAATGATTAATATATTATTAATATTAAATATTAATCATTAAAAATAATAATAATATAATATTAATTATACAAAAATAAATATTTTATTATACTTTATTATTATATTTATTACAGATTTGAATTCGCTGTTGATCGTCCATCTTGAGCTAACTAAAGACCTTAACTACTAAAATGACGTGTAAACACTTACTTAAAATTTAGTTGCTACTTAACAACTTAATACGTGTAAACCAGCCATAATAGTACTCTATAATAATATAGTTCTTTGATTTTGTCATAAAAAGTCATATCAAATATACGTAAGTATACCTACCTAGTGTTTTATTTTTACAATAAATGCTTAGAAATAAAGACATTCTATTTAAATCTTAACAAAAAATATAACACATTTTTTTTCTTTTCGTTAGTTTTTAGATGCTTTATTTACGTCTTAAATCCTAATTATTGCTCAACAAGGCATTTTGGTCTCTCACTAATACGTCAAATCTTTGGTCGAATATATCTAACACTAAACCTTAAAGCCATCCCGACACCATTTTTCCTGTAACCTTGGACTTGCCTTTGTCAGTTTTCATTGGAGAAGCAGTAGTTGAAGGCGATGGGATGGCCAGATCCTTTGGACTAGACAGACTAGATCTAGATTCCTTTGACTCCTTCCGCGCTGGACTTTTCACCGGAGTTTTTGGTTCAGGAGTCTTCACTTCCGGAGCTGTTAGTTGCCTGCTACTAGATGGTGTTGGAGTAGTCATCTGCTGGTATTGCGTTTCCAACGCTGATGCTGACAAGATCTGCTCAGAATCACCAGGTGTGGGCGTTGGGGACAAAGGCTTTTGAAGTCTGTCGTCTTCCTCTTTAGTGATGTATAGAGTTCTGGACGGCGATTCCGGTTCTTCTATCTGGATGATATGCTCTTTATTTTCGAATTGTGGCGGGGGCGGTAGACGTTTGTCGGTCACAGGGTCGAAAGCTGGAGTGCTGGGCTCTGATGGCTCTTGGGACGAAGATTTCAACGGTCTAGTCTGCTCCGACCCACCTTCAGAACCTAAAGGTGTAAACAACTTTGAGACTAACGTCAAGGAAGTAATAATGAATTTACAGCCAATTGGGTGAAGATGAAAAATTTTGATTGAAATGATACTTTCTTTTTATACCTGTCTCTTCAATGTCAGCTTCGACTCGCATTTCGTTGTCCTTCAGGCCTTCGTCATCTGAGGTCTCTGGGATGGGTGTGCTGCTTCGGAATGAACGACCTGCAAAAATATTTTTACATACTGATTGGTCTCTTTATTGCATTCACGGTGAAGATTTTCCTCTTGAAAAACCTTCCAGAAAATATTTTGATTAAAAAATACCGCTTAAAAAGCAGACATTTTGGATTTTCTTTTGTTTGCATTTGTTACATGCGCAAATCGAACTTTACTATTTCCTTATAGCATTTTTACGTGGTTTCCACCGCTGATCAACAAAATTAAATAATGAAAAATTCAGATACACAAATATCGAATATACATACTAAAAAAGATATTAAAAGCACATCACTATTAGATAGGTCTCTTCTCTAAGAGCGAACACGGAATAAACTTTGCATTAAAAAAAATAATGAAATTATGAGATAGAGAGAAGTATGAAATAACACGGAACGTGGCACGAGCTAGAGCAATCGGAAATGCATAGATCCCGCACGTTTCTATTATACTGACAGCTCGCTTATTTACATAATCGAATGAAGCCGTTTCAACCACAAACAATAACAAATTCATATTGTTATATAGTTCTATTTAACCAGTCCAGTGGTTTACTGTAAATAAGTAGGAACTTTTTGTAACATTTTTGACTTTAGTGCTAGAATGCTTACGAATAGAAAAAATCTACTTTTTTAAAAGTTGATAGTTATTACATTTTTACTGTGATTAAAATATGAAACTCACAATTTTTGCCCTCAAATTCCCGTGATTTTTTCTTTAATTAGACTCTATCTCTAGCGTTGGTGGTCTAGTGGCGAGGGCCTCGGGTTCGATTCCCACCACGTACCAATGTGTTTTCGAATTTCGAATTAATATGTACGTTTATTTGACGCTCTTACGGTGAAGGAAAACATCGTTATGAAACCTGCACGCACACTTCTGCGAAGAAATTCAAAGGATGTGTATGAAGTCGACCAACTCGCACTGGGCCAGCGTGGTCGACTAAGGCCTAATCGCCCTAATTCAGGGTAGGCTCGAGCCCCTCGGTGGGGACGTATATGAGCTGTTGTTGTAGACTCTATCTTATACTTTTATGAAAAATTAAACTTCCTTATTCAGTTTTATTTGCGATTTCCTTACCGCTCCTGTTCACACTCTTCCTCTTCGGAGTCTCGAAGACTTCATCCTCCAGCTCAGATTCTAAACCTCCCTTCTTCCGTTCCTTGAAATCTGACTTGATCTTATTCCTCATGAACTTGGCATATGCCACTCTGGTTGTCGGAGTCACATCGCACAGTTTTGGATTGTATTCTGCATGGAGAAAAATTAGTAAATGAAGACAAAATTGTAAACGTTAGCGTTGAAGATAAAAATGGGTTATCACAAATACTATGTATGGTATAGTACAGAACTTTAGACCTTGGTGGTAGATTACCTCTGTGGTCATAGTGTCCAAAGATTGGAAAGGTTACAAATGCTGCTAAGTTTTCTCTGTTTGCAAAGTGACCAATTTCAATCTGAGACCATGAAGTGCTAAATATTTTAGATAAGGTCATTTCTTGGACTACTTTTGCTGCTGGTGCACAGGTACAACCAATTGTGCAAAAAAGATTAGAGTACCCCAAAAGTTATCGGTTTTCACTCTGCTTACACACGCTTGTGTAAGCACACCACACATTTCTATGAAATGGGTAATGAAATGCCTGCTTACAACTAACCTAAAAGGTAGTTTGAAACTTACCCAGCAGTTTCTGAGGGTCGATGGTCCTCGCTTGCACATTGTCCAGGATGTGCAGCCTCAGAGACTGCCGGCTGCGTCTGGTCTCCTGGGCTTCCGTCGTGCCAATGGGATCTCGCTTGACAGTGTTGGTGCGGACAAGGGCGTTCCAATCACGTTTTTTACTGCAAAATGGCACATATCTTAAAGACTAGACTATTTTAACTCCTTTTCAGGGTTCCGTAGTAAAAAAGGAACTCTTATAGTTTCGGTCTGTCCGTCTGTCTGTCTGTCTGTCCGCGGCTTAGCTCAGAGACTCTTAGTACCAGAAGGCTGTAATTTGGCATGGATATACATATGAATCATGCCAACAAAGCCGAAGAATAAAATCTTTTAAAAAAAATTTTTTTAGCGTTCCTCTGGTACATGTCAAGAGGGGGTTATTTTTTTTACGATTACCTTATAGTGTGAGGTATCGTTGGATAGGTCTTTTAAAAACAATGGGGGTTTGCTAAGACCATTTTTCGATGATAGTGTAAGTTTTAGAAATATTCCGTTTCAAAGTGCTTATTTTTGTTAGAGTCAAGTTTCCCCCCCTCTACCAGCGAAACCGTTGTATATGGAAACGTGAAAAAAAGCATGGTAGTAGTGTATATAATGAATTTAAAAGAAAAACTATCAACATCAAGTAGGCTTTACGGGTTATCGAATAATAGACCAACTTATAAAAAGTACAAGTAAGAAATTTGGTACTACAAATATCATAGAAAAATATTTTGATGAATGTTAGAAGGCTGGGTTAGTATTGTTTGCCGATGATACTTCTTTGATATTTAAAGTTAAAAGACAACAATCAAACTATGACGACGTAAACAATGCTATCTCTAGTATAGTGAATTGGTTTACTGTTAATAATCTATTACTTAATGAAAAGAAAACTAAATGTATTAAATTCGTATTACCCAATGTGAAACCGGTAACTACAGATATATTTATAAAAGGACAGAAATTGGACCTTGTAGATTCGACTGTCTTTTTGGGCATTACTTTAGATGCCAAACTACAATGGGATTCTCATATAAATAAATTGTCGAACCGACTGAGTTCAGCAGCGTTCGCAGTTAAAAAAATTAGAGCCCTTACCGACGTAGACACCGCTAGACTAGTCTACTTCAGTTACTTTCATAGTCTAATGACCTATGGTATTTTATTGTGGGGTCACGCTGCGAATGCTAATAGTATATTTATTTTGCAGAAACGGGCTGTTCGTGCAATTTATAGATTAGGGCCTAGACTAGAGTGTCACTGAGGGAAAAGTTTAAAGAAATCAATATTCTGACATTTGTGTCTCAATATATCTATGACAATCTTGTGTATATAAAATGAAATATAAGTAATTTTCAGAAGCACAGTGATATACACAATTTTAATACTAGAAATAAAGACAAGTTGGTTGCTTATGTCAGCCGGCTACATAAAATTAGTAATTCTTTTAAAGGCAATTGTATACGCTATTACAATAAGGTCCCTACTGATATTAAAAACTTGCCTTTAGACAAATTTAAAATAATTATAAAACAGAAATTGTATAAAAAAGGTTACTATAGGATATCTGATTACTTAGAAGACAGGTGTCCATGGGAATAGATTGTTTGAGTAGCAGGCTTTTTCGATATGTAATAAGCATTAATTTTGTAATTGACAATATTTTATTTAAAAAAGGAAACGCAAAAGATGCGACGACTGTGGAGTTTCTTCGGTGAGCTCTTCTCCACAGATTCCGCCATGTCATGCCAAAATGTAATGACGGATCTAAGTGATGTAATAACATCCTATGGAAATAAATGATTTTGACTTTGACTTTGACTTTGACTTTTGTAATTTGGCATGGACATACATATTAATTATGCCATCAAAGCTAAAGAATAAAATCTTAAAAAACATTTTTTTTAGGGTTCCTCTGGTACACGTGAAGTGAGGGTTATTTTTTAAATTCACGATTACCTTATGGTGTGAGGTATCGTTGGATAGGGTTTAAAAAAATAATGGGGGTTTGCTAAAACCATTTTTCGATGTTAGTTTACGTTTAAGAAATATTTTAAGTGCTTATTTTTGTTAGAGTCAAGTTCCCCCCCCCCCCCCCCCCTCCCTACCAGCGAAACCGTTGTATTTGGAAATGTGAAACAATTCACGGTAGTAATGTATATGATGAATTTAAAAGGAAAACTATCAACATCATGTAGGCTTTACAGGTTAACGAATAATATATCAACTTATGAAATGTACTTGTACTAGTAAGAAATTCGGTACAAATATCATAAAAAAATACTTTGATAAAATTTTAACTGTTTATGTAGTAAATTTAAGTATTAGGCAACTACGGAACCCTACACTTTGCGTGGTCCGACACGTGCTTGGCCAGTTATTAAAATAATTATTAGCTGCCGAGTCACTGTTGTCGCGGTTGTTGTGTGCCTATACTTTGCTGGTTTTTTTTGTTATGAACTTGTAACTTTTATTTAATTTACTGAGGTTAGACCGGAATATGTAATACCTTGTTAGGTGTCCACGATACAGGCTTGCCTAGTGTGGATGACACGACAGAACCTGATCCTTGTAAAACATCTTAAACATGTACCTACTTTATAGTTACACCATATTAATTGTAAGCCTGTTCTGCATGTTTTAAATAAATTTTTACTTTACTTTACTAGCTATTGGTAGCGCACCAGTTGTCGAACGGCAAATTGTACATTTAAAAAAATAAACATTTTAGTTTACATCTAGTCCTATACTTGTTCATACCATTTCCAGCTCTGAAAAGATCCACGGTCTTGAACTTGACGCAAAAAATATTACACAGTAGATTAGATTTACCTATACCTGTCAGTGCTGCCTTTCCTGACGATAGCTTTGGCAATCTGACTGAAGACATCTTTGGGTTTACTCTCCTGGGATATGACATCCTTAATGATTCCTTCCACGATGCCTATCTGGAAGTCTTTTAGGATCCGCCTCTCCATAACCTTGCCTTTCTTGCCGGCCACTGAAATATACTTTTATTTTATATCTGCTTGATTGAAGAAAATACTATTTTCATTATCCAATAACTGCAAATGATTTGACTATCTTCAATAGTTACAATATCCATTTCTTCATTTATATTATTAATATTCTCCATGGTACAATAATTTCCATATCTATGTCATTAAATTACTTACCGGTTGCATCTTGAAGGTTGATCCTAGGCGTTTTCATGCCATTGTTGTGAAGTATGTCAATGAGTTCGTATCTCAGCGTGGAGATGTCTTGTCTGATCTCCATGACATCATCTTCCGTGACGCCGACTTCATCGCGAGCTCGTTGTTCGGCTGTGACGTAGCGACGAACCAAGACGCGCATGATTGCCTCGTGGTCTTGACGGGCTTTTTCACGAGATTTGTTCTATGCGGAAAACAAATAATTTATCATTCTTAATTCTTCGTAAAAGAACCCAGTTACTGACATCTGATTCAGCAGTAGATGAATGTGCATCTTCCGGCTTGCTGGTATAAGCCATATATTAGGAATATTCAGTAGTAAAATTACATATCTTATATGAATCTTGAATTATGATGGTTACAGAACAAGCCTACTTTTAAGAATTCTTTCAATAACTATGACTTAACTTACAATGATAGATCCACGTTCACGATTATTGAAGCAGTGTTTGATCCAGCCAACCATGTGCTTCGGAGTAGGAATGATGTTGAAGGGGGGAGGAACAGTATCACCATCATCAAAGTAGGACATCCAGAGGTTGCTTCGGGCAAACTTCCACTCAGTGTCTGCTCGTTCCTGGAGCAAGAAAGCTTGTAGAAAATAGTCTTGCAAATTAAATTGACAACAATAAACCTAAAATTAAACTATGTGTGTAACGTCTGCTCAAGTTCTTTGAAGTTACTGAATCAATTTTAGTAGTTAGTCACTAACTGTTAGTGATTATGTATGTTCAGTTTGTTTCTCTGGGTACTGCTATGGCTTCTTCGAACCAAGCAACGTTTGACTAATTGGATCTAAACATTTCTTCCGTTTCATTATGTTACCAACTCAATTGATAACCTTGTCAAAAATTACAAGTTGATAATATTTTTTTAATAATTAGATACCAAGTAATCTTACCGAAATGATTTGATATGAGTTGGACATCATGGCGATGAGCATGTTGAGAAGCACAATAATATTGATTACGGAGTACGATCCAAAGGTAAGTAATGCCCAGAACCTGGTAAAGCTTTTGATGCCAGTCAACTCAAACGTAGTCAAGTCTACGAGACCAAAGGATGCCCAAAAGAGAGATTGGGAGGTTTCAAATAAACTGCGAAAAGAAAGGTTAACTGAAGATTCAATTGTTAAAAAGAAATAATTACAGTCTACAAAGATAAAAAAATAACTCCTCTTAGGTATACCTAAAATATTGGTTGAGCTAAAACTTACTTTGCATATCTTCTCCATATAGTGCAAGCTCGTTCCTGGTTGTCGAAGTCTGGCATGCCATTAGGAGTGTGGTAGCATTTGTTTTTCTCCAACTCGGCATAATACCACATTAGTTGGTTCAAGCCTGGCGAAAAACATTTTAATATTAGCTCCCAACATTCAATTCTAAAAATAACTTGTTTTGTTGATAAATATAGCTTAAAATTATAACTCACCACATCCAAAGGCAAAGAGCACCAACATGTAGACAAAGAAGAATTTAATAATATCCAGGATCATTCTACCCAAAGAGACTTGTAATGGTCCGAGATAGGGGTTGATAGAGAAGATATGGACAAGTTTGAGAAACGAGAAGATCATGCCAGCTGCAAAGGCACCTTCAGATAGCAGCATCGGGTCGTAGGAGTCCCACCGTTCTCGGGGATACCAGGGATCCATGCCATTTTTGTAGTCTCGCTGGAAAATTCATAAATAAGCAACAATTATGAAGTTCTATATGGTATTTTAGGGTAAATATTGTTTCTAAACAAATGACTTGTCTTACCTGAACGATATACCAGGAAGACACTCTGAGACTGATCCAAGCAATATAGAACATGTTCGTGATGAAGTCCACTATATTCCACAGGTCGCTGATATACTCCATGATACCTCCAGTCCAAAGAGCTCGGATTTCTGCCCATATTAGACCTGACAAAAGCGTTCGGTGTGTAATTAAATGAAATGTGTGATTTTTCAATTTGAAAGAAATATGTAGGTAGGTACACTTTTATTGAAATGAGAATGTAATAATTTTAAAATTGATGATGTTAGCATTAAAAGTTCTAATTTTCAATTTTACTCATGCAGATCTTTGAAAAAAAAGTTGTTGATTTTGGTGTGAAATAGAAAAAAGATTTCTTCCCATTTTGAAAGTTACAGTTAGGTATCATAAAAAGCATGCCAAAACCGTTAAAATTACTTGCTATGAAGATGATGACGGTGAACTCTATGAGGCCTGGCAGAGCCCCTCGCTCGTGTTCTTTCCAAAACGCCACCAGCTCTTGGAGCCAGCGGATACCAGACCATTCGAGGACTAGGAACTCTGCTCGTTGGGATGCTAAAGATAAGAGAGCTGTAAAGGCAAAAAAGATGTAAAGTGAATATCATCACGCATATAGCTCTTATAGGGCACGGAACAGAAGTACCAGCGACACTCAGGAAGGAGATGATATATAATACCAGTCATCTAAAACTGCTAAAAATTAATTTCTTATATTCAAAAAAATCTAGACTAGCGTCGAGGGAGCAGTGCCAAGATGAGCCAATACTATGAATATTATTGGAATTTCCGTCAATTTTTCCACTCCAAAACCTTCCCTTTCATCGTGTGGGGTGTAAGATCGACAACAAACCTCACAAACCCTGGTCTGTGTTATAGAGCCGCTACCAAAGGCCACTCACTTCATGTTCTGCCCAAAAAGTATTCTTCACATAAATTATTCGCCTTGAAACTTTGACGACTGTTATCTTTTCAAGAATAATCCCGTTTAATAAATCCTGATCTCAATCAACTTAAATTGTTTTAAACCAACACACAAAAATAATATTTTAATGGTCATTGCGATAAAACCGACAGCTGAAATGGATTTCCGTATAATTTTTAATTGCTATGAAAATATTATCTTAGATAACATTGAATGGAGATGGAACGTTGTTATTCACGTGGATTTGTTAATGATTACGTTTTGATGTTTACGCATTAAATATAAAAACAATTATTTATTAAACCTTGCATTAGTATTTGAATCGAACGGTCAATTAGGACTTTCGTTGCTTAAAAATAGTTTTTCATTTCGTAATTTTGATTGTTTTTATAAGTACGTCTACATTGCTTTTTATAATGTGTTTTTATGCTGTAAAGGCATAAGAATGTCACTATGTAACCAAATATAGGTAACACCTTTTGCTAGGAAGTAACCATTTGTATGAGTTCTGTAAAGACTATTTGTATGAGTTCTGTACTCACATAGAAACAACATGTAGGAAGAACTATGGCAGATGAACTTGACGAAGGGTTTCTTCATGAATCTGCCATACTCGGAGTTTGGAGCCAGCATGTAAATAGTGCAGTACACCGGGAACATGATTCCCAGTTTTGCTACCTGTCAATAACCATTATTTACTTATACTCTGTGGCTTCCTTCGGTGGCCAGCATTCAACAATTCAAAATTCGAAAGTATTAAATGTTTCAAAATTGAACAATTACTGGCACGTTTTGAAATTCGAAATTCAAATCTAAACAATACTCGTAATAGCAAAAAGTAGGTAAAGCGGCGCGGGAAAATAGTCATATCAAATTGGACACTTTTTGAAAGTCAAAATACTGGCCATCGAACAGAATGTAGTTGGAAAGAAATAATTAGCAAAATATATGAAAAATACGCCAACAACACGTTCCGTAATGCATCTGCGCTGTGCTAGCGTTCGGTTATGAATTTAAAGTTCAAATTCTGTTTTACAATCTCTTCTGAGCTCGCCACGAAAGTATTTTTTCCGTGAAGCTCGCTGTTTGATATTTCCCAGTATTTCAGAAGGTACGATAAGTCTGACTCTGTAGGGTTGTTATTGGTTTTCTGAATTCCGATGTCAGTGACACTACAGATTGACCATTTTTCATTCCTAAAATAGCCTATGAATAATGACAAAAATAAATACTTAATGCAACCAAAGAACAATAAATGCTTCCAGATTACGTGGCATGTCTAATGTAATAATAACACATTACAAAGTATGGTATTATTCTTAATACCTCCCTGATTACTTCTCTCTAATACTAGAATTAATCTGAGGATGTTAGTTATTAAAAAACTAACCACACTAACATAACCCTCGACACCTATAGGTATATGTCACGTTCATCAAACAAAATAATTTTTAAAGAACCTGTCATAAACTCAGTCATTAGAAATCAGAAAAGTTGAAGTTATTTTTTGTGAAGCTTGTGTATTTAAGGAAGATGAAGGTATTTAATTAAGCTGCTGAGCCGTAAATACATATTCTTACCTAATTTACAACCTACCAAACAACAATTAAAAAAAATATAGCAATGAAACTCAAAATAAGGTCTTACTTTTTTCACTGGCCGACGACACATTTTAAATAAATTCTTATTTTTTTTCTATAATGTACCTGTGCGCATTGGCCGACGATGTTTTTTCTCTTGAACCCAGGCAGACCTTCGTACCAAATTGCCCCCAGAAGTTGCTGCACGTTGGGGTGAGCCACGAACTGTGAACAATATTGATTTAACACCTTTACTGCTAAGGAAACTCGTAAAACTGTTCTATTGCCTGTACTGTGTTTACTTTTCTATCTTATATACCCTGTTTAACATTTGCAATAGTAAGTTGTGCCAAGCCCGGTTTGATTGTGTTAAGGGACTTACCAATGCGGTAGTGTTTTATGGATTGCCCTTTTGAGAACAGAAATAAATTAAGGGCCACCAAGCGATATTTTTTTCTTAGGTAAATATTATAGCAAGTGCCAAGTCCGGTTTGATTGTGTTAAGAGACTTACCAATGCGGTAGTGTTTTATGGATTGCCCTTTTGAGAACAGAAATAAATTAAGGGCCACCAAGCGATATTTTTTTCTTAGGTAAATATTATAGCAAGTGTAAAAAATAAAAAAAAATACTTAGTTTAATATAAAAGAAATGCTGTACGCGCTGGCATTAAAAATAAAACGAATATCTGAAAACAGGCACTAATATTATTTTTAATAATTCACTGATACATTTTTGTCGTAGCGTCGATTTGTAACATTTAATTTACTAGCCCATGCTACGCCGCCGCCCCGTAGCAATTTGCTACGGCTACAGAAGAGCTACAGCTACGATTTATTTTCACACTAATATTATAAATGTGAACCACCGGCACATCTAACCGCCCACCCTTGTATTTCGGGTTAATTCGCTTATTGTTATACATTACATTTGATTTATTGATAATTTTACGATAAATCAAACACACTTAAATAAACGTTAAATTAACAACTTTTTAACTAACATCAGCTGTAACTAATAGAATTATAAAGAATCACAAATATTCCCTGAAATGAAGGGTGGGCGGTTAGATGTGCCGGTGAGTATATAATTGGATGTTTGTTCCGCCTTCACGCTTAAAGTACTCAACGGATTCCCACGGGAAAATCTTACACAACGCGAGCGTAACCGTGGGCGGGCTGCTAGTTAAGATATTATTTAGTTGTGATACAATGGCGAACAACGATCTCATAACTGAATTTGACGATTAGTATTGCCTAGTAAGCAGTGCATTTACCTTCTGCGCGAAATGTCTCGGGTTTGATGCCCATGGGGATTGGAATGTCTTTTATCTTTGTTTACTTAATGTTTCTATGAAATAATTTCGTTTGAGCAAAAAATGGAGTTATGCGTGTGAGGAAGGGTGGTATTCTTTTTTGTGAAGGTTTTTCAAATAAACACCGTAAGTACCAAAGGTAAAATGAGAAATCACAAAAGCAGCAATATCACATTTCGGGTACCCATGAGATTAACTTCTACAGCCTGTAACGTCTACGTTTTGATAATAATTATAAATTTATAGTGTTTTTTGATATTTTATGATTCATTATTATTTTATGGAAAACGTTTTAACAGATAATTGGACAGTCGTTCTCAAATAATGCTTGGACGTGGCCAGAATGTATCCCAAAGGTAATCCGAAGTTAATTATGCTAAATTAATTTGTATTCTATTCGGTTGGCGAAACAAACATTCAATTCAAAATGTATTTTGTTTGTTTATTTACATCCAAAATAATATTCACTTTGTTTAATCAAAGGAAATTGTGAACATATTTGATCTAAGGACAAGAATGAAGAATATTCATCTAATAATTAAAAACACGACTGCTCTTGACTGAAAAATATTACCAGTGTCACTCAAACTAATGTAAGGATTCTAATGATACCCGATACATCAAAATCTGTTCAGAAATTTGGAAATTTTGGTGGAATAAAGACACTCACATCCACATGGACCCTGAATACATTACCCCCCCTTTTTGTGGGTAGTTGTGTAACAATTCAATTAATTGATTTTAAAAATCTTTTTTAGTTTGATAAATTTTCTTGGACAGTAGTCAAGTAAGAAGTTATTTGACCAAATACTTCTGTAAATATATTCTGATGAGACGAGACATTTTTTGACACAAATTGATAATTGTATTAGGTAACATATTGAAAACAGCGATAGATCATTCTGGTTTAAATGTAAAACTCTCCACAACGCGCATCTGTATCATCATAGCTAATCATTAACCAAGATTCAACAAAAATACTTATATTATTGTTTCAATTAAAAAAAATATCATTGTAACTTTAATCTAAACATTTTTTTTCGTCTTTTTTAATAGAACCCTCTAAAATATTATATCATTGAAATACTTATACTGTTGAAATTCTTATTTGTGAAAAACTCTGGTTGCGACGTATCAGCGGAGTGCACTATGATGTAATCTCTGCACCCAATTTGGAACACAGCCATTTAATTCTGGAAATTCATCTCGGGAAGTAAAATAAAGTAGTTACAACCCCACTTGACGCAATAGGTAGGTGCAAGTGTATACTTTACTATACTAGCACTTCTATTTAAAAAAAATAAAAAAACATATGTGGAGACATCTTCACATGGCCATCTGATCCCAAACTAAGCAGAGCTTGTACTATGGGTACCAGACAGCTGATATACATTACATAAATAGATAAATACATACTTACTTATATAGATAAACAACAACCAGACACAAGGCAAACACAAGTGCTCATTACACGAATGCTTGCCCTGGGCGGGATTCGAACCCGTGACCCTGTGCGTCAGAGCCAGATACTCTACAACCTGGGCTACGGAGCCGTCAAATACTCTGTCTGTAAACTTTTAATTGATTTTCGGTTTAACCGATATTTTAAATCTAATCGAACTTTGTAAATATTAAAGTGAAATATTAATTTTCATTCCTTTTGGCAAATAAAATTGTATATGTCTGTCTATGTCTTTGACGGTGAAGCTAGCCCATCGGCTACTTATCACTCAGCGAGCCATGGAAAGATCTATGCTTGCTATTTCGCTACGGGATAAAATCCGAAACGAAATCATCCGGCAGAGGACCAAGGTAGTTGGTATCGTCCAGAAATGTAGCAAGCTGAAGTGGCAAGCTGAAGAGACCACGTCTCGGGAAACATAGTGTGGGACGCCCCCCTGCCAGGTGGACTGATGACCTGAGGAAGGTCGCTGGTGGTGGCTGGATGAAGAGAGCGGGTGATAGTGCGCTTTGGCGTGCCCTTGGGGAGGCCTACGTTGATATTGATGTCTTTAAAAAGGGGCGGGGCTCAGTTCATAAAAATCATTGACTTTATAAAACGGTAAATAAATACTTTCTCTCCCATACTAAATCTATCAGTAGGACAAGCAGTTTTGTATGGGTAAAGTTGTTCTGTTTCATGGACGAACTTGTATTAATTCTATATGTATTTAGAATAAATCAACCCCATATTTATTTTAATTTTTTGTAAGAAGCTAGGAAAAATTTAAAACTACGAGAGCAAAGCCGAAGGCAAAAGATAGTAAATAATAAAGTTCATGATAACTTAACCCGATACAACTTAAGCAATCAAAATAGAGTCAATATGTGTATTCGGTCTGGATGCAAATAAACAAAACTAACTTCGCGATCTCAAAATATAAATATACTTACTAAAGAATAAAACAAGGTATTAATAAATTTTTTAGCTGTAAAAAGTTTTAAATTACTTCCTCAATCTTAATGCACATGGGAGTAACTGTATTTTTTTATTTATGTATTTTCCTGGTTCGCTATTTTCGTGTTTTTAAATTTTAGATGATTATAGACTGTTACGCCACGCTTCGGTGACTTCTAAGTTGGTTGGTGAGCTACTCATAATCCTCACCATTTTCTGTTTATACTTGATGGCCAGCTTGAGTCTGCCCAGGGTTTGCCTCTCGCCAGGCTCCCAGACGTCCATTTCCCAGGGGTTGTAATTCAACATGATTTCCAGCTCTTTGGAGGTCCGGGTGTGGTCCAGAAGTGACGTCGCGAACTCTTGACATTGCGTACGGAGGGCCTGGTGAATAAAATTTATTTCAGAAATCTGACAACGCAAATAATCATTCGCTTGCCCTTATCCCATCATTTGGGGTCGGCGCAGTATGTTTTCTACCTCCATTCATCCCTATCAGCCGTCATTTCAACACTCACATCCTTCCTGAACATATCATCTTTTACACAATCCATCCATCTTTTCTTTGGTCGTCCTCTCCCAACATATCCATCCACATTCAAATTCAATACCTTTTTCCCCACGTAACATTCATTTCTCCGCATTACGTGCCCATACCAGGTAAGGCGATTTCCTCTCATTTTATCTATCACTGGCGCAACTTACAAACTTCCTCTTATATATTCATTCCTAATCTTGTCCATTCTTGTTACTCCACACATCCATCTCAGCATTCTCATTTCACTAGCATGAAACGTCTTTCATCCATCCCTTTGATGGCCCAACACTCCGATCCATACATGACGACGCAAATGTAATAGATAATTTTTATTACTGATCACGTCTGATCATATCTAATAATAATGTAGCATTGTAATCTCATCATCATTGGAGTCGCGGTTTCGATCCCCACCACGTACCAATGTGTTTTCGAATTTCGAATTCATATGTACGTTTATTTGACGCTCTTACGGTAAAGGAAAACATCGTGATGAAACCTGCACACTCCTGCGAAGAAATTCAAAGGTTGTGTGTGAAGTCGACCAACCCGCACTGGGCCAGCGTGGTCGAGTAAGGCCTAATCGCCTTAATTCAGGGTAGGCTCGAGCCCCTCGGTGGGGACGTATAATGTTGATGATTATAGTAAAAAGCGATAAAAAAAAAATTACGATTCTTCTCAGAGTTTGGTAACATATAGTTAGTGAAATGCACCTGCATCTTGCCCGAATTTCCGAGGAGATGCAGGTTCGATTCCAGGAAGAAAACTGAAGTGAGAGCATCCGTGGTATAGTGAGTAGACCCGCTGTCTATCGTCCGGTAGACGCGGGTTCAAACCCCACCACGTACAAATTTATTCGACGCTCTTACGGCGCGCGGCGAAGAAAAACATCGTGATGAAACCTGCACACACCTGCGAAGAAATTCAAGGGTGGTGTTGACTAACCCGCACTGGGCCAACGTGTTTGACTAAGACCTTATCCCCTAATTCTAGGTAGGCTCGAGCCCTTCATAAGTATAATATAAATCTTTATTAACGATGAAAACATACACATGTTTAACAATAAACATCCGTACTAGGATCCCCTGTGTTATTTATATGAGCTGTTGTTGATGAGATACTGAAACGTCGCACTTAAATAACTACTTGCCTTATATTCTACTCGGAACTCCGTTTCCATCCTGCTCAGTCGCCCCAGGTCCCAGGACAGCTGGAATGCGGTCAGGAGAGGGTCGGTTGAAGATAAGGCTATGAGGGAAGGTGACGTCAGACCTCGGTACGCGTTGATGCGGGCCTGGGAGTGACGTAGCGAGTCATCCAGGGAAGACTTGACGCACTCGTCGCAGCCGCATCTGATATAAATTTGTTTTTTTTTTTACTTTTAATAGTACATTACTGCCGTGGCCGCAAAATTAGTTATTGTTGGACGAGGGCACGTTTAAAGTCCGGGCCGCAGGCGAGGACTTTTATTGTGTACGAGTCCAGCAAGAGTTATTGCGGCCGAGGCCTGTATAGTGCTTTTTTCTGAAATATGCGCGGAAGCTATAAAATACAAAAAAAAAATAACGAACCTTTGATTTGGATGTCTACTCGTATCGTACTAAACTTATAAGTTCTAACCTTTATCACTTTAACCTCCACTTCGAGTACTTAAACCATTCATTGTTATAATATTTCCCTAATTCAATGATAAGTTAACTCCATCATGAAAAATAAGTAACAAGATAGTACGATAAAATTGAGATGAAAATTACAAACCGCCATATTGCGCGCTTTTCTTTTTTTTGTTCTGTGCCAGTGTCATACAGAGCATACAGCCAACTCCAATCACTACGATTCGTGTAGGATTTATATAAAATTTTAATTTAGAACATAAGAGTATGCTGTAAAAAGACTCGAAAATATTGAAATTTCGCCATAGAAGATGTATTCAGCTTATTTTTCAAAAGGCTAAGGATATGCGTTTAGATATACATAAAGAAGATGTTAGTTGCTGTGGATTATGAAGTGGTCTAAGAGAGTAGTATATTGATAAGGAGATTCTCGGGAAAGCGTTTCTATTACTGAACGGTTTTGAAATGGTGTTATGACAAAATTCCTTCGGCTGTCAAG
Organism: Carpatolechia fugitivella; assembly: GCA_951230895.1. Classification (NCBI taxonomy): domain Eukaryota; kingdom Metazoa; phylum Arthropoda; class Insecta; order Lepidoptera; family Gelechiidae; genus Carpatolechia; species Carpatolechia fugitivella. The sequence continues at coordinate 11,899,782 of OX579654.1, read as the reverse complement.
GAAACTGGGGTTTCGTAACTGGTTTCCAAGAAGGTTTTTTTATACTTCTATGTGACTGGTTTCGAAGCAGTACTATGTATAATTTCATTTGTATTGATGTTTGTACAGATGACGACGTCTGAAAATATACCTACCTATAACGTTACGTTTGGCGTTATGATAATGATATTGCTCAGTCAGTCAAAAGACGTCCATTGCTGGACCTTCGGCTTTCGCCTTTCCCAAAGATCTCCACAACGTCCGGTCCTGATAATGATATTGGTACATGGTACATTTTGAATCTTGACAGATTACAATATTTTTTAGGACTCATGAATTTACCGGACTTACGTTACCGGAACTCAATGTAAGTAACGAATTATTCAAATGAACAAGCGTTTTAGTGAGAAGTAAGTCAGTATCCAGCAGTGGACTGTAACGGGCCGTTGATGAAGTAAGTATTAAGTAATTAACATGTCCGATGCACCGCGAGTCCTAAGGGCGGCAACCGAACTGGGAATTAGGGGTGAAATAGTTCTTCAAACAGAGCAGGTCACCCGTCTGCGCTCTGTCGCAGGCGTCCCCCATCAGACATACATACATACATACATAAGTAATTAACATTAAAGGGGTGTATGAAAAAATATTACAAGCTAAGAAATAATAACGAAAAAAATGGCGGTAAGTTGTTAAATAGAAATGCCCTTGTGAAAACAAAACTCAATGACAGGATGACAAGCAAGATGTTGATGATGAAGACAACACAATGAGACGAGCGGAAGACCTGTACCTACTTGACGTCGTGAGGAACTGGCAGGGTTGCTCCTCGGTCCAGGAGAATCTTCAGGATCTCGTAGTGGTTCCTGTGTGCGGCGAGGATCAGCGGCGTGATGTCAGGAGTGAAGGTTGCAACTGAGGGGTCTACTGATTCCCAACTCTGATGGTGAACGTAATAGAATATATACTCACAGGCACATCTAACCGCCCACCCTTGTATTTCGGGTTAATTTTAAACTACGCTTATTGTTATACATTACAATTGATTTATTGATAATTTTACGATAAATTAAACACACTTAAATAAACGTTTAATTAACTACTGTTTAAGTAACATCAGCTGTAACTAATTAATAGAATTACTTGTAAACAATCACGAGTATTCCCTGAAATGAAGAGTGGGCATTCTGTATTTTCTTAAATTGTCGTGGTTCAGTTTCATGGGCTGAGCTATCTACCACTCAAGAAATTTTGCGTTATTTACTCGTAGTTCACCCATAATCAAACCGAAAACCTATGCATTTTTTATGTAAAAAACAGAGATAAATGATACCTACTGCAAAAAAGGCAAAATGAAAAAAAAAACTCAATATGAATACAAAATTTAAATAGATCCTGTGAGAGTTTAGTCTCTGATTGTATTCCACGATCATCAATCAATCAGCCTATTGCAGTCCACTGCTGGACGAAGGTCTCCCCAAGAGCACGCCAAAGCGCACGCAGCGTTTTCCACGAACCGATCGCGAACTTTATTTTTGGAAAAATAACAATATTGAGTATGCCATAATGAGCACTTGCTTTTCGAACATTTGTTTCCCGACAGAAATAAGTGGGCGTTCTACTAACTAAGTTAAATCTCAAATCCTTTATTACCTTCAGTCGTAAAAACTAATTTAATTAGGTCTTAACTTGTCTGACTTTGAATTACATGGCCATGGCCGGAATTTACTTCATGGCCTAGGTAACTAAATAGGTACTCTATCTATAGTATATTCTTATATACAAAACAATGTTGCTTCAACATCATAATTTCAGCCTGGAGACATTCACTGCTGGATTAAAGTCTCCTCAAGGATCTCCACAATAACCGCTCCTGCGCATCCAGCAGCCATGTTGCTTATTGCTTTCATTAATGAATACAGTAGCCAACACATGCAGCTAGACTGTTATCGAATTGTAACAAAATGTTTGCCCGAACTTGAAAAATCATTAAATATAAAAGTTTGAATATCATGAATAGAGAGAAGCGAATAACATCTAGTGATATTATTACAAGGCAGAAGCGTTTTAGAAAGAGAGACTTTAAAAATATTTATTATTTATTAGTTTTTTAACCAGCTCTGTTATTTTTTCGCGAATCGCCCACTACTAATCTTTTTTATTAGTTCATTAAATAACAATCACACATTCTATTGAAAAGCAGTTGAAGCAGAAACATTAACTGCACTCCCACATACAGCTTTGTAATATGGGATCGGACTACTTCTTTTCTGTTTTATAAATCCAAACTTCTTAGTTTCTGCTATCGCACACTAAAATACTTTTTGCTAAAAATCTTTAAAATTTACCGAGTTATAAAGGTTTGAAATTCAAGATTAGACACAGAGGCACATACCCACTTGTGACGTCATTTGTTAGTAACGCCATATTGTCTCCATACAAAAATCGTTTTTGAACATATTGAAACTTTAAAAAATCACTGTAAATTCGTTTTTAAACCGATTCTGTTTTTTTTTCGCGAATCATCTGCTACTAATCTATATTTTAAAAATAATTAATAAAATATGGCAAATTTAGGTACAGTCCGATCCCCTATTGCCATTTGCAGCTAAAATGCGGTCCATAAGCAAGCAGTCCATTTTTGTAGACCCTCAAACTCACGTAGGGTTCTCCAGGCACGTGGTTCTGCTCCTCCCACTGCAGCAAGAGTTCCACGGCTTCCACGTATTCCTCCTTGATGGCGTGCAAAAGAGCGTCCTGGGGATAAAGAAGAAAGGACATTTTTAATTAAGTTGTTTTAACAAGGTGATTAACAGCCTCCGTGGTCGAGCGGTCGAACGTTCGACTCTCAGTATAGAGTTCCAGGTTCGAATCCCAGACACTTTCAAATAAAAATCTCGCTCCGCTGAATCATGTGATGGGTCCGAAAAGTAAGATGCTTCCGTGCTTTGGAAGGTACGCTGAGCCTGGTAGTTCCCAGTTCACGGAAGTAATTGTTACATGAGCCATGTCAGTGGCCTTTGGCGGTTCTATAACACTGACAGGGTTTATAAAGTCGGTTGTCGACCTTCCTACAACGATAAAGAAAAAGGTCAGCGCTCAAAATTCATAAATAACTCGTTGTGCGACCTGTTGTAATGTAATAGACAATTTCGTTAGCATTATATATATAAAAAAAACAAACTACCATAAAATATCGGTTTGAATAAGTTATTTTAAAAAAATATGTAAAAGTTTATGAAATGAAGTACTCGTATACTAAAAGCCAATTAGAAAAATTAACAGGCTACGCTCAAGAGTAACTTTTTTGTAATAAAATTTATTTATTACTTACCTACGCCCTTAGAAATAAAAACAACGAAGATTTTAAATTCTCTTTTGTGAGTAGACTAAGGTTAATATAACCTTCCAAAATTTTATAGCTACATAAACAAATAAATAGATATCAGCAGAGCTTGTACTATAGGTACCAGACAGCTGATATATAGTTACATTACATAAATAGATAAATACATAGCCGTCAAATCAGAATAATTGCAGATTATACGTTTTGTTTTTAAATATCCACTAGTGTGTGTGTAATGTAGGTATATTATTATATTCCTCTAAATTATGTCTGTTATAAAAATTTAATATTCATAAAGCGAAAAGTGAACAAGACAAGAGTTTGGTAGCATAAATGGAAAAATTCACCTGCAGGTGCGAACCCTGTTATTTTACGATTTTATTAATTTTATCTTTTTATTAATATTTTGAACTAATTAATAGGTTTTAATTTTTCCGTTTGTATCTTCAAACATGAGCCAAGCTGCGCTGGCGACTCAACTTACGATTTTTTCATTCAGTTCTTCAGTAGGTAATGGGTTTCATTATTATGCTGATATGCGGTGATTGTACCGATGTGGAACCTTAGCAGAGTGAATTTCAACAAGCGATATTTTTTTATCATTTCGGTGAGATTTTTTATTTTAATGTTTTTCTACGCAGTTTCGATGACAAATAAAACTTTATTCTATTTTATTTCGTGTGTGTGAATGGGCATCGAATATTATAAAAACTTACTGAGATATTTAAGGTTGAATTTTTTTTAGGCTACTGAAATGAAAAGTGTCAACCGAAATGATAAAAGTGTGCACCGTTGTGATAATTAGTCCACCGAGATGATATAACTGTACACCGTAATTAATTTAGCCCACTTAAATGATACGGCCAAGGAAAGTTGTATAGCGTAATCAGGGTTCAGTCTGTGTTAGGACTGTCTTTTTATCCATATCAAACGTCTTTCTTTCTTAAATATATAACGTTTGCTTATTCTGTAGTTGACTAAAGCGGAATAAAATAAAAATAAAAACTTAAATAAGTTATGAAATAAATTTTGATTGTATAAAATTCTAAAATAATTTCTAAGATGCCATCTAATAAGTAGGATAAACATTCTTTCCACATTCTTAATTATTTGGCCATTAGCCGTAACATAAATAGAAACGTAAACAAAAATAAAATTATAACCCTTTGACTCAATATTTCACACAAGGAACTCTAAGACTTATGGTTGTTTTCATTTCGGTGACATATTTAATTTCCATGGACTGTTACCGGTATTTAAGTCCACCGAATCCTCTGAAATGATAACACTGAGATGATAAAATTTTAAGTTAATTGCATATAAACTCCGAAATAAAATCTGTATTTTATATAATACTGGTTAAATAAAAGAATACTTAAAGAGAAAGCAAAATACGAATTAAGGAAGAAATCGAATGAATATAACACGAGTTATAACGGCTACCGAAATTAAAATATTTTTGTCTCCTATACCACTGAAATGATGAACTTACCTTTTTGGCGGGAAACCACGACACGTTGTGACCGGTGTGTTCACGCCGAGCTCTCGAGCGGGACTGGTCGAAGGTGGCGCAGGGTAAGGGGGACACACAGATTCAATGCTAACGGAGGTATCTTACCAAATATAACTCCCCACTGGAATGAATACTTTTCTCCGGACAAAAGTTGATTGCCTGTCAAATTTATTCTTACGTAATTAAACAATTAGAAATGATTTCCATTGATGGCTTAGTTATCTATTAATATATTTTAAGTACATCTGAATTGATTTAATAAGTAACATTTCCGATACAAGGCATTATATGAGCAGAGATAGGTCCAGGACAAGTCACCGACATGATAAAATGGCACTTCAATTTTTTTTTTATATAAGTAATTGGGTACGTACCTTAATAAAATTTATTGCACAGGTGGAGGGCTATGTATTCTGCCCAGAAAAAATATAATCAACCATATAGAAAGACATTGCACTACCGTTCTCAGCTCCGCCGTGGTTTTTTTAAGCTTGGGCAATTCACCCAGCACTTGGACAAACAATGACGTCATATGGCTGACGTTTGATTGATCGACAGTGACCAATATGGCTCCAATTCCATCTACCAAAGAAGCAAAATATCTTTTGCCAGCAATTCGGATGAATAATGGCGAAAAAAAGTATTTTCTCCGCCGATTTTTTTTTAAGAATCTTTACAGTGTACAGATTATTTAAATATGGTTCAAATATAAAGAAACAAAACAACTTAAGTTAAAAAAGTTATCCTTGACTCTCTTTACAAAGTGTTGTACTGTATTGAACTGGTCATGTCATGACATGACCAATCAAATGAGCCCAAACTTGAAAGGTTTACTAATAGCCATTAAAGAGTTCCACCATCCGGCTCCTGGCTCCATCACCAGACCCTTGTCACAGAGTGCACTGTATTGAACTCGTCATGTCATGACATGACCAATCAAATGAGCCCAAACTTGAAAGGTTTACTAATAGCCATTAAAGAGTTCCACCATCCGGCTCCTGGCTCCATCACCAGACCCTTGTCACAGAGTGCACTGTATTGGACTCGTCGTGACAAAGCTAATAAGTCAAAACTCAGGGTTTACTTGTATTTATTGAAGAGTTCACCATCCAGCTTCTGACTCCATGATCAGCTTGATGGTACCAAAATCTTGTATTACCATCCGAATTATATATAGTACTTGTTCGGGATGCCCGAACTAATTTGACTGATAAAATGAAATACTAATTAAACTGATATAAAGAAAGTTATATTACCCAAAACTTATAATAATGTGACATGAAATATGATAAGGAGCGCGCGGAGCTTGCTTGATAGCTGATTGCGAACTGATTTTAAAAAGTATGTATAATTGCCAATAATGCGTCATTGGCTAAATTGTGCACTACTGACAATGTACGTGTAGGCTCGTACAGTACTTGTAAATTTTGAAAATGATACTATAACTAAAGGTAGGATTTACTTCTATGATTTGATTACATTATTAGTTAGGTTAAATAATATAGGTACAAGTGAAGCTAATAATAAAAGCTGGCTAAACTAAAAGGAAAGTGTAGCAAGATATTTGCCAGCTGCGTCAGAAAATCTACTAAACAACGTAGGTAATAATAATTTCTGAGTTAACCAGGCTAGTGGCGTGGCAGTCCACATGATGGCTCACGGCTGGGTGATACCCGCTGCATGGCACACTCACACCTGTGCTTTTTATTTAGTTTTTAGCGATGGACGGGTATGATTGCATTACAAGGGTGCCAGCACAATGCACATGCTGTTGAGAACTTGAGAGCTTAATTTTAAAACTCAGGGTAGCTCAGCGCAAAAACACTTGGTTTAAATAACCAAACTTGGTTTACCTTTTTAATTATTGTTGTCAGCTCATCGTGAATATACCTTGTAAAGGTCGAATATACTCTCTTAATTAAATAGATTTGATTAACTAATTTCTTAATAGAAAAGTCTGACAGCGTGAGTGTGGTTCAGAAACAAGAGCACCGAACTCTCCCATCTATAATAATAAAGCGTTAATATTGTCATATTTCAAGCGATGTTATTTAAATTATACTTACATATTTCTAAACCTTATTATTGGGGAAACTTCTTCTGTTAATATTATTATTATAATGTATGTTCTTATACTGAATTAAACTTTGTGCATACTATTCGCCTTTTAAAAACAAAAGAGTGATTAGAGATGGACGTCTTAATTTTATAGCTGTCAAACATCGAATTTAAACTTTATGGTACAGTACTAGGCGATAAATATTGCACATCAGGTGTTCGGTTTTTTAGAGCGTCGTCTCTCTCGCACGTATCCCTAACTTTCCTTCCAATGCCCGATATGCAATATTTATCGCCTTATGGTACTGTACAATTTTAGAGCAGATGTAACGTCCCTTTCAATAGAATCCGGCAATAATGTAAACAAGATAATTTTTTGACACTAACTTTCCAAAGACAAACAAGACTTTGATGAGTAAAAAATTAATATGGGAGCTACACAAATTATTGAAAGTTTTGTTGTCCGAGTATTTTTTAATTAAAAGAACTATCTTAAAGAAGTTAATAGGGAGCGAAATGATTGTAAAAGGAATGTATGGTTCCTTGAAAATTGAATATGATCAGGGTTGATATTCAAATGTAAGTAAATACGGAGTAATCGTGTTTAAATTGGTTTGTTTACATTATTGCCGGATTCTATTGAAACAGACATTAAAGACATCTATTTATTTGACACCTACCTTAGTTTTTAGGGTATCATTCATTAAAAGTTATATCATTCATTCATCTCCTCTCTTTAATAAAAAAATAAAACAAAAAGGATATCTGGATTTTAAAATAAGGATGATTGTCTGAATCGGGGCCAATGTCTTTAGTTTAGCAAAATATAAGTTTTACAAGAAGTGATGCAGTGAACCAATTTCAACTTGATATTTTACACACTGCAGAATCCATAACTTAGCATCAAATTGAATTAAAACTTTTGGGTGAAAGCCATTAGTAAATGAGTATTTTTAAAAACACTTTTTAGTATTGCAAGAACTCAGAGGCTGTAAGAGAGTAGAGGAAATAAATCAGCTCAATACACAAAGCAGTACAGACTGAAAGTAAAGTAGGAACTCATCAATTCAGTTTTCAGAAATTAAGTTAATACTTTAAACGAACGCAACCTATACTTTAGCATATTTCAACATCAACAGCCCGTTACAGTCCACTGCTGGACTATGAGCCTCCTCCACTTAAGTGGAGGGTTTTGCCATAATCTCCACGCTTGGCAGGCGGGTTGGAGATCGCAGATTAAAAGGTTACTGTATCAGAGAGCGCTGCTGCCCGTTCCCTGTTCAATGTGTAGTCCCTAAGTCGCCTCTTACGACACCCACGGGAAGTAGGGGTTGGTGACAAATGTATTCTAATCTGCCGTCACCATAAGGTTAACGGGTTTTCGGTTTCGGTCCCAGGTTAGGCAAATATAAATTTAAATTATGAACTTAAATATCTGCTATTCAGTTTGCTGCCATACCCATTGATACCATGATGCAGAAAATTCTAGTTCAAAGAAAAAACTGTGTCCAAAATATCCGAGAGGGAAATATAAACGTAAAAGTATCTCGCCAGCACTCGATGTTACCGGAATATTTAACCAAACTTAATGTTCGGGGTTACGTTATATTGCAAATTTATATTCAATTCCAGTTTTACAAGTTTTGTTTACCCAATGTTACAAGCGTGTTCGTATTCTTTTACGGGCTTTGTTAGTTATTTTTGCAACAATCTGAAAAAATAATTTCACGTTTCAATATCAAAATAAACATCTAAATACCCTCATAACTTTTAAAGAACATTAAGGTGCGTATTGACTGTTTAAACAGTTTACAAATGAAATAATAATAGAGACGAAACTTTTTCATAGACCATTTCAATGTTATACGAGTATGTACGTACTGCAATAACTACAGTATAATTCGATGTACATCGCGTAGTCAATTATACTTATGAACTTAAATCTGAACGGTCACTATCCTAGCTTACAGTGGGTAAAAACAAGATAACACGGCGGTGATGGAACCTAACTAGCACGGGTATTTTAGATAAAATATATTGCTCTAAATATTACAATACGTAAAATGCTAATAAATTATCTTTTCGTGAGGACTTCGTTAATAACCAGTTATACCCTATCCGATTCATCCCGCGTTAGTATTTAGCACAAATACCTTTGCCAAAGACGCGCATCAACTTTTATTGACTACGCAATGTACAGTAAATGTTTTCTATTAAAAGTGTACATTTAAGAGCCGTGCTTTGATAAATTTGCTAGAAACACAACTCACCATGCAAAACACGTTATTCAATCAGCGCTACCCATAAAAGAATATTTTGATGTTCAAGTGTAACCGTTTCATCGCTTTATAGGTAACATTTATTTGAGTAAGGAGGTTAGTTATGGAAATATCGGGACCGGATCGAACGAACGAACAATTCGAGATAGTCACGATTTCCCTGAGGGATTCTCGCCTAGAGAAAATCTCCTTTTTCTTTTGTTTAAGAGCTGGCATTTGTTTTGAGGCAACGGTTGGTTCTGATTATTTTTCTGTCGCGTGATTGATATTTGTAACTAGCTGTAGGTGATTTTGTGCTGTTTTGTTCGGTTTGAAAACCCGAAGGTATTGTGTTGGTGTATGTAATCAAAAAGTTTAGAATAGAGAGACTATTTATCTACACTTGGACGAGTTAAGTGAGACCTCATTTGAATTGTGTGTGGATCCAGCAGGCTGTAAGGCTGCTAGTTGTTGTGGAGCGCCGCGAAGAGAAAGATGACACAAACATAATAAAAGTAATATACAAAACTGTTATAATTTGGCGATTCTTTCCTTAAGATGTTGCTAGTTCGCGAGATGGTAATGCACTCAAAAGTTATTGTAATGATTTTAGTTTTTAAAGAACATTGCAGCGCGTGGCCGAAAGTAGGCTGCGTGTCTGCATACAAATATGTACGGTGTGTGTCGAGACCGTACGACATAATTTTTTATTTGTTGCTTTGATCCATAACGTCGCGAAAATCTTAAAAGGTGGTTGTAGCAACTCTGTATTGACGTCTCGACGAAAAGTGAAAATTTGTCTATGTTTGTATTAAATATTATGTAATAACAGTTATATAGTTTTCTGTCGTAAATTAACTATATTTTAGTCTAGCTAGATACTTATGAATGGTTTAATACTTAAAAAAATTTCAGCATCGAATACTATAATAATATATATATATATATATATTCTGTTTTCAAACTTATTTTTCATTGTTAAAAATGCCAGGCAGATAAAACATGGTTCGTAAGAGTTTATTCTTAGCACTAGCTGTAGGTACTTAATATAGGTTCTAAGTTAGAACCTCTAACTGATCTGGGATAAGTATTGTTGTTGTTCTTGTACCGTACATAGTGAAACACACACAAAGACACCACACCCGCCCAGCGCTGGAGTTGAACCTCTGACCTCATACCGCATACTCCTACTGTTACAAGGAAATGACGTACGTATGGAAACTTTAAGTATCATAACATATAGTTAAGTATCTATCTACTTGTGAATATCTTGAAATTGAATAGAATATATATATAAAAGTAAACAGATTACTAAAGCCTTCGTGTAATTTTATATGGAATTTGGTATCACTTAAAAAATATTGGAAAATTTAATTTCAAATTTAATTGAAAATAACAGGCATTTAGTTTTTCTTAAATCAAATTACGATAATAGGGAGTATGCATAAAGAAATATTCGTTTTTTTCATAGTTCATCTGAAAGTATACAAAAATAGAATACTGACAGTCAAAACAGAATCGAAATTCCAAACTAGATACAACATTATTAAACAAATATACTGTCCCTCTTACGAAAATAAAATTTTCTATGGTGGATGTGTGGCCCGCGTGACATGTCACGTCAGACCTCTCTGTGTAACCATCAACTTTGAAGCCTTACAACTTTATTTCTGAGCAAGGTATTTGAATTAAAAAATTGTGCCTATTGTCTTAATTTGACCGCCTCAGTTTTTGCGCGCTAGTGACATATCTATCTCACTTTATAGTATATTAACATCATTTGCTCATGCTCTTTGGAAAAAGTTGTTCAATTTCATGATCAATAATAAAAAAAAAACACAGTGCGTTTTTTTATATTTAATAAAAGGCGCTTTTACTAGTTCCACTTATATTACATTCACCCGACCGGTATCGATCAACAGATCATCAAAAATCACATAGTTTGTCAATAACGACCGTCCAAACCAACATAAACAACAGTATAATTCAAAATCTGCTGTTGAAAAGAAATACTGTTGTTTATGTTGGTTTGGACGGTCGTTATTGACAAACTATGTGATCTAGAATAAGTAATTAATAACCCTGTGTTGAATTATACTGTTGTTTATGTTGGTTTGGACGGTCGTTATTGACAAACTATGTGATCTAGAATAAGTAATTAATAACCCTGTGTTGAATTATACTGTTGTTTATGTTGGTTTGGACGGTCGTTATTGACAAACTATGTGATCTAGAATAAGTAGTTAATAACCATGTGTTGAATTATACTGTTGTTTATGTTGGTTTGGACGGTCGTTATTGACAAACTATGTGATCTAGAATAAGTAATTAATAACCCTGTGTTGAATTATACTGTTGTTTATGTTGGTTTGGACGGTCGTTATTGACAAACTATGTGATCTAGAATAAGTAATTAATAACCCTGTGTTGAATTATACTGTTGTTTATGTTGGTTTGGACGGTCGTTATTGACAAACTATGTGATCTAGAATAAGTAATTAATAACCCTGTGTTGAATTATACTGTTGTTTATGTTGGTTTGGACGGTCGTTATTGACAAACTATGTGATCTAGAATAAGTAATTAATAACCATGTGTTGAATTATACTGTTGTTTATGTTGGTTTGGACGGTCGTTATTGACAAACTATGTGATCTAGAATAAGTAATTAATAACCCTGTGTTGAATTATACTGTTGTTTATGTTGGTTTGGACGGTCGTTATTGACAAACTATGTGATCTAGAATAAGTAATTAATAACCCTGTGTTGAATTATACTGTTGTTTATGTTGGTTTGGACGGTCGTTATTGACAAACTATGTGATCTAGAATAAGTAATTAATAACCCTGTGTTGAATTATACTGTTGTTTATGTTGGTTTGGACGGTCGTTATTGACAAACTATGTGATCTAGAATAAATAATTAATAACCCTGTGTTGAATTATACTGTTGTTTATGTTGGTTTGGACGGTCGTTATTGACAAACTATGTAATCTAGAATAAGTAATTAATTACCCTGTGTTGAATTATACTGTTGTTTATGTTGGTTTGGACGGTCGTTATTGACAAACTATGTGATCTAGAATAAGTAATTAATAACCCTGTGTTGAATTATACTGTTGTTTATGTTGGTTTGGACAGTCGTTATTGACAAACTATGTGATCTAGAATAAGTAATTAATAACCCTGTGTTGAATTATACTGTTGTTTATGTTGGTTTGGACGGTCGTTATTGACAAACTATGTGATCTAGAATAAGTAATTAATAACCCTGTGTTGAATTATACTGTTATTTATGTTGGTTTGGACGGTCGTTATTGACAAACTATGTGATCTAGAATAAGTAATTAATAACCCTGTGTTGAATTATACTGTTGTTTATGTTGGTTTGGACGGTCGTTATGGACAAACTATGTGATCTAGAATAAGTAATTAATAACCCTGTGTTGAATTATACTGTTGTTTATGTTGGTTTGGACGGTCGTTATGGACAAACTATGTGATCTAGAATAAGTAATTAATAACCCTGTGTTGAATTATACTGTTGTTTATGTTGGTTTGGACGGTCGTTATGGACAAACTATGTGATCTAGAATAAGTAATTAATAACCCTGTGTTGAATTATACTGTTGTTTATGTTGGTTTGGACGGTCGTTATGGACAAACTATGTGATCTAGAATAAGTAATTAATAACCCTGTGTTGAATTATACTGTTGTTTATGTTGGTTTGGACGGTCGTTATTGACAAACTATGTGATCTAGAATAAGTAATTAATAACCCTGTGTTGAATTATACTGTTGTTTATGTTGGTTTGGACGGTCGTTATTGACAAACTATGTGATCTAGAATAAGTAATTAATAACCCTGAGTTGAATTATACTGTTGTTTATGTTGGTTTGGACGGTCGTTATTGACAAACTATGTGATCTAGAATAAGCAATTAATAACCCTGTGTTGAATTATAATGTTGTTTATGTTGGTTTGGACGGTCGTTATTGACAAACTATGTGATCTAGAATAAGTAATTAATAACCCTGAGTTGAATTATACTGTTGTTTATGTTGGTTTGGACGGTCGTTATTGACAAACTGTGTGATCTAGAATAGGCAATTAATAACCCTGTGTTGAATTATACTGTTGTTTATGTTGGTTTGGACGGTCGTTATTGACAAACTATGTGATCTAGAATAAGTAATTAATAACCCTGTGTTGAATTATACTGTTGTTTATGTTGCTTTGGACGGTCGTTATTGACAAACTATGTGATCTAGAATAAGTAATAAATAACCCTGTGTTGAATTATACTGTTGTTTATGTTGGTTTGGACGGTCGTTATTGACAAACTATGTGATCTAGAATAAGTAATTAATAACCCTGTGTTGAATTATACTGTTGTTTATGTTGGTTTGGACGGTCGTTATTGACAAACTATGTGATCTAGAATAAGTAATTAATAACCCTGTGTTGAATTATACTGTTGTTTATGTTGGTTTGGACGGTCGTTATTGACAAACTATGTGATCTAGATTAAGCAATTAATAACCCTGTGAAGATGATCTGTTGATCGAAACCGGTCGGGTGAATGTAATATAATGTAATGTAAAAAAGTGACTTTTATTAAATATGTCTACCAAGTTCCATCAAGTGCCGACAATCGCAAGTATCAATTGCATTTTTTTTATTAACGAATTACTTTACAATTACAACGGTATCAAAAAGGTTCTCGATTTATTTCCATCTTAGTTTTTGCCCCAAAACGCGTGGGCGGAGAACGAAAACAACCAGGTTAATAATACACTTATTCGTTGTCAATTTGAACCCCACGCGAACACATACATACTAAAAATATTATCCTGTGTACAAAATTGTATTAATTATCTTATGTTAATTTGTTAATCAAGTTCGATGCATCAGTAGCTGTCAATTTGCTTGCAATTATTATATGTAGTGTACGTGCTTGTGTATGGGTGTTTGTTTGCATATTATATCAATCAATTTCAAGTACTAAAATACTGTTAAAATTACTTGTTTGGTTTCAACCTAAAAGGGAAAATAAAAGCACATTTATAAATGGGGTTACACTTTACAGCAAAAATTAAGAAAAAATACTAACTTTTAAATAAATAAAATAAATTAAAATACTAGAAAATAAGTTATTTCATAGCACGTGGTATGACCCAATAAGGGATCGGACTACTTGTTAGTTTCTGCTATCGAACACTAAAATAATTTTTGTTCTATCTTTAAAATTGACCGAGTTATAAAGGTTTGAAATTCAAGATTAGACAGAGAGGCACATACCCACTTGTGACGACGTTATTTGTTAGTAGCGCCATATAATCTTTTGAAAGAGATAGACATATTGAAACTTTAAAAAATCACTGTGAATTCGTTTTTCAACCGATTTTGATTTTTTCTTCACGAATCGTCTGCTACTAATCTATATTTTAAAAATAATTCATAAAATATGGTAAATTTAGGAACAGTCCGATCCCATAATATAATACTGACTATTTAAATTAGCTGTTTAAATTAAGAAAACTACTGTCACAGAAAAATCTTCAATTTGCTTTTGCTTACCTAAAAATGTTTGATAATGCAAGAACGCGACCCACTTTTATACTCGCATACAACAGAAAGCCCCTTGTCATTTCAAAACGCGTACAGACCCACTTTAAAAAGTTTTATGTGCGTTTTAACATCCCGTGTTATTATGCTCGTGGTCTGAAACCATGAATGGCGACCTCGGAAATAAAACTACACATAAAATGACAATAAGTTGAGACTGCGCAGACTCGTACGAGGTAACGTAATGAGGATATAATACCATAGTTAAGTTGCTCTACTGCTCAACCGACATGCAAGGAAGAGATAGAGATTGTTGAATTATGTTGTTGTTGGTACAATGTTGTCTGTGGGTAGATTTTTTGTGCGATAAACAAAAACGGTAATTATTTTCCTGGTTTTGTAAAGGATCAAGAAGCATTTTGATAGGTATCCATGGAAATAAAATCGAATCGTCTGTTATTTAATAAAATAAATAAGATAATAATAATAATCTGTTCAAGAGTTGCTCACAGAATAATTCGTGCTGTACAGTAAATTGAAGTATATCGAGTAGTTCACTTTTACTAACTAAATAAAATTAGTTCATTTGTTTTATTTGTCCTTTCACGCTATAATGCAATAAAAACCCCCGAAGCAAAAAAATCAAAACATTAAAAAGTCAAAAATAATACCTATTGTTGAGCCATCAAATTCAATAAAGTAACACCTATATATTTTAATTTTATTAGAGAAATTGATGGATGGCACGATTTGGTTTGCTCGTTGAAATGACGCTATAATGTCGCTTTTTCAAATGTTTAATTTATTTTTATTTCGAAATTTTTAAACTTTATTACAAATAAATTATGATATATGAGTACAGTTATATCTTAAAGGATCACTTTCAAATTGGAGAGTATTTAATAGAGAGTACTAATGTGCTGGATATCCTGGCTACAGCATCAGCTCATCGTGTAGCCACCATTGCATTGTATGTAGAATCAAGTACTGATCAAAATGAATCCAAACACGACATTTCTGCTATTATTTTTTCAAGAGTGCTGGATATCCTGGCTGCAGCATCAGACCAATAATTCCATCATCATGCAAAGTTATATAGCATACATGAGTTTTTCAAATTTTAGGCCACACGTACGTTTAAAAGTGAAAAGTAAATACACATTATGCGTCTAAGAACCCTACCGCAGTTAACAAAAGAGCTGATGACCTTGAAACGGCTGAACCAATTTTGATGAAACATGTCTAAGAACCATTGCTAGAAAACCTGCTTTCAAATAAAAAAAACCGCATCCAAATCGGTTGACCTGTTTAAGAGCTACGGTGGCGCAGACAGACACACAGACAGACACACAGACACACAGAGCGGTCAAACTTATAACACCCCTCTTTTTTGCATTCTGATTTGTTTTTTATTTGAAAGGGAGTTTATGAGTCAGAGATCAACAAAGGCTACGTTTTATTTTATATTTTTTGTTATATTTATTTGAGATAGTAAACAGCTGTATACAATATGATACATTAATAGTATAGACTTATAAAAGAAGTGATGTTAATTGGTAAAACAGAGTTACTTAGCATTATGTAAATAGTAATTAAAAACAATTTTACAAACCAGATGATATGAACCTGATGATGAATTTAGATGACCAAAACATTAAGATTGAGCATTTGATAACCATTTGACTAAATTATGTTAAAATTATGATGTGACACTTGGGATACAGTATCCCGGATACTCAACTTGATTCGGACAATTTTTTTATGAGCAAACTCCTGAAACCGTGATAAGAAAAAGATAGAATATCAATGTTTGTAAATCTGTCATTGTAGGTTGAGGTGATACGCCTCATAGGAGGACGTACACCAGCATTACTATTACAAATATTAGTATAGAAAAGTTGGTGAGTATTTAAACTTCGTTTTGCCACGGGAACAATCACTTTTCTGCGGGAAAATACGAAAGCAACGGTAGGTACCGGTAACAACAGCTAGTATCAAATAGCTTCATATTATTACACGGAAACCATCAAGATATTTCGAGCCACATTTGGTGAAATTGGAACTGAAAGAAAACGTCATATTTACTAACAAGCTTAGGTATTGTGTATATCTTTTTGTGAAGGTTATAGCAATGTAATAGCCCCTAAAAACAAAGAGCCTGGTCATATTCTCGAATAGTTGATAACTATAGTAATGACCATTAGACCGGGAGCCTACTGCAACAAACCTTACGTTATAAACAAAATCAGTTTCACCACTATTACTATTCTATCTGTTTGAAATCAATTTGTTGATTGATTTAATTAATTTTAAATGTTACTTCCTTACTTCGTGTGGTGACGGTAGAGTAGAATACATTTGTCACCAACCCCTACTCTTCCCGTGGGTGTCGTAAGAGGCGACTTAGGGACTACACATTGAACAGGGAACGGGCAGCAGCGCTCTCTGATACAGTAACCTTTTAATATGCGATCTCCAACCCGCCTGCCAAGCGTGGAGATTATGGCAAAACCAAACACTTAAGTGGAGGAGGCTCATAGTCCAGCAGTGGACTGTAACGGGCCGTTGATGATATTACTTACTTTAGATTTATACGATAATTCATCTTTGAATAGTTAATTAGTTTTCTTAAGGCGAGAAGTCAGTCGTTACCCGAGCCAAGTTAGCGACCTTCGGCAGCTCAACCTATAGTTTACCACCGACACCAGGAATTGTGAGGTCGGTCGTCAACCTTACAACTCACATAATAAAAACGAATGAAATAGACATCATCAACAGCTCATATATGTTCCCACCGAGAGGCTCGAGCCTACCCTGGGTTACCAAGCCTTAGTCAACACGCATGCCCAGTGTGGGTTGGTCGACTTCATACACAACCCTTGAATCTCTTCGTAGAAGTGTGCCGGTTTCATCACGATGTTTTCCTTCACCGTAAGAGCGTCGAATAAACGTACATAAACGTAAATATATGAATTTGAAATTCGAAAACACATTGGTACGTGGTGGGGATCGAACCCGCGTCTCCCGAACGGGAGGCAGCGGCCCTAGCCATTAGACCACCGACTCTCTATGAAATAGATACTAGCTTACAAAACAATCAACCTTAATCAATTATTATACGACTTCAATGTGTCGAATTGTCGATACATGAAAATCTCAAATGCAATAAGCTCAAATTGTCCATACTCTTGAAACGTCTCATACTGCAAATGTCGCTCTACACGGTCTACACCCACACCGATTTACGGTACGTTTATAGTGGTAACAAACCAGTCCATGCATAAAATCATACTTAAAGTTTGCGCCATTTAAATGTGTGATCACATTTATACAAAATGCTGAACACATTTTAGTGTCAAACATCAACGGCCCGTTACAGTCCACTGCTGGACTATGAGCCTCTTCCACTTGGAGGGTTTTGCCATAATCTCCACGCTTGGCAGGCGGGTTGGAGATCGCAGATTAAAAGGTTCCTGTATCAGAGAGCGCTGCTACCTGTTCCCTGTTCAATGTGTAGTCCCTAAGTCGCCTCTTACGACACCCACGGGAAGGGTAGAGGTTGGTGACACTCTGCCGTCACCACACGGCGTCGACGTCGGCGTGTGGTGACGGCAGAGACGCCGTATGTGTTTTAGTGTACTACGACAAAAATAATAAAACTATGTGAGCGTCTACACAAAACGAATGGATTGATTCATTCTATGAATCTGAATCATATTCTACCGGAGTTTCTTTTAAGCTTTCTATATCGCTCTCGTAAATTATGGAATCTTAATTATTATAGTTGTCTTAACATTTATGAACTTTTTTCGTGTGGTGATTATCTTAGCATGATATACTTAAATCACTTGAGACATGTCACTTGAAATAATAGTAGCAGTAGCGATAGAAAAAATAAATAAAAAGAAATTCTGTAAAGAAACCGTATGATTAAGATTCATGGGCCAAATGTTCCCCACCATTTTGTGGACACCCTGACGTGTAATACTATTCTACGAGCAAAGAATCGAGGAAAATCATCGAAGTAAGCTATCGCATTTTTCTGGATTTAATACATATAACAACACTGACTATAGTATGGATATAACCAAGTATGTTGCCACTACAAACAGCTGTGATCCACCTACGTGCCGTACTCTTCTCCCACTCATCTCCAGGGGAAGATTTGCAGCTAGTAAGAGCGAAATCACGGCCTCGCACATTGCACTCGTCATATGAAATCGTTATTACCAATCGTTTTCTAGCTGCAATAAAAGACAATGTTGCCCAGGGTTGGATTTTACCACTTATGGCCATGGAGATAGTAAAATGTGTCATTTTAATGTGTGGAGTTAGTCATAGGAATAAAGTACTATTTTAAAAACAGTCAGAATTACTTGAAAAGAAGACGAAATATGAACATCTAGTTATTAGTGGTCAAGTTTTGTTGTCAAATGAGCTTATTTTAATCAAATGTTTTATGAAAAGTCCGGCTCTAAGGTAAACGTGTAATATGACGTCGAATCTTGCTACGTTCGTTTACGTACTACATTTTTATCAAAAACGTCGGTCAAAGACAATTTTAAAGATGTCACGTTTCTAACCTGACAGCTTTAGGTTACGAGCATCGAAAACACTTATCATCACCTCTTAGTTTATAAAATCGAAAAGGACAGAAAGATATGAGTGGGAATTAACAGTTTTCATGGTAAATAATAACCTAACCTTATCACGACGCATGGAAGATTTCCGTTTAAAATGATTCGGTATCATTAAATTATTAAATTATTAAATCATTAAATAATTTATAAAGTATTAAGTTATCATCGTCCTACCAGTCACAGAATAAATGTAAAATAAATTAATCTTGCCTAATCCCTCACGTAAGTAAAATTGTAATTTATAATTATAAAGGTAGCTTAGAAAATTCCATGCTCCTGAATCGAAGTCCCACTCTGCAACATTTATGAATTTGTCATTGGATATTGTATACCTTTTTCGCCCCTTTGTGCAAATGAATACAAAAAGTGACGAGGGCCGGTTACCTATTTAATATTTTAACTCTTTCGTTTGCAGGAATTCTAACGTTTAAAATAAATATTAATGGCAGAAAATAGGTATAGGTTATCTAAGTTAGTATGTATAAAAGCCTAAGTTATGTGAACCCCATCGAGGGGACTATCGGGGTAACTCACCAATAATTAAAAACTCTGACACCAACTTCACACCCTTACACCTAGTAATTAGTAGTAATTTTGTAATAAATAGTCTTCAGTGTAGGTACGGTAGTCATATCGCTATTTAGACAATCGCAGTGATGAAAGCTGACCGGTTGAAGGGGTTCCGGTGGGGTCCACACAGTTGAAGTCGAGGATGTCAGGGTTCTCGTAACACTGGTCTTACCTTGACTTTGATCCCAGCGCCCAGCAGTAGCTTGATCAGCTCGATGTTCTCGTTCTCGATGGCGGCTATAAGAGCTGATCGGTTGAGGGGGTCCACGCAGTTGATGTCGAGGATGTCAGGGTTCGCGCTGTACTGGTCGATGAGCCTGCAGACAAGGATACAGTTGAGTTGAGGAGCTCACGTAACAGTTGAATAGTTAGAAACAAGCAGAGTGGATGAGATAACTTTATTGCATATAAAGGTGGCTGAAAAAGGATATGGATAAAGGATAGGAAGCACTGTTTTAGTAAATAAATAAATAAATATGTGGGGACATCTCACACACGGCCATCAGATACCAAACTAAGCAAAGCTTGTACTATGGGTACCAGACAGCTGATATACAAATAAACAACATCCAGACACAAGGCAAACACAAGTGCTCATCACACGAATGTTTGCCCTGGGCAGGATTCGAACCCGCGACCCTGTGCTTCGAAGGCAGGCGTACTACCAACTAGGCTATGGAGCCGTCAGAATAACCTCTGAGCCTTATTTACTACCTCTAGATAATTTTACTAATTGCTTATTTATTATGTGATTTCTTTAGTGTAATATTTGTACTGAAAATGCTTTTTATAAACCACAAAATATTACTTTGTAGTGCCCGAATAGGGGATCGGACTGTTCCTAAATTTACCACATTTTATTAATTATTTTTAAAATATAGATTACTAGCAGACAATTCGCGAAGAAAAAAGCAGATTCGGTTGAAAAACTAATTTACAGTAATTTTTTAAAGTTTCAATATGTCTGTCTCTTTCAAAAACGATTTTTTGTATGGAGATTATTAGCCATATGGCTATACTAACAAATGACGTCACAAGTGGGTATGTGCCTCTCTGTCTAATCTTGAATTTCAAACCTTTATAACTCGGTCAATTTTAAAGATAGAGCAAAAATTCTTTTAGTGTTCGATAGCAGAAACTAAGAAGTTTGGATATATAAAATAAAAAAAAGTAGCCCGATCCCCTATTGTACGATTGTCATCGAGGACTAGTCCTAGTAGAGACTTATAGTGAGAGACTTTAATTTTTACGAATGATTTTACAAAGACCTATTTTCTGATACTGCTTATTTCGTACACAGTGAAACACCGTATTATGTACGAACAATCCATGAAATTAAGGCAAATCTACGGTTAGAGTTTCGTTGGTGTAATAACACACACATGGCCAGGATCGGTTTTATTAGTGACCAAATAGGATTAGAAGGCATTTGTGGTGATTCTCGCCGTTGTAAGTAAGTTAACGAAATACACCAGACTGAGCTGGTTACATTTTAGGGCAATCCGCAATTGGCTAGTAGGTAGTTGTCTGAACTTGTCTGAAAATCACAATTGTCACCATCTTCGTCATCAAATAAACATCATCATCAACAACTCATATACGTCCACAACGAAACTGAATTAGGGCAAACAGGCCTTTGTCGGGTCGGTCGACTTCACACACAACCTTCGCAGGAGTGCACATGTTTCCTCACAATGTTTTCCTTCATCGTAAGAGTGATGAGTAAGCGTACAGAGGACGAAGGATATAGTCAGGCCAGGCTGCTTGAAATGGATTAAGTTTTCTCTGGTAATTATGTATGCTTTGTCATGAAATTTCGCATAATTGTGCAGTTCGGTAAACTATACATGTAAACAAAATTTCATATAAAAATATAAAAAATCTCTTGAGAAAATTCAAACCGTTTCAAGCGGCCTGGCCTGACGGTATATCCTTTGTCCTCTGTACATATTAATTTGAAAATTTGAAAACACATTGGTACGAGGTAGGGATCGAACCCGCGTCTCCTGAACGGAAGACAGAGGAGTCACTACACGGCAGACGCTTTTAATCAAATAAACATACCTGCTCCAAGCAAACTTCTACCTTATATTATTATCTTTGTTAAGTCGAGAAGCGACCTTACGAACCCTGGTGTAAGAGTCATGGAACCTCCATAGATATCTGATATGACTTATGTTACGACTGTTGTTACGACTCATTTCCAAAGATAATAATCGCTGGGATTTTTTTCCTCTTGTCCTGCCAACGCTTAACGTGATTTACGAAGCACGCAAACATCTTACTTTTCGAACGAACTAGGTGATTTAGCCTGCAATATCCTAACTAAACTGCCGACAGTCTCACAAGACCACAGCAGTGTCCTCCCACCAGGAATCAAACTTGGAATCTTCGCAATGAGAACCGAACTCTCTACTGTTCAGCTGAAAAAGCAGCCTCCGTGGCCGAGTGGTCATAATTTTGACGCCCAATACGGAGGTTCCGGGTTCGATTCCCGGCGGGGACACTGTCAAGCAAAAATCTCTTTGTGAGAGTTTCCCCAGTTTGGTTAGGACATTGCAGACTGAATCACCTGATTGTCCGAAAATTAAGATAATTCCGTTTTTCGGAAGGCACGTTAAGCCGCCAGTTTTACGAGCCAAGTCAGTGGCCTTTGGCGGCTCTTAACACTGACACCATAGGTTTGTGAGGTTGGTTGTCGACCTTACAACCCACACGATGAAAAAGAAGCCGAAGAAACCATTTCTACCTCTATATATTGCAAAGATCTAACTCTACGACATATTCGGTAGGTCCTTTTCGTTTGTGGTAGAATTAAACTAGTAAATTATAATAGCAAAGTTAGTAGGATAGAACTCTGCACGTTCTGTGTTCTGCATTAATTTGTTGTCCACCTGCAAACTGCAGTTTTAGTACAAAGCACGTTAATATGTTCATACAGTTAACTTTGTTTCACCGGGTTTAGAGACAAGTGGAAATGATGCTGTATAACTGGACAACCCCAAGCAAAAGAGCTTTTATTTTACTGCACATTTTCTAAAACTTTCTATACAAATCGGTATTTAAAGTTTTTAAATGACTTTTAAAAAGTTATAATTGCATTATATTTATATTATTATTTATGTTAGTCTATGTGGGATTCTAATCATTAGGTTGTTGTAATTATTATTGATAAATAAACGTAGTGTAGTACCGGGTGTCCAAAAAGGGTATTTGCACTTTTAAATATCAATAAATCGTCTTAATGAGGGTAGATAGCTAAAACAAATATGATGTCATACGTGGAGTTTATTGGAAATTTAGTTGAAATGGATTCGTGTATCGGAGCTCAGCGCGCATTTTGTGTAAGAGCTTATTATCAAAACAATAATTCGATAATAACAGCTCGCCGCTTACATCGCGCGCAGTTCAATGTACGGGACATTTCTTTATCTCCCAGTGCGAATATCATTAGAAAATGGATTAGGACGTAATGGACGTCATTTGGACAACATATTTTTTTTGTCGTAAACTTATGAAATGATATATTTTTCATATATAATTTTTGAGTATAAACTGCCAACACCCTTTTTGGACACCCACAGGATCTAGAAATTAGTATGCTGTAATAAATTCTTTTTTATGAGACTAGTCAGAGAACATCAAAATTTATTTTGATCAAGACGTGGGCGTTATTAAAGGAGTATTTTTTAACGAGGTGATTACCAAAGTTTTTAATTTAATGTAGTTGCGTTGCGCAGCTAATTTGGCGTAATATTAAAAAAAATATATGTCCATTGTCATATTGGGTACACAATTCAAGGTACAGCCGAAGACAAATGTTATTGTTGCTAATGCCAAACGACTGTTGATATGAATATCGATTTCAATAAAAGTAAGTAAGTAACTCTTGATTGTATAACACCTAAAGGGACATACACAGAAAACATAAGACAGAAGATATAACAGAAGTAATAGGGGTCTACTAAATGCGTCTTTACATTACCGGTATACGATAAATCATAGCACGAAAATTTTCACGAGTCAAATCCATGGTGATGATAGACAATGAATTTTAAAAATGGCGTTACAATGTAAAAACAATTGACAGATGAATGAAACAAACTTTATTTTACAGCCAAAGAGTTCTATTTTTAAATGTTATAATTTCTTTTTAAATATTGTTTATGTAAGTGGCCAGTTCCGGATACATAAATAGCAGCCCTTGTACCTGCCTACCCTCGTCAATTTAGATTTTATAAATTAAAATAAAATAATATAACAAGACGGTATATTTTCGTCGTCTGTCTAAGTTGTATATTTATTTTGTCCCCGTTAACGTGGACAACAGGAAGTCTAGAGAGTATTTCTTATATTCTAAATTATACTATAAGGTGCCAAATATTTTCAGGGCTGAAAGTAATAGTCATAATGGTCACGTAAAAAAATATTTCGAAAATCTACACGTTAGTTTAAAAGGTTCTTTTTCTAACAAAAAAAAATCATCATTAAATATGACAAAAAATTCAAATTAAAAATTATTTATTTTCTTTAAACAAATTTGTCAACTGAAGACGATTGGAGTTTCCTTTTAAGCGAAATTTTGCCTGTACCAGGAAACCCCACTCTTCTAAACAAGGTAAGAAAATAACAACTTAGACAATAGGAAATTACAAAAGTTGATACAATAATATAGCCTAAGGTAAGGTCCGGATTGTGTGTGTGTGTGTGTGTGTGTGTGTGTGTGTGTGTGTGTGTGTGTGTGTGTGTGTGTGTGTGTGTGTGTGTGTATGTATGTGTTTGTTTGTATGTCTTACTGTTAGTCTGTCTTACTGTGTAGGGTGATGTTTTTATGATTAGGTAACCAAGTTGTTTGGCTTAATTACTTGAAAACTAACGTGTAAATTGATCTCATTTTTGTATGAAGTGAAGATCAGGACTTCTTCTTTCAGCCCTGAAAATATTTGGCACTAATAACGGGGCACCTTATACTTATAATATGCATCTTACCTTTTAACAGTAGCATAATCTCCCCTGTCGGCGTGCAGTAAGTAAGTCTTTTCCTCTCTAGTGAGGGGCCTCTCGCTTATGTGGCGGAGGTCGTGGGTGCTGTTCCTCAGGGCTTCTTGGGAACTGCCCAGCAGCTCCTCACGCGAACCCCGGTTCATGATCTGTAAACATATGTATTTAAAAATATTATACAAAAAAATTGTAGAAAATTACATTTGGCTCATCTGTATTAGATACGATACGAAAGCGCCTATTTCCGTATATTTCTGGCATTGTTATAGTCCTTTTAACGGCTTTTATATATTCCAAATAAATGTTATCTATTGTTTACGAGCGTTCGGTTAATGTGGTAGGAGATATAAGTGAGAGAGAGCAAAAGCTATCACATAGAAACTTACAATAATTAGGTCTTCTATTTTTTACAAAACAGCTACGTTTGCTACGATATTGCTACGGCGTAGCAGGATCCAACGAACCGTAGCAAAAGTTGACTAACTTCAACCTTTTTTGAGTCACCGTCATCAACATCTCATATACGTCCCCACCGAGGGGCTCGAGCCTACCCTGATTTATAGTAATTAGGCCTTAGTCGACCACGCTGGCCCAGTGCGGGTTGGTCGACTTCACACACAACCCTTGAATTTCTTCGCAGGAGTGTGCAGGTTTCATCACGATTTTTTCCTTCACCGTAAGAGCGTCGAATAAACGTACATATTATGAATTCGAAATTCGAAATTACATTGGTACGTGGTGGGGATCGAACCCGCTTCTCACGGACGGGAGGCAGCGGCTCTAACCACTAGACCACCGACGCTCTCACCTTATACACCACCTTTTTGAGTGAGTGTCCAGTTTACTATATTATTACCTTGTTTATTTATTTGGGTTTCGCGGAAATGATAAGAATTACGAAACCTCATTCATCCTCATTCAACCTCATTCAACCTCAGTCATTGTTAAAGTTGAATAGTTCACTTTTTACATAAAATTATAATTTCAATTTCCCTTCATTTTTATATAATAAAAATTGTATTAAGAACATTTCACTGTGAGTTTATAGACTACCAGCTCCAAACTCTTGATATAGACTGAAGGGTGAGCTGAAATTTGTCGACCGACGACACCCTAACGATGCGAGTTCGATAAAATGATTTGCAAATATACAAAAATACTGTACGTACAAATTTATATGATTGAAGTCAAGTGGGTCAAGTGGTTCTTTTGTGGGCGTTGAGTGGGAGTACCTATACCTAAACTCGTAGGCCCAGTGTAGATTAGTCCACACATCTTTGAATATGTTTTTCTGTTAGCGAAAACATAAGTTTTAACAAATTTATAAACCATATTGGTAAATTTGCCTGTAGTTCATGCGTAAGCGCGTTTTTCTTCGTGTAAATGTTAAACTTGGAATGTACTTGGTTAAATTCTAAATCAACGATCCGTTACAGTTCACTGCTGGACTATGAGTCTCCTCCACTCAAGTGGAGGGTTTTGCCATAATCTCCACGCTTGGCAGGCGGGTTGGAGATCGCAGATTAAAAGGTTACTGTATCAGAGAGCGCTGCTGCCCGTTCCCTGTTCAACGTGCGGTCCATAAGTCGCCTCTTACACACCCACGGGAAGAGTAGGGGTTGGTGACAAATGTAATCTACTCTGCCGTCACCACACGGCGTTTTCTAACTCTGGAGGTAGCATTTATACCATCTACTTGACACTCTTTTCTCAACGTAACATGAACACTTACATTAAGTAAGAGACTTTCACCTGATATTTACAGAGAGAGTGGGATACTGTGATGTTCAAGGTCAACGCTCATTACACGTAGCTTTTATTTAACGAAGCTTTTGTTTTATTTAACTACACCTGTATGTTAGTTTTGGGATATATCTCGCAAACGCTTGTTTAGATCTGCATTAAAATCAATTGAAAATAAGAGCGTCGGTGGTCTAGTGGCTAGGGCCGCTGCCTCCCGTCCGGGAGACGCGGGTTTGATTCCCACCACGTACTAATGTGTTTTCGAATTTCGAATTAATATGTAAGTACGTTTATTCGACGCTCTTACGGTGAAGGAAAACATTGTGATGAAACCTGCACAGCACACTCCTGCGAAGAACTTTAAGGGTTGTGTGTGAAGTCGACCAACCCGCACTTGGCCAGGGTGATCGACTAAGGCCTAATCACCCTAATTTCGGGTAGGCTCGAGCCCCTCGGTGGGGACGTGTATGAGCTGTTGATGATAATGATGACATTAAAATGAAACTCTCACACTCAACGCTTAGTACCACGAACTCGAAACTTTTCATTTTGATAGCTAAACATGCTCACCAACATGTACTGATGCTACAGCCAGGATTGTCTCCCGATGTGGGTACTCCTCAACGGTTAGTAGCATGGCATGAAACTTTACATTTTTGGTAGTCTGCTTACAACGGTTTATAAGCTAGTGTTTAAAAAGGATTTATAGTTATTATCTGTCGCTTATGCTTAATCCTTACCCAAACCATAAAACCCGGTCCACTACTGCTAATAAACGTAATGAATTGAAAAGTCGAATTGCTAGTAAATCCTAATCCTGTTAGCAGACAAGGCGAGACAGTAGCATTTAATTACCACCCTAGTGAAGTCTCTATCGGACTGAGCGTCCTGATTGTTATCTATGTTTGAATTCACTTCAATATATAAGAATGCACGAGCAGTTCAGTTCCACTTTTACACTATTCTTCTTTCTGTGCCACTTTTTTATTTATTTATTTATTAACTAGCTTTCCGCCTGTGGTTACTTTCGCGTGAAAAATATACTGTGTGTTAATTCAGTGTACAAACTATTTCCATTTCAAATTTCATCTAAATCCGTTCAGTAGTTAAGGCGTGAAAGCGAAACAAACATCCAAACATCTAAATATAATTTTCACATTTATAATATTAGTGTGATTTAAAAATACATCCCTAAAATCAGTTTTAGTTAAAAAAAGTTATGAAAGTAGTTTTTTTTTTGCTGGCAGTTAAATAATAACTCATTTTAGAAATGTGTTTTTCGATATTAACCCTTATCAGGATTTAAGAAATGTGTGTTTCGCTATACACAAACACTATCAAGATTATTTTACGTTTTAATTTTTTAAGCAACTATACAGACAACACGTTTCCTTCAAATCCTAGTTATTATAGAAACTTTGGATGACTTTAGATGACATTGAATGGATATATCGTGCAGAAGTTTTGGCGTCTAGAGGCTAGACAGACTAGACCTAATGAATGTCCTAATAACATGACATTTTTAATTAAACTATTGGCAATTAGTCATAGTATTTACACAAAATAAAAAGGCCCCACGCCGCTTTACCTACTTTGTGGTATTCATGAGCATATTTGTGAAAATGGCCTCGATTCGTGACGTCACGCTCTAATCCTTAATTTGAGTTAGTCCGTCCTTTATACCTTTTAAAGATTGAAAAGGGACAGGAGACGGCCATCCTAATATTAGAGCTGTCAAACATCGAATTTGAACCTTATGGCCGTGTCGATTGCACAATTTTAGAGAGCACTTAAAACATGCGACTTAAAAATATCTTAAACTGACAGCTATATCATTCGTTCAAATTAATATCATTCGTTCATCACCTCTCTTTCATTGGTAATAAAAACAAAACGGATAGCTTGATTTTAAAATTAGAATTAGAGCATGACATCCCGAATCGAGGTCAATGTATCATTATGATGCCATTCTTATGTAATACCGTAACACCTATAGGTACTAATTATATGAAAAGCGTTTACTTCTTTCACAGTAGGTACATAAGGAAAACATCGACGTATTTCATTTCATGTAGCAATTTAAGCTTTGTGTTTTGTTCATAGAGATTATAAGTGACTACTTTATACTGTCGGAAATAAAATCTAGACACTGCAGGAAAAGTAAAAAACAACGAAGATGTATTACAGGTAAACAGCTTTGTATCAGTATTGTCTTTATCATTAGTATATATGTATTTTTTTTTAAATATGGTTAAGGGTTTAGTTAGCCATTTTACATTTTTATTCAATGCTCTCCTCATCCCTCTATCTTTATTTTTCGGGGTGATTATTCAAGTTTTATTGGTAAGATTTTGGAAAATATAAAAAAATATATGGATCAGCTCATACAGGCCCAATTTTTCCCTGTACTAACACGACCGTGTTCTGTATATTCATATTTCAAATGGCAAGAAAGTACCGAAAACCAGTGTTACGACACCAACTCTCTAGGTACTCTTTACTTGCGTCCCAGTACTATTATCTTCCAGTACGTGCCGACATCTCATAAATCTAACTAACCCCCTAACCCCTCCAGTTTACGAGGACCAGGACATCATAAGTCACGCAGACAGTCTTTGTTGCTGGCCACATATTGTTGTTGGAGCCCTGACGTGACAACGTCGTCTTACGCGCTTGATTCTTACAAATGATTCTAGAGTCATACTAAGACTAGTCTTTATATAGTCTGTGCGGATTCTGAGTCTTATTTTTGACGGGTCCACAGACGTACTTGTATAGCCTACATTGTACAAATTAATAGAAGATATGACAGGAAGTCTAAGGTCCCTTTCAATAGAATCCGGCAATAATGTAAACAAACCAATTTAAACACGATTACTCCGTAATTACTTACATTCGAGTATCAATCCTGAACATATTCACTTTTCAAGGAACCATACATTCTTCTTACAATCATTTCGCCCCCTATTACCCAACTAGCACAAGAAGACTGCTTAAGACCTTTATTACAGTTAGGAGCTTCAAGATTAAGCTGCATAGCGCGCTATGCAACCCTTTTGCAGCTGCTTTACCCCTAAGGGGGCGAAATTATAGCCTATTTTTTAGATCTAGTAGACTTGCATAATAGCGCATATATAATTTCTTACAACCGCTATTTTTACTCTTAAGCACCCTTTAAGAAGTGAACATTGTGGGTGAAAGCTGATATTGGCACTAATTGAATGAACGAACGTCAGATCCGCTCATTATTTCATTCACTCCAAATCGTAAATTACAGCTTGCAGTGCGAATCTTAACTATTGTCTAGTTTAGTGATTTTCATGTAAGTATTAGATTTCTATTACATGTAAGATGTTTTTATATAATTATGGTGATGGCAGCGTGTAGTGAAGTAATAAAATGGTGGAATCATAGTGTAAATATACGATTTGAGTTACGTATGGCTTGTTTAGGTGAAAAACATCGGCAAATTTAATTTACTGTAAACATGTATGGTGTTTTTGGAATAAAACTAATGGGCCCTCAATGAATTGAAGATTTTATTAAAATCTAATGAATTTGTAGCTGCGGGTGCTAACATTTTATCCTAATTTTGTTAAGTAAAACTCTGATTTATATCTATTTATGGATGATTAACGATAATAATATGTTGTTTGCGAACATACTAAACTGTGCCGGGTGGCCCGTGTGTTTAAATAAACAGAAATAATATAAACAAATGAAGTTATTGTCTCAGAAAATGGCGTCAAAATGTTTGCAGCCTTGGTTTCTAGTTTTCGCTACTGTAGCCCCCTATTGCAGAAATGGGTGATCAAAATCAGTGTTCAGAAGCTCCTAGTTCCAATAATGCTGCAAAATTCTTTGTTTTAGAACTTCCAACTCCATACAATGTCCAATAGAGTGGATATTATAACCTAGAGTGTGAATTCGATGTGATATAAAGCTTGCACCTGCATTGCAGCTCATACAATAAATATAATTTAGGGATCTGCAATCAATGCTGGAAACCCTTGCTTGAATTGATTGATTGATTGATTGATTAAAAAGACTAGTAGTATTATGCTAATAAATTCTTCTGTTATACCTATCTACTTAAATATTTACGATCTCTAAAAATCTGTGGTTTATAACTTTAAGATTTATTCGTCAAAACAAAACAAAGTTCCACAAAAAGGAATATTACGAGCTTAGGAACTAATTTTACCACACATGCATAACAGAAACCGTAAGAAGTAAAAAAGTTGCAATTTCCTATCCTGTGCAGAACATGGTAGTAAAGTATGCCACGCAGGACAGTAATGCAACTAAGAGTGCCAATTAATATGCAATTATAACTACAATGCAGTCAATGGTGGTCTGAAGTGCCTTTCGAAACCATTATGCGAGTAAAAGTGGCAAAAAAGATACAAATCTAACTATTGTGCAGTTAAAGATGCCATAAGGTGTCACAAAAATACCTTAGGTTCCTGCTGCGGTCAGAGCTATAATTTTAGCTGTTATCGAACTTGTGCCTAATTTTGACTCCTTTATGCCACCCCTATAGACATTTCAGCGTTAAGGAAAGCTGCATTTTTCACTAGTGTGCTAGTTGGGTAACTTCTTTATGATAGTTATTTTATTAAAAAATACTAGGATGGCAAAACTTTCAATATTTTCTAAACTGACATATTAATTTTTTAGTCTGGTTTGTCTTTGGAAAGTTAGTGTCAAAAAATTATTTTGTTTACATTATTGCCGGATTCTATTGAAAGGGATATTATTTGGCATATGTTATTTGTGTTCCATGTATGAATATTTAAAGACCTGCGACGATTGTCGTTATGAATCATTATATTACATGGATTTATTTATTTATTTATTATTAGTGACACTTCACAGCACATAAACATATCTTAAATAAGTGACATTTAGTTATATTACATGGATTTAGAACTTGTTTGGTTTTCAGCTTGCCATTAAAAATAAGCAATTTCTCCGATAAAATTTATCGATTTGATTGATCAATTCAGTCAGTGTAAGGTACAAGATAGATGAAAGTATTTTTTTTTTGCTTCATCATCCAGCACCTTTTTTGTTTCTCATTTAAAATCATTTAACATGTTGATAAATAAAGAGTTAACTTGAAATAACAATAAAATAAGGCTCCTTTGATGAGATGATAAATGCGGTTACTTCGAAACGAAATCCAGTTGCTTTCTTTATGTAAATATTATTTTTGAAACATTTAAGCAATAAATCTTCGTTAATAGCAACGCATTATAAATTTATAGTCAGTAAAATCCTTCAGTCCATTAAAAAGAACAACAGACGTGTTTTTAAACATACTTGATTTACTATACGGGATTATAGTTAGTGGTCATGTGTGAAATATTCAAGACTAGCTATTCGCGTGTAGTTTCATTCACGACTAGCCGTCTGCCCGCAACTTCGCTTACGTGATTTTTATTAGATAAACTTTTTAGCACAAAAATGAAAAAGGAATTCGGCTTCTAGGCGGCGGCGCGTATTAAGACGTATATAAAAAAAAAACAAAGAAAAAAATAGCATAGTAATGATTAATATAAATAAAAAGGCGTAATAGGTCACTTACAAGGCAAACGGTGTTTTAACATGGCACAAGGACGGCAAGTCTAAGCATAAGTGCGAAAAAGAGACAAAGCGACGCGTGACTAAGTTCAGGTTGGCTAATTAGCCAACTTTTGGCGTATGACTTATCTACGCCTTTTTAGCTAGTATATCAATGTGTATAGGCGATATAACTGTGAAAAAGCATTTAAATTTGTTCAGTAGTTTGAGAGATGCGCGTACAAATGTACAGACAAATATATTCGAGTACTCACCGGCACATCTAACCGCCCACCCTTCATTTCAAGGAATACTCGTGATTCTTTATAATTCTATTAGTTACAGCTGATGTCAGTCAAAAAGTTGTTAATTTAACGTTTATTTAAGTGTATTTAATTTATCGTAAAATTATCAACAAATCAATTGTAATATATAACAATAAGCGTAGTTTAAAATTAACCTGAAATACAAGGGTGGGCGATTAAATTTGCCGGTGAGTGTATAAACAAACAAACAAAAACCTTGACCACTTTGATTTAGGCTTAGGTGCGTATACCAAGCCAGCGTGGTCTCAGGTCTGATTGCAATAATTCAGGGTAGGCTCAAACCTGTGATGATGTAGTGAGCAGTTGATGTGGAATGAATCAGGTAAGGGGTACGAGCCTTCTGCTCCCCCGCAAGTCCGCACCCACTATATTACCACTCTGGTATAAATAGTGATTAGGTCCGTCAAAAAAAAAAAAAGGTATGAATCAGGTAAAGTTTTGACCACCTCTTTACGGATATATATTTTTTTTATTTCAACAGCTCTGCTAATTATTATTTATGACACCTACCAAAACAATTTTGTTTGTCTGAGTCACTTTAGTTCCCGATATAAAATAAATAAATATGTAGGGACATTTTCACACACGGCCATCTGATCCCAAACTAAGCAGAGCTTGTACTATGGGCACCAGACAGCTGATATACATTACTTAAATACAACAACAACCAGACACAAGGCAAACGCAAGTGGTCATCACACAAATGTTTGCCCTGGGCGGGATTCGAACCCGCGACCCTGTGCGTCGGAGGCAGATACACTACCACCCGGGCTACGAGACCGCCGGATCGTATGACTTTGTTTTTACGTATACACTATTAACAAATATTTTTACACAGGAAAGTTCAGCGATACTTTTTTAGTTTATTTAGTTTAGAATAAATTTCATCGCTCGAAAATCACAAAAAACAGTACGATAAGGCCACCTTTTCTACACAACCTGGTAACCCTTCTTTTATATGTTTTTGCAAATCTGAAAATAAATATTGTTTTCATAAAATGTATAAAATAAAATAAATAAATATGCGGGGACATCTTCACACACGGCCATCTGATCCCAAACTAAGCAGAGCTTGTACTATGGGCTTGCTTATTCTATGTATTGTTTGCATAGTCGGATTTTCGTCTAGTCCATATAGCCGTCCATTTTAAACATTGTACACGTGTAGTTCCCGGATAAAGAATAGCAGAATATATTCCCGTGGGTTTCGAATAAACTTTAAGGACTTGGTTTTAGTACCACATAATGCAGGCGATGCAATACTGTTCAGCGCATAATGCAATCAATTTGCAAAACCGGTTTAGTGCTCTTTGTGAGAGAACCAAGGCTCTAATTACACTGTTAGGGGAAGGAACGTGACTTTATGTCATGTATGTAGGTACTGTGTACTGCTATCATACATCACACTAATATTTATTATATTATCACACAACACTAATATTATAAATGTGAGATTCCACCATTGTGTTAGTGAACTCACCCAAATAAAATGTAATGACGGATCTAAGTGTTGTAATATAACATCCTATGGAAATAAATATTTTTTTATTTGATTTGTGAAAATATATTTGGATGTTTAGATGTTTTAGATGTTTGTTCCGCCTTCACGCTTGAAGTACTCAACGGATTTAGATGGCATTTAGAATGGAGATAGTTTGTAACCTGGATTAACACATAGGATACTTTTTACGGGAATATCTAGTGTTCCTATTTATTTATTTTGTTTTATTTATTTTAGGGATAACAACAGCCATATTTAATTAATATTATTACATAGTTTTAGTATACATAAGTGAAAGGCCAATAACAGTTATCCACGATCTAAACAACAGAGTATTAATGAAAGAAAATGAAGTTAGCCGCGGAAAGCAGACGCCACGCAGCTAAAATGTTACGCAGCAAGCAACAAAATAAATAACGCACTATTATAGGCCGTGTGGTGACGGCAGAGTAGAATACATTAGTCACCAACCCCTACTCTTCCCGTGGGTGTCGTAAGAGGCGACTTAGGGACTACACATTGAACAGGGAACGGGCAACAGCGCTCTCTGATACAGTAACCTTTTAATCTGCGATCTCCAACCCGCCTGCCAAGCGTGGAGATTATGGCAAAACCGTGGAGGAGGCTCATAGTCCAGCAGTGGACTGTAACGGGCCGTTGATTTGATTTGATTAGCACGGTGTAAGTTTTATCATTATTAATGTTATATAGTCTTATGTTCCCACTGGAAAATTTGTGGGCAGCAGCTAGTATTATTTGGTGTAGTGCAAAGAATGAAAAATATTGTACATCTTGCATCTCCTCCAGTGCAGGTGCATTTCCAATTATGCTAGTAAGCTCTGTGAAACTGGTTACGACACTCACGTTTCGATGGCGGCCGAAGATAAGAATTAAGTTATCGATTAAAAAAAAATTGTGATTTGTTTTTTTTTTCCTAACTGACCTAATTGGTATGTATATTATGAAAGTGGTGAACTAGAAAAAATATTTTGTACTAGCGGTCCTCCCGCGGCTACGCTCGTATGATTGCTGTGTATGATTTTCTCGTGGCAATAAGACTTTTTCCCGTAAAAAGTATCCTATGTGTTAATCCAGGTTACAAACTATCTCCATTCCAAATTTCATCCAAATCCGTTAAGTACATTAAACGTGAAAGCGGAACAAACATCCAAATATATTTTCAAATTTATAATATTAGTGTGATAAGACGTAATCAGTAAAAATAATCAATTTAGGTATTAAAATATTGATCTTTATTGTAACTTACCATTGCATGGATGTTAGCATTGAATCGCACGCGAACTCTATTAGTTTTTCTTCGTTTCTTCATTTTTTTGTTTTATTATTTGTTTAACTAACACTGAACAAACATTTTCATTCTTATCACAGGATTTCAACCTATTCTACATAAAAATATCGCTATCGTCATTATTTCTATCAAAACTTCACACTATATAGAAACCGTTTTGTTTTTTCAAATTTCCTCAATAACACTGTTTTCTCTTTTAAACATTTTTATTTTCAAGTAA
Organism: Carpatolechia fugitivella; assembly: GCA_951230895.1. NCBI lineage: Eukaryota > Metazoa > Arthropoda > Insecta > Lepidoptera > Gelechiidae > Carpatolechia > Carpatolechia fugitivella. The sequence continues at coordinate 11,864,185 of OX579654.1, read as the reverse complement.
CAAATCACGTGATCCCGTCTCCCACTTCACTGCAAAATTGCGACTAAATCATTCCTATACTGAGACGGTAAAAACACTTAAAAAAAGCCGTAAATATAGAGTAAGTAAACATTCAGTCCGTGTCTCTGGCGATCGGCAGATGATGCGTCCGCGCCGGTCGCAGCACTAATTTAAGAGATCACTTGCCAGAAGGGCGGCTAAAAATAACCTACTGCTGGAATTTTTGGAAATGATCAGTCAACTTCTGGAGGTGGATAGATGGGATTAAGGAGAAAGTACTTTATGAGCTTTTGCTGTTAAAAGAACTTGGAGGAATTTTATTTATCGAATTTGACCTCACTTTTATCTCATGGAAGGTGACGACGAGGTAGACGGCGATATACCTAGAAGATGTCGATTTACTGTCTTGAAAACAATAAGAAGTTCGAGTAAGTGCGCGACACGGTATTTAGCTCTCAATTTTCTGTCGCGCGCATATCCAAAGCGAAAGAGACTTCGGTTGGATCAGAGCTAATAGACTTTTATGTGAGACCAATATTGAGATTTCTGAAGGTTGTGTACCATTCGGAAAGTACACACACAGATTCCAGCATACCATTATGTGCCACTTAGAAGCTTAAGTGTATTAAAAGTTAAGGCATGTTATAATTTACAATGAGGCTTTATATATTAACAAGAATAACATAAGACTATAAACTGTTTATCCATTTTAATCCAACTAACTTTTTGTTAACCATGTGTTTGTCTTTTGTTTTAGATGATTCAGGCAGCAGTTCAGTGGTGTTCATAGATATATATATTCTTCCCCATAGATTCTATAACCTTGTCCTTTCACGAAGCCTTAAAATGAGCAGAGTGTAAATAAACTTGACATTGGCGAAATCACAAAGGAAACGCCACATTCTTCAAAAATCTAATTGAATTGAATTGAAGTGCAAAGATCTGATAAGACACGACTGTAGTAGTGGTTCCATGACTTGCAATATGAGTAAAGAGGAGTTTTCACGATAAGTCTAATTCAACAATAAGCTAATACTTACACGTGTATATAGGTAGATGTAAAGATCTCGCATCTCGTTATCGGATTCTATAGAATTGTGCTGAATAGAAGGAAGTTTCTGAAAGATCACTTCTGGAACTTGTGTACGAGGTATCAAAATTCGCATGGAATAAGATGGTTTAAATAACAAGGATAGAAAAGTATATTCAATTGATAACTGCAAGTTATAAATTACAAGAAAATATATATTTTTTTGTAAAATTATCAAGTTCAAATAATTTAAATATTTATTAAATTTAAAAACCCTTTTTGAACTCCGTCAATAAACAGGATAACTAATTCATTATTAGTATACTTTTTTTAAAATAAATATGTGGGGACATCTCACTCACACACGGCCATCTGATCCGAAACCAAGCAGAGCTTGTACTATGGGTACCGAACAGCTGATATACATTACATGAATAGATAAATACATACTTATATATAGACAAACAAGAACCAGACACAAGGTAAGGTAAGTGCTCATCACACGAATGTTTGCCCTGGGCGGGATTCGAATCCGCGACCCTGTGCGTCGGAAGCAGATACACTACCACCTGGGCAACGGAGCCGTCATTCACTTTAAATTCTTTCCAATAGAAACCAACATTTTCAACGGTAATTAGATGTGAATAGAATAAGAAATGTATTTTTTATCTGTCTGACCTCAAAGTATTGAATACCTATGAATACCTACTTGAAACAATCATGAAAGTGTTGGTAGTTAGTGGTTTTTTTTAAATTTAAATAGCATTTTAAGTTATGAATTTTTCATTTCTATTCTTGAGTGGATTTACATAATATTTTAGAGAATAAAAAGAAAGTGAATAATTTTGAGAAATTCTAGAAGGTGTTTCGGTCATTAAACTAGACAACTTTCCCCGATAAACATAAGTTAACAGATGTCAACAAATTGGCTGTCTCTTAGAAAACCACAAAATCAATCAATCAACTTTGTCAATTTTGTTACATATGAAAGATGAATAGTTGCCCTTATTCTTTAACGAACTTGGCAGTCACGCTGCCATGTGTCTAGATTTCTTTTCATCTGCTGACAACGGAGAAAGTTGCTCAATTCAAATCAAAGACTGAATAAATACCCTTTAGAACATTTTCAAACGATTTAAATTTCTTTCATTATCACGCTGCGCTCGCGCCGCCGCCGCCGCCGTCGTCGCTGCTGAGACGCGCCGATCTACAATTTACAACCCAAACAGCGAGCCGGATCAAAGATGTCTAAATCACCATGTGCTTGCGATCGATGCGCGGATCTAAAGTGACTAGATGGAAACATTTATCGTCGTTATTATGTGATTTAGAACGGTGGTCTAGTGGCTAGGGCCGCTGTCTTCCATCCGGGAGACGCGGGTTCGACTCCTACCACGTATCAATGAGTTATCGAATTTCGAATTCATATTTTGTTTGTTTATTCAACGCTCTTACGGTGAAAAAGAACATTGTGATGGTTTCATCATACGTTTCTGCATACGTACATTACTTAGAGAATCAACTAGGAACGAACATGCCATTCTTTGGACGAACCATGAAGAGTGTAGACAGGTGAAGCTGGCCTTGCCAACCCCCAGTGCCAGGCTCGCTAAGACCCTGTTTCGGCTAAGTAAACCACGCTTGCGTTTGGTGACTGCAGCATTAACTGGTCATGGTTCTTTTAACAAACATTTATATGTCCTAGGTGTTACTGACAGCCCCCTTTGCAGAGCCTGCTTGGAGGCAGAAGAAACGGCTGCTCACGTCCTCATGGAGTGCACGGGAGTGGCGGACTACAGGGCTAAATACCTCGGTTAAACGAGGGACCTTCCAGGGATAACCGGTAATGTAAAGGGCTTACTGGGTTTCCTGGAAGAGTTGGGTTGGCTCGAATGACACCGCATTCCCACCCACACGCAAAATAGGCGCATTAGACGTCGAGTCGCATGAAAACACAATGTATCTATCTCACAAGTAATACATTATTATATATTAAATTTGATTGTTTAGTGCGATTGCCAAGTCAATCTATGTATTTATCGCATGAAAACACAATGTATCTCACAAGTTATACATTATTATCAAGGTTGTCTGGAAGAGATCGCTACAAGCGATAAGGCCGCCTTTGCGCACTAAAGCTATATGTTTTTGTTTTATTGTTTTTATATTCCTTTTGTGTGCAATAAAGTGTTTTTACTTACTTACTTACTATTATTTAAATTTTATTGTTTAGTGCGATTGCCAAGTCAATCTATGTATTTATTTAAAACATAAGAGATTTTTAATATTGATCTGGTCACTATAAGATGTTGTTAGGTGAGCTAATTACGTAATAACTTAAGACAGAAGGGCTCTTAAGTAGGGACTGAATAAATTAACCGACTTGGTATTACATGGATCTCACAACTTTTTACGGTAGACTAAGTTGCGTGCGAGACTTGGTTTTTTTACAAGTTATGTTTTTGATGGCATCTCATTTCTTTTTGTAGATCGCATGAAAACACAATGTAAAAATGCACACCTACGCTCCACCTACCCTTTACCTACCTTACGCCTACCCTACACCTACCCTACACCTACCCTACACCTACCCTACACTTACCCTACTCCTACCCTACACCTACCTACACCTACCCTACACCTACCCTACACCTACCCTACATCTACCCTACACCTACCCTACACCTACCCTACACCTGCCCTACACCTACCCTACACCTACCCTACACCTACCCTACACCTACCCTACACCTACCCTACACCTACCCTACACCTACCCTACACCTACCCTACACCTACCCTACACCTACCCTACACCTCTTATTCAATTATATTCCATTATACAGGTACACTGATTCATTAACTGCAAATGTAACTTTGTAATCCTATATATTGCCCCAAGATTTATATGGGATTACAAAGTTATCTAGCAGATGATGTATCTTGAAAACTGGGCCGAAATTGCAAAAATATTTTTATTTTCCCTTGATTTATACACTAAACACTAATTTTGTTCTAAATTTGAAGCTTCTATGTCTGCTAGAAGTGCCTTAGAGTTTTGATGATCGGTCAGTCAGTGAGTGACAAAATTAAGAAACTTTGACTAGTTATAATTCATAAACTACTGGTTCAAATTGATTGAAATTTGAAATATACCGTATTTATACAATGCCTAATTGGTTACTGAAAACTCAGGCTTCTAGTTTTATCCACAACGAAGTTATAGGGGGGTCGAAAATGGCCTGAACTGCTTCGAGAAAAGTATGGTACGGCCGTGCCGCTTTTTTGCTCGACTTGGCCCCCGCACTGCCGTGCCCCCAGATAGTACCTAAAATTATTGATATGCATTGTATTTCACTTTTTTATCCTTTTTTTTTCTTTAATACGACCGGGTTCTATTTCTGAACTGTGTACGAGTTTTTTTTAAATATGTCAATACAGTTTTTCTTGTTACTAAAATCGATGACATGGTTCCTAAGATATATATATATATATATATATATATATATATATATATATATATATATCGGTCGGTATGGGAAAGTCTGAAACTATAAGACATACGAAAATATGTTCTTAGGAACCATGTCATCGATTTTAGTAACAAGAAAAACTGTATTGACATATTAAAAAAAAACTCGTACACAGTTCAGAAATAGAACCCGGTCGTATTAAAGAAAAAAAAAGGATAAAAAATTCAAATACAATGCATATTAATAATTTTAGGTACTATAATATTTCATAGTAACGTTTCCTGCTTATGACGTACACAATCGATGTCGACATAGAAATCAAATAACATGATTTCTTATGTTTATTACAATTTCTTATGCTATGTTATGTAAGTATATCTTAAATAATAATATCAAGCTTACACAAAAATATCATTAATAAAATACAAATAATCAAATATTTTGAAAAAAAAAAAAAAAGGTTAGTGGTACATCCCGTCTCATACGTCTCCATTTATAAATACTTCATGTTTATATTGTAAATGATTTGAAACAACAATCAATCGTCAAGTTTTTTAAGTGCGTAAAAAATTAAAGCACTATTCATAATAAGCGTATTGGATGCGATTGGAGGAAAGAACAGCTCCTGGTCAGAAACAGCTCACATTATAACGTGAAATTGCTGCGGACCAAAGATTTATGACGCGCGTCGACTCGCGTGATCGTCTTTTGTTTCTCTGAGCTGTGGACTGGTTTTATTTGTCATAAAACTGACAACCGAGTTGCTGCAAATAATGTGGTCTCCATGACAACTGTTTTGAGACTGACAACTTTTGTCATGAAGACCGCATTTTTTGCAAACATTATTTATTTGCAGCAACTCGACGAAAGAACAATTCAGGACTCGTATCTACTTTTAGACTTCCGTCGCCGGACCAGTTTAATCATTAGCTAGATTGATAATGTGAATAGACTAAAGCGTTTTCCTATCTCCAGTTAGATTACAAAGGCTTCTGATCAATTTTTTATTCGTAAGCATCCAATACGTTCTACGTACGCTTGTTATGCTTCCAACCTTAACAGATGTGTTCCATTTATTATAAACAATCGCGCAATGGAAGGAACTCAGTCTTGTGGATGCTGACATGCGCCGACGCAGTCCACTTCACCGCAATCATCTAAAATTATACGCGTCACCGGACGATGGTTGGTATTATGTGGTTAGTTGAAAAGCAAACCACCTCTATGCAACGTGTTAGCGAAATTACGTAAAAACCTCTCGGGTGAAAGGCCAGCCTATGAAACTGAACAGCTCAGCTGTTGATCCACAACTTTTTAAAAAACCTATTGCAGACCACTGCTAGACTTAGGCCTCGCCAAGGGTACGCCAAAGCGCACGATCACCCGCTTTCCTCATCCAGCCACCACCAGCGACCTTCCTCAGGTCATCAGTCCACCTGGTAGAGGGGCGTCCTACACTATGTTTCCCGAGACGTGGTCTCCATTCGAGAACCCATCAACTCCGACGCTCATCGGTTCTACTTCTACGACAGACGTGGCCAGCCCACTGCCACTTCAGCTTGCTACACTTCAGTATAGGAAGTAATATCACATATTTTCTGTTTTGATTTGACCATCAATGTATTTTCACAATCATTTTTTAGGAGTAAACCCCCCAGTTTCAAAAAGTATAAATGTTTAGTAAAAAGTAGGTATGTTTGTTTGTATTTGGTAGCTATTTTTTTATAGTCTAAAAGCTACGGCTGAATAGATTTTACTGGAACTTTATTATTACTGATGACTGGTGCAGCTGGAGTAGTCGCGTAATACACTAGTATGTTTATGAGGGCATTTTACTAACGTGTTCGGTAACATACAACATTAAAATTTAATTTCGCCGTCGGATCTCATATTCAACACGTTTAATTTTTATTTAGATTACACTAGATTATATATTAAATGTATACACCGTGTGGTGACGGCAGAGTAGATAGAATACATTAGTCACCAACCCCTACTCTTCCCGTGGGTGTCGCAAGAGGCGACTTAGGGACTACACATTGAACAGGGAACGGGCAGCAGTGCTCTCTGATACAGTAACCTTTTAACTGTTTATGTGCTGTTTCACGAATGTTTGCCCTGGGCGGGATTTGAACCCGCGAGCCTGTGCGTCGGAGGCAGATACACTACCACCTGAGCTATGGAGTCGTCATGATGAAATTCTTTTGTTTCATCCGCACAGACATAAATTTCTTCATGCATTCTCGTCGGTTTAGGTTAATCCTGGCCTGGCCTTTTTCGGAATATTCCCAATCTGATTCAAAACATCAAAACTAAAAGAAGAAAGGATATAGGTAGTAGCAAATACCCCCATAGTTAACACTTTATTCGCTGGCAGGCAATATTGTAAACGATCAGCTACACTTTACAACATTTTAAACAAAGAATTAAATATTTATAGTAAACCATGTCACGATTGCAAAAATATGGTAAATGGCTTGAGGAAAAATCCTATGAAGAAGTTGAGGCCTTACTAAACCTATCTTGTTTCGAGAATTATTAAAACTACTTATATTAAAAATGCATCGTATACGTAATTTGTCACACGCGAGCATATTACGAAGCAGTCATCTACCATTTTATTTTTTCCCACCTGATCACACAATACACATATATCTCACACCCCGTACACTCACACAACACACACACACACACACACACACACACACACACACACACACACACACACACACACACACACACACACTTGTAAAACAATGTCTGACAGATACCCACACCTCCACACACACAGAATGTCACCTTCTATATATGCATGGGCAGACTACACACTATTCTACCTTGCTATTTATACATCATCATTAAACTAAGTTTTATTAATTGTAATCTTATGTAACTAAGGAAGAGCGGTGCCTCCTGACACAGGCTTCGGCTTAAAAGGAGGCTCCTGCCACTATGTTAAGAAACAACTTTAAGAAATAAAGATTATTGTATTGTATTGTATTGTATTGTATTGATTGTATTTAGGTACGCCTGATATTTCCTGAAATGGGGCGTCTACACGAGTAAGTATCTTGAAAAGGAGCAAGTTTCAAGGACAAGTATTCATGAAACTTGGACCTTTAAAACTTTTGAGTATATATCGATGTGCTAAGGAGTAGTGTATTAAAGATTCAACTTTTCGCGAAGTATATTATATTCAGCTGGAATTGTCAGACATTCTAGACATGGGATTATAAAACGTAAATAATAATTTATTATAAAAAATATCTGCCGTGTGGTGACGGCAAAGTAGAATATATTTGTCACCAACCCTTACTCTTCCCGTGGGTGTCGTAAGAGATGACTTAGGGACTACACATTGAACAGGGAACGGGTAGCAGCGCTCACTGATACAGTAACCTTTTAATCTGCGATCTCCAACCCGTCTGCCAAGCGTGGAGATTATGGCAAAACCCTCCACTCAAGTGGAGGAGGCTCATAGTCCAGCAGTGGACTGTAACGGGCCGTTGATGATTGATGATGATAAAAAATAGTGGCTATGTGAGCTGAAGACCTCGCGAGTATTATTTTTTTCGAAATGGCTGAAATACGTTTTTTTTACACTTTCAACCCTCATATTTTCTCCATTTATAATCAACACAAAATGCTATATAATTATAGAACCTGCTTGCAAAATTTCATGAGAATCGGTTACGACCTGTAAAGGAGGACAGACATCCGCTGGACATACGAAAGCATTTTGCCCAACGGAAGCGGAGCCGCTTTGCGCTCGTTCGGTCAATGGCGCCGATGACGTCATGCTGTAATTCTAATTTTAAAATTCAGCTATCCTTTTCGTTTTTACGACTAATGAAAGAGAGGTGATGATTTCAGATGAACGAATGATATTATCTTGAATGAATGTTTACCTAAAATAAGGGCATAGCTGTCAGATTAAGAAATTTTTAAGTTGGATGTTTAAGCGCTCTATAAAATTGTGCAATCGACGCGTCCATAAGCTTCAAATTCGATGTTTGACAGCTACAATATTTGGATGGCCATCTCCTGTCCCTTTTTAATCTTTAAAAGGTGATTAGGACTGACGAACTTAAATTAGGATTAGAGCGTGACTGTGTGAGTCGCTACCAATGAACGTCTTCACTGAACAACTCGATCATCTAGATCACTAACGCACGAAACGGTACGTGGTAGAGGATCGGACTACTTTTTTTTTTATTTTATAAAGTTAATTTAGTGCCCATAGTTTTATAAATCCAAACTTTTTAGTTTCTGCTATCGAACATTAAAAGAATTTTTGCTATCTTTAAAATTGACCAAGTTATAAAGGTTTGAAATTCAAGATTAGACAGAGAGGCACATACCCATTTGTGACGTCATTTGTTAGTAACGCCATATAATCTCCATACAAAAAATCGTTTTTTAAAGAGACAGACATATTGAAACTTTAAAAATCACTGTAAATGTTTTTCAACCGATTCTGTTTTTTTCTTCACGAATCGTCGACTACTAATCTATATATATATATATAAATAAATAATAAAATATGGTCAATTCATAAAATATTGTGAACAGCCCGATCCCCTATTTTGACAACATTATATTATCATATTATGTTCAATATGATACAAAACTCTTAAATACGTGTGTATGCGATCGTATGAACCCAAGATCGTCAGCTTGATACATTATACCGTGTCTAACAAATTCACTCACCATCGAATTCACTCACTCGTTAGACTAAAGGATTGAACCTTTCAAAAGAAACATATTAACAGGCTGCTAACAGATTTACTTCGCATGCTCACAGAGCGTCGGTGGTCTAGTGGTTAGGGCCGCTGTCTTCCGTTCGGGAGACGCAGGTTCGATCCCCACCACGTACCACTGTGTTTTCGAATTTCGAATTCATATGTACGTTTATTTGATGTTCTTACGGTGAAGGAAAGCATCGTGATGAAACCTGCTCACTCCTGCGAAGAAATTCAAAAGTTGCGTGTGAAGTCGACCAGTTTGCACTGGGCCAGCGTGATCGACTAAGGCCTAATCGCTTTAATTCAGGGTAGGCTCGAGCCCCTCGGTGGGGACTTATATACGGATTTACTTTAATTAAGGCACTGAAATACAAATTGTATTTTTTTTTATTATAGTCTAGGCTATGTCCGCAACACTCCACTTAATATTGTGTTTTCTGTCTGACTAAGGCTTGATTTAGGGTAGATTCAAGCCTCTACAGTGGGAACGAATATGAGCTGGTGACTGAATAGTCTGATTCTGGGCAGGCTCAAGCCTCACCGTGTAGAAGTATATGAACTGATAACAAAACGAGATCTCATATAAATATGTTCCTTCTGAGTTATTAACCAATACGAATATCTTCTCTGAGTAAATGAACGCTGTTTTAGCAACACTACCCTCAACCTGCTCTTAACCACCAAAGGTTAGGTGGAAGAACATCTTGTACATCCATTTTATCAATCCCTACTAGAAGGGATATGCCAGTAGGGTTACTTGGAACGGGGGCAATAAAGTATGTATCAATCAATCAATCAATATAAAGAAAGATCCCAACTCTTCAGGTCCTGCTTACACCACAAGGGATATAGCGTTTTGTTAACCCAAACAAACGATCATGTTAAGTGTTAAGAAACATTGGAAAAAATGTTGCGATGCGGTGTGCTCTTGCAAAATTGAAGTGTACGAGTATTTTTGCGATAAAACGTCACATTATTAATTCTTACTTTCATTTAAGATCTCAACTTACCGTCAAATGGTCCGTCCAGTTAACTCACAAAATTGTCCATCACTACACTGACAAGCTGGTCGTTGCGAAACGGTATCTGACGGCGACTGTCCCGACCGTCCGCCATTTGCCGTCCTTACAGTCGGGACTGGCCCCATGAGAATAGCAACATTATTGTAAGTGTACCTCGTTAATCGAATTTGAAAACTAGGGTTGGGAACGCTGGGTTGTCGATAGTTTTTAACTTGGTATCGCTAGCTACTACTTTACTAGATAAAATGGCACTTAAATTCCTACAGTCAGCACAAAGCTTGCCTGGGAGAAAATATTATGAAGCAATAAGGCCGCCTGACTTCTACTTGGTCTTTATTATTATTCCTGTGTGGGCAATTGGTATTCGATCTTCGGGCCCCTGCGATACAAGCTGTGCTTAGTGCAGGGTCCGCTGATAAGTGTTTATCGTGTATTTACGCGTAGAAATGGGTGGCAAGTGATTGTTAAAATAAATAAATTGTTAAATTGTTTGTTAATTGTCAATACAATATAAATGATCATTCATTATTTTCGTAGTTGATTACTTCTAGGTTGTATAGTTTAATTGAACAAATTGGCCCTTAAATAAAAATTGACAAAGCCTAAGACAAATGAGCTATGCCAATTTCCAGTCGATTCAAATATCCGTCCGGATTGGCTAAAATCATAACAGTGATTTGAATCAACGCAAATTCATAGTATATTTAGCGGTGCGCTCGTCAATATTTTCTTGTTTAATAAAAGAAGTAGTATATTGATACGAAGGAGGTGTCTTCTTTTTAATTACACAAATGATAGATGAATTTTCGTCTTTTTATACCGACTAAAAGTACACTTTTTATACTGTCTAAGGGTACGATTTTCTTTTCAAATCGATTGCATTGTTTGCACTGAAAGCACATTTGTCGATACTACGAGTATAAACGAAAATCTATCGATAGTTTAACTCGCGACCCCGCACTAGTGTCCAAGCTAGGTTAATGCCATTAATGTAAGTCCGGTGATACCTCGGCTGGTATATTTAATTTCGATATCAGCATTCAGCCATTCCAATCCCAATTCATTACATCTGTATGAAAACACACAATAGCTTCGTGTGACAGTCACAACAACATTACAATTTGTGGAACTGTGTGTAAATTGTCTTGGTTTATTCAAAAACTTTCCTCTTGCGTACCTGCTGGATGTAGAATAAGCTCCCCCCTGAGGTGTTCAAGGGGCGAGTATATAGGGCTCTCAAAGGCTGGCAACGCGTTGGTAACCCCCCTGGTGTTGCAAATGTCCATGGGCGACGAAGACCACTTACCAACCCTGCTTAAACAATATACAAAAAAAAACGACCGACACTAAAAAGGTATTTTTAAAATTGTGTACCTAAGCATTTGGTTTTTGTTGTGGAGGGTCTGGGGTTCAATCTCAGTGGGGACGTATTTGGCTAAGAGCGTCGGTGGTGTAGCACGGTGGCTGGAGCCGCTGCCTTTCGTCTGGGAATCGCGGGATGTCTACAAATGTGCGGATACACTGCCGTCAATTGTGTCATCAACATCAACATCAACGGCCCGTTACAGTCCACTGCTGGACTAAGAGCCTCCTCCACTTAAGTGGAGGGTTTTGCCATAATCTCCACGCTTGGCAGGCGGGTTGGAGATCGCAGATTAAAAGGTTACTGTATTAGAGAGCGCTGCTGCCCGTTCCCTGTTCAATGTGTAGTCCCTAAGTCGCCTCTTTACGATACCCACGGGAAGAGCAGGGTTTGGTGACAAATGTATTCTACTCTGCCGTCACCACACGGCTATTCAATTGTGTAATTTGTGTACACAATAATAATACCTCAAATCGAACGTCCCCCGGCGGGCTTCAGACCTCTGGCCATCACTCACGACACGACCACAACTTCAATACAACTATTTGTCACAGATTCCCATTCACGGTCCGCTGCAAGGCCGGATTGATGGTCGTGAATAGCCCGCCTACAAACAGATCATAGGTAAAAGCTGTAAAGGGTGCGTGGGAGTTTGATAAACTGGTTAATGGTTGTAGACCGGGAGGCGACGTCTAACGTCACTTCGATGAATCATGAAAAAACAAAAAAGTACAGACGATCCTGTGAAGTTTCTTCCGACCATTCTTCTCCACAGTGAGCGTACACCTGCAGAACTTGCCATCCAGGGAAAAACTTCTGTAACTTGACCTGCTTCTGTAACTTAAAAATAAACTACGATAACACTACCTGCCCCTCCTACTTTTATTTTCGAATTCCTTGATTAAATGATGAAGTGAAGAAAATAATTGAAGATTTGAAGCATGGCATCTGTACAGTTCGTGCAAGGAGTTGTGAGCCTATCTTTATCTTACTTTAAGACATTATATTTCTCTTACTCACTCACTCATACTCCGTAAACAGGCGTGCAGTGAAGATAATTTGCTGTTTAGTAAAATGCTAAAACTACTTCTAGAAAGATACCAATTTTTATACTATGTGATGAAGGTCACTGTCATGGAGGTCACGTAAAATAGGATGATAAATTCAGGATGATTGGTGACAAATAATTCTACAGAGTTCGACTGTGGTTTGTGAAGTTTGAAATACGTGTTCAGCTCTTGGTCCATGATGATAATAATGTTTTAAAAAAACTTAACTATTGCTTTTGATACAGTCAGGAACTTGTTAAAAAAATTATATCTTGTTTTATTCACTGGTTGTTTGCAGGTTTTTGCAAAAAGTAGAGTCTAAATAAAATAAAATCAAATCAAATTCTTTTATTTCAGGCATTGCCCATACATAGTTAGTAACAAAAGACTTATGCTATGTTAGTAAATAAATTAAAATTATTATAATAAGAAATTTTTGTGTCTCTGGCGAGCTGGAAACGTGTCCAATGCTGCATAATAGCACTGTCCACGTCCAGTCTCGCCGCAACAGTCTGCAGAAGGCAGTAAACAATCTGAAGATTTAGTTATAAAAACCAAAAATATTACATTATGAACCCAGCGTTTGCATATTGTCCTGAAACGGTGACTTGCAAGCTAAAACAAACAATCAAAATAGTGGACTTAGAATATTCATAAGTTGAGTTATGTCACGAAATTTTCCAACTTATTTTTATCCCAAAACAATGGAGATGTTTTCGAAAGTGAAGGAGATAAATCTTTGCCTCAGATCATTGCCCAAGAGGCGTAACTAAGGATATAAATTGTATGTTTGATGTAACAAGGTCGGATGTCCTCGCCACGGCTTTTAGAGACGCCCCATTAAACAATCCGCTGATGTTTAGGGAACCACAAATCATATGGCACAAGATCATCAGTCAAGTTTGGGAAGAAAGACCTTTGTGGTAGATCAAACGGTTTGACCTCTAAGGTCATGGAATGTGTTTTTGTTATTTACAGATTGGCGCACTTTTATTCCGCACTAGCTTTCTACGCTACGATTGCGTTCTGTAGGATTTTCCCGTGGGAATAAGACTTTTCCCATAAAAAGTATTCTATGTGTTAATCCAAGTTACGAACTATCTCCATCCCAAATTTCATCCAAATCCTTTCAATAGCTAAGGTGTGAAAGCGGAAAAAACATCTAAACGTCCAAATATATTTTCAAATCAAATCAAATCAAATCAACGGCCCGTTACAGTCCATTGCTGGACTATGAGCCTCCTCCACTTAAGTGGAGAGTTTTTTGCCATAATCTCCACGCTTGGCAGGCGGGTTGGAGATCGCAGATTAAAAGGTTACTGTATCAGAGAGCGCTGCTGCCCATTCCCTGTTCAATATGTAGTTCCTAAGTCGCCTCACACCCACGGAAAGAGTTGGGTTTGGTGACAAATGTATTCTACTCTGCCGTCATCACACGGCTTATATATTTTCACATTTACAATATTAGTGTGAAAGTGTGATAAGTGTAGTAGTGTGTAGTGTGTATGTGTGGTGGACTGACGACCTGAGGAAGGTCGCTGGTGGTGGTGGTTGGATGAGGAAAGCGGGTGATCGTGCGCTTTGGCGTGCCCTTGGGGAGGCCTACGTCCAGCATTGGACTGCAATAGGCTGATTGATTGATTGAGTGTGATAAGTAGGAATTACAGAAACAGTATGAATTACTTTGTTGCGCACACAATAATAAAACATAGTGGAAGTAAAAACACAGACGAATTGTGCCACACATGCTGTATCGACCAAATCTTGTACAACAAGATAAAGAAAAAAACAAACATGAGAAACATGAAACGAGCTTACTTTAAACGGAACTTCACTAAAATAAAAACGTTTAGGTACAATAACTAATTCAAAGTTGGTTACAAACGCAGTACTATTACGAGTACATACTCTGTGGTACAGTACGTGTTCGTTCTGTGATTAGGCGGCCTTGTTGCTTTTTAGCATTTTCTTCATAGCAACCCTTTTTTTTATATATTAAGAGTGAACTCTTGACCTCCATCTAGCCCGAAGGAGAGATGAGGCCTACGCTGGAGCGAGTTTACTCATGAGAAGCCTATGCACTCGCACTTTGAAGAGGTTAGGTTTGTATGCATTCGGAAATACAGAGGCCGGCAGGGCATTCCATTCCTTGGCTGTGCGCATTATAAAGGAGGAACCGAAACGAGTAGTTCGAATGCTGGGGATATTGACAAAATAGGGGTGGTAGCCAGCAGTTCACCTTGTATTCCGATGAAAGAAAGGAGACGATAGTATGAGGATGTGAAGTTCATGGGCACACTCACCGAGTCTATAAAACACCGACAGGCAAGCAACTTTTCAACGGTGACTAAAACTCTGGAGTTTGGTAGCAACCAGCTTGTCATCACCAATCAAACGTTTGGCTCTGCGTTCAATCGAGTCGAGAGCGGCAAGTTGATATTTGGCTGAGCCATCCCACTGATGACTACAGTACTCCATGCAAGATCGGACCTGAGCTTTGTACAACATTAAGAGCTGTCCAGGCTTGAAGTACCGCCTCACTCTGTTAAGGATGCCCAGCTTTTTGGCAGCAGTCTGCGCTTTTGATTCAATTGAGGCGCCATAATTGAGGTTAGCGCTCAACTCCATGCCAAGAAGTTCAAGGTGATCGGTGATATTTATAGGGCCACCATGGAAAGTAGGAGTAAGGTTAAATGGACTCTTTTTTGCGGAGAAACCATGGCTTCTCTCAAAGATTGGACTTTAGCCCACTCGTCCCCTGCACCAGACAAGTATCTCTCCAGTACTGTGCTATCATCCGCGTACCCAACTATGCCAGGCATAAGCAGGTCGTTAATGTGCAGCAGAAAAAGAGTAGCGCAGAGAACTGACCCCTGAGGAACTCCGGCATTGATAGCCATAAGGTCAAAAGAGCAGCCATCAATGACCACTCTGATTGACCGTTCACACAAGAAGTCATCTATCCATTTGCAAAAGTCGGTGGGGATGCCGTATGCAGGAAGTTTGCTTAGAAGGCCAGCGTGCCAGACCCTGTCGAATGCCTTCGAGATGTCGAGTGAGACCGCTAGGGCCTCACCGTGTTTTTCGATGGCCTCGCCCCAACAGTGCGTGACGTATACGAGAAGATCCCCAGTGGACCTACCTCGGTGAAAGCCGTACTGTTGGTCACTGAGGAGATCGTTCGCTTCAAGATACGACAGCAGCTTGTTGTTAAGTACCCTTTCTATAACTTTGCAGAGTATGGAGGTAATGGCAATGGGTCTGTAGTTGCATGGGTCGGACCGACAACCCTTCTTGGGCACCGGTTGCACATTAGCTAACTTCCAGGACTTGGGCACGGATCTTGTTTTGAGAGAGAGGTTATACAGGCGAGCTAGAACAGGAGCCAACTCAGGCGCACAAATTTTGAGCACTCCAGTAGGGATACCGTCAGGTCCACTGGCCTTGTTCACGTCAAGACTTTGCATGGCCCTGCAAACCTCTTTAATGTGTATGGTAACCCTTACGCCAGTAGTTCGTTATTTAGGTTTTTATCAACTGAAAACCTGAAACTGTCGCAAGATTTTGATAACACTGGGATACATTTTGAATACGACAAAAATATTAGAACAATGAATTAACGCTTAGTAGCAAGCACAAACACAAAATAATACATTTTATGACAAGAGCGCAATCAATTATTTTTAAGACGAGGGCGCTTTTTTGAATCCAATGCGGAGTGAAGAATTCTAGCGTAGAATCCTAAGTAAGAGGTTATTAAATATTTTTAGGTTCATAGAAAACAAACAAAAACGTAAACCTTCCGGTGAGACTTGAACCCACGACCTTCGGCTTATACGCAGCCAACGTGCTTACCAACTACACCACGGAGGGCATAGTGGCAGCGCCGAAATTCGTTCTTATTTGTTTTCTATGAGATCATGACGTCACCACATCCCAGAAGAAAGCAAAATAATAAATCGCACATTAAACACCAAGAGCACCGCACTCAACAAGCCAAAGACAAAAAAACAAGACAAGACTGAAAAAAAAAAACTAATTACGAGTAGTTTCGTTTTGTCTTCACAAAACAATGACGTCACTAGCTGAACCACGACCGCCTCGCGAAAGAAGGAGAAGAGAGATAAATACATAATTCAATTCAAAAGTTTACTTTCTTCAAAGTAAAAGGTTGAATTCCGGGAATTTTTGAATTGAATTATGTATTTATCTCTCTTCTCCTTCTTTCGCGAGGCGGTCGTGGTTCAGCTAGTGACGTCATTGTTTTTTTTTTACCTGGACTGCGTTGTCGATTGGAATCTAGGAAGCCACGTGTTATTTTTACAGAACGACGTTTTATTTTAGTCAAATTAATGTTCAACTTTAATTAAATTTAACGATCACAGTGCAAACATGACTGACACAGAACACTGTTATTCATATATTTTATTATTTAATGTCACACTATTTATTCAATTTTGAATAAAAAATAATAATCGCGGAAGTAGGAAAGGCATCATTATCTATCCATGTTATTGGTAACGTCTCGAACTTCCGCGATTTGCCCCAAAATTCCGTTCTATAGTAATAAATCATAAATGTAATAGCGGTATGCAGCACATATTGTATGCGGTATTTCCGCAATTTGAAGATACGCAAGCAAATTAGATAATGTTTTTTACGTCTCTCGGAATATCTTGGAAAATGATGATTTTCATGTGTAAGAAAACGATATTTTGTTATCCTTTCCTCGAAATATTACGATTGTTTTTCAGAATAAGAAGAAAAACATAAATCCACCTGTATCGCGTTAAATGAGTTGGAAATATTACAAAAAACTATTTTGGAAAGGTTATTTAAAAAAAGAACGTAGGAATCAAATGAGAAAACAAAAACAAAACGTACACAGTGTTAATAATAATTTTAACAAAAAAATAGAAACCTCCTTCAAATTGCCTTATATGGTTATCTCCACTAAAAAGTAACAAATAAAATAACATTCCAGATGGAACATGAAAAAAAATATTGCCAATATCCTCAATTAAATAGATAGGTAGTGTATTAAGTAAATATTTAGAATTTTGTACTTCCTTTTGGAGTCGGTGCCAGCCAAAAATTGAAGATGACGAAACTACGAGTATTAATTATTTATCGAATGAAACCTACCCGGACTTTCTTGGTAGTCGCTCCTGTCGTTATCCCTGCGTTTGGTCGGGTGCAGCATTGCATCCCGCGCAGCACAACAAAACATTTATATCATAAGCGCCCACTACACTATCGTCCGAAGTTCTTCGACGAAGTCTCACGAAGTGTCAAATTGGTGTAAAAGTGAAGCCCGAAGTTGCACGAAGTGCCTCTCTATACTCTCGTCCTCAGCTTACTTCGATCAACTTCGCGAGTAGTGTAGTGGACGCTATAGACTATCAAAGAATTTTATTGATAGTCATATAGAAATATGTACTGACTTAACGACGACGACGACTTAAAACAGTTGCCCACGACTAATCGACGATTTTTTGGCTGGCACCGACTCCAAAAGGAAGTACAAAATTCTAAATATTTACTTAATACACTACCTATCTATTTAATTGAGGATATTGGCAATATTTTTTTTCATGTTCCATCTGGAATGTTATTTTATTTGTTACTTTTTAGTGGAGATAAACATATAAGGCAATTTGAAGGAGGTTTCTATTTTTTTGTTAAAATTATTTTTATTTTATGATTTTCAGTGTTTTATTCAATATATTTAATGTAAGTAATTAATCCTAACCGCGACACATTTTCTATTATTTTTCTTCATTATCCAAAGCTAGGTTTTGTTATTTAACAGTTTCAGTACAAAGATATATTTTTGGTATTTGCTTAGTTTAGACTGCGTCTTTCGTGCTTTGCAACCGCGTTTAGTTGTTTATATAATAGTTTCTAAAATAACATAAGTTAAACTGGGTAAGAGGCTACGAAGTAAGAGGTCATTTGGTAGTCCAGCTGGCCACTAAACTGACAATGCTAAGAGGAAAGAATAGCTTCGCGATCCTAACGAAATAGGTATTTAGGAAAACATTTGCTATCGCTCGTGCGCTCATACCCCCAAGAGAGAGAGAGAGCGAGAGCGTTGCAGCTCGCCGACAAAAGATACTTTTCTTGATGAAATTCCCACTTCGGGAGAAAACGGTTTCCAATTACTAAATTTCAACGAATCACTTTGACACAGTTTTAATCAAAAAAATTACGTTACTTGAGGTGCCTATATAAGTTTGAATCTATTGCGAATTTTGAAAAAAGCAAAAACTATAAACCTAGTCTTTCATTGTGTCAATAACATACTAAAAAATCATGGAGATTGGAAAATATATATAGAAGTGGAAAAACGTTTTCTCTTTTTGTATGGACGAGCACGATTCTTCCCTCTTAATAAGCTTACAGTTTACCCCGATACCTGGGCTATTCGTAAGGAGTTTCAGATTTGAGATGGTATCTTGAAAGTCTATCGTTAGCTGATTACAGATAGTGAACGTAAGCTGGCTTCTTCTTTTTCTTCATATTGTGGATTATAAGGTCGACAACCAACCTCACACACCCTGGTCACACAATTAATATAGTACTGGGCCCTTGTCAAAACCCACTGACTTAGCTCGAGTAACGACGCCTTCTGTAGATATTAGAGCCGAGACACACGGCTTAACGTGCCTTCCGAAGCACGGAATAATCTTTCTTTTCAGACAATCGGGTGATTCAGGCAGCAATGTCCACACTAAACTGGAGAAAGTCTCACAAGGACATTTTAGTTTAAGAGTGTCTTCACCGGGATTCGAACCCGAAACCTCCGTAAAAAGATTAAAACACTCGACCACTCGGTCATAGAAGCTAAATTATTTGTGATTTCCAATACAATATCCGAAGATTGCAGGTTCTTGCCCTGCCACGGTCGCCAATAATGTGATAAAATCGAATAAATGGAACAAGGGAAACGTAGATTTTCAGCAAACTGACAAAACAAATTTATTTCGTTGCCTAGCAACATTCCACCACAAACGGTATCGCGCGCGACGCATGTTGCTATCACTGGTTGAGGAGTTTCCGCTTTTATATCTTATTCCATCATCAGATTTTAACAAAATTGGTATGGATCTATCCATAAAGCACGTTCTATCGAATGAAAAAAGAATCATCAAAATCGGTTGAAAACTGACTGAGATATGACTAAAAGAATAGACGAATAACGACGCGAATGCTACATTGTTGAGGAATTTCCAAGTTTTACCTCATGTTTCACCATCAGATCTTGACGAAATTAATATGGGACCACCTCGAGAGTAAATCCAATCGAATGAAAAAAGAATTATTAAAATCGGTTAGCAATTGGCGGAGATATCTAATAAAATACATAAAAAAAAAAAAATACAGACGAATTGAGAACCTCCTCCTTTTTTGAAGTCGGTTAAAAATACAATAATGTCAAAACGAAAACAAACTTACCTTATATAGAACCAAAATAATAAAAATCATCTTAGAATCAATTAAATGAGCATTACCTATGTGAGATTTTAGGAATACGTCTCAATAAGCCCCTGATTGCCTAAACTTTGCAAGAATACATCATCACTTAGCCACACATCAAACATATCCAAAGTTTTTTATGCTTAGGTAGGTGGGCAGCGTAACGGCAAGTTCTCACTCCGAAAATTTTAGTTACATAGCTACGAAAAATTTTTACCACGATCTCGGCTTTTCTGATGCCAAACGTGACGTTGGTGACGGCAGAATAGAATACATTTGTCACCAACCTCTGCTCTTCCCGTGTGTGTCCTAAGAGGTGACTTAGGGACTACACATTGAACAGGGAACGGGCAGCAGCGCTCTCTGATACAGTAACCTTTTAATCTGCGATCTCCAACCCACCTGCCAAGCGTGGAGATTATGGCAAAACCAAACACTTAAGTGGAGGAGGCTCATAGTCCAGCAGTGGACTGTAACGGGCCGTTGAATGATGATTCAATAGCATTTGCTTAGCCCTATCGATTGAGACTTTCCCCGTAGAAAACGGAGAGTTCGTAAATTTTAGTAATAACCACCTACTCGTACTACGGCCGTGGTACCCGTGGTACCGATTAAGAAATAGCTACATATTTTTTGTTCCTTGATCTTGGTTTTTCTGATACCATTCGATAGCATATTTGCACATTGGTATCAATGCAGTTGGCTATTGTCTTGATCATAATCCTATTTCAGTGTAGCCTCAAGTCACTCGGATGAAATTTAACAACTTTTCACCGCAAAAATACATCTTATTAACAAGAGAAAAAAAATGTGAAAATAAGTCCAGCTAATTTGAATTTAAACATAAAATAAATAGCTCATGAAATATATTTTTTGGCAAGAGAACTTGGCTGTTATCATGTTTTGAGATTGGTGGCGCATTATTATTCCGACACATTCGCGATATGTTAAACTTTGTCGAGACTTCAGCTAGACCTTGGCTAGACCACATTGTCGAGAATTCGGGAATATGAGTGCTTGCGCAGAAGGAGTGGTATACTCGTAAGTACATATAATAACTTATGAACAAATAAAAAAAACGTCGTCGTCATCGTCGTTTTTTTTAAAATGTTATTTACAGATCTACCACAGCTGTTGTAATACTCTACAACTTCACTTACTATACAATCTTTCGTACTACTTGCTAGATGCTACGCGTTTCCAGAGTTAGCTGCATTGTTTCACTAGAAAACTGACACTAATAGCAAAAAGAAAAGAAAATCTACTCTGAAACGTGCAGATAGCTTTCACCCCTGCACAGGGATAGATGGAAGGGGTTTCAGGCTTTTTTTTTTGTTTCATATGTCGTGGCCATATCGTAGAATTGACCAAAGCAATATCGTAGAATTGTCCAAATTAAACAAAGCGCTTCCAGCGCCTCTATCGACAATTTTATGTAATAATTTTACGATATGATCAAATAATCTTGACCATTTCATGAAGTAGCTGCGTGTTTAGTTGAACATATTGATAAACGATTTCTCATCATTGATCTGGCCAAGGCACAATCACAATGTGGCCAATGGACAGTGAAAATTTCATAAAATGCGACCATTTCATGAAATGATCGAAAATTTCATGATGTGGGCAATTCTACGATATGGCCACGACACATACATAACTTGGTAAAAAAAATACAAAAATGCAATGTGCTAATTTTATCAAACATTTCTAGAATTGTACTTGTCTTAACAACTGTTCAACAGTCGCGCAAATTGGCCCGACCAGCTGATCAGCGAAAATTAAGATTAGTTTTTAGACTTACATAAAGTATGTAGCGATAAGCTTAAAAATAACACAACTCCTTGTATGTTTCAGGGCCAAGGTAAGTGAAAATAAATCCGAAAAAAGTACCAATAGGGTTAATATTGAAAAAAATCTCGCCCGGTAAGGGCGGTATGTTCCGAATAAGTTAAAACAAGCGAAAGATACTAAACTTAAAAAAAACTGAAGGAAGGAACTGAAAGAAAATTATAAAAACAAAAACTAGTGAAAGTATGCTAAATTTAGTATAATTTATCTTACATTAAAACTTTTATTGGAATATTATCTGATGTGGAAGTCTGACTTGGGATCCTATTTTAGAACTAAGTTTGACAGGCACGTGTTCCATTTTAACTTAAGGCTTTGCGATTCATAGCTAGTGCAGTCGACAGAGCTGCAGACTAGCTGCAAGTGGGCTGCGCAGTTGGAAAACAGTTTATGCAGTTATATAAAGCTGTGACTATGTGACCACCACACTTATCAACGCAGTTCCAAATATCTTGACGTCGTCGTCCGTACAAAAATAACAAAAAACATGTTAAAACCACGTCGTTTACTCCACTTTAGCTAGTATCGGAACGTCAGTTAAAGATCACCTAGCTATATCATCATCACAGCTCATAAACGTCCCCACCGAGGGGCTCGAGCCTATCCTGAAGAGCGATTAGGACTTAGGCGACCACGCTCGCCCAGTGCGGGTTGGTCGACTTCACCTTGTTTCATCATGATGTTTTCCTTCACCGTAAGAGCGTCGAATAAACGTACATATGAATTCGAAATTCGAAAGCACATTGGTACGTGGTGGGGTGGGGATTGAGCCCGCGTTTCCCGGACGGGAGGCAGCGGCCCTAACCACTAGACCACCGACGCTCTCTCGGCCATATAACCGTCGCATTTTAAATGCCTAATACTCTATTCACTTGTGTTATATCTAGTACAGTCGGACCATAAGAAAGAGCAAATTTTTAGCCTTGAACGAGGTCTGAAACTTATCTTTTTTGTAGTCAGTAAATTATTCTCCTCTATCTGTCAAACCCTTGTCAAACTGATTTCTATGATTCTGTCTGAAAGATTCTCGCAGTCTAGTTAGTAGACGCCTGTCTGCAAGCTCCGGGTCGTGGGTTTGGATCCCGTCTAGAGAAAACATGTTTGTGACGTGCTCTTGTATTTAATAATAATAATAGGACATTTGTTCACAGTACACAAAACCAAACACACACCACCATTTAACATGTGACTGTGTTATTTATCTATTAAGTATTTATATATGTTGGTATGTGTTGCGGACGGCGACTAGACGCAGCTGCGAGCGACCACTGCCCTGACCTAGCGGCTGCGCATATGAGAAGGCGGGGATAGCAATTGGACGCCGCGCTCGGCCCGCTTCACCGGCGGGGAGCCCCGCGGCAGCGCCCCGCACCTCGACCGCCGGCTAGCGCTGATTGGAGCAAATTTAGCGTAGTTCATTGGCTTAAAATTATTGTAAATAATGTAATTGGTAGATTGATTTGTAAGAAATAATATAAATAGCTAGTAAGAACCTGTATATATTGTAGTCTGAACCGAACAGTCCTTCGAGGAACATTAAAAATACAAGAAGGAAAAGAAAGCGTTTTATTGAAGATCCCGAACCCTGTGGCGTTCCTGCGATCCCGAACCTAAAGGAACGTCACATCGTGGTCCTTCGAGAGCCGGATCCTGATCAAGAACCGTCGGAAGCTGGAGCTATGCCGAAGACAAGAAGCCAGTCTGCGATGGACGAACGACCGATCGGCGGTGCTATCCGTCACCTGCCTCCCGCGGCACCACCCCCGGCTGACCGTGCTGCGCTAGACGACCGCCTGAACACTGGCACGACCCATCGCCTAGCAACCACAGCGCAGGCTACCGTAGGCCAAGCTACGCTGGACTCCCGTCCGATCGGCGGCATAACGTACAGCCAGGCGCCCGCCTCACCGAGCTACGCAGAACGGGAAGAGCAGCTCATCGACATTGCCGCAAGCACTACGGGCCGCAATCCCTCCGAACGAGGGCGAACCGGTGGCTCAGCGCGCTCCGCGGCATCGATGCGGACCCGCATGCTACGAGCACAACTAGAAGCGGAACGACAGCTCGCTACCCTACAAAGGGATGAACTGCAAATCCAAGCCCGGCTGATCAAGCGGAACCTTGCTGTAAACATCGCAGAAATAGAAGACGATGCCAACGACGAGATGAGCACAACCGGAGTTGAAGACGCTGCGGGCACCGACCTAGTACGTGTAGAAAACTGGGTATTACAAAATCCGTATCCATCGTCGTCACAGACCCCGTTTGAGCTACGGGGGGAGCTAACCACCACAACAACGCAGCAACACGAAGGCCTGAAGCAGCTTGCCAGTTCACCTGAGAGACTCGTCCGACTCAAAGCCCGGTCACCGCTGCGTCAGCGCAGCCCAGCGCCGTCGCGACGCCATCGTTCGCCGACGCCGACGCGCTTACATCGAGCTCAGTCGCCGCTGCGACAACGCAGCCCGTCGCCGTCGCGACGCCATCGCTCACCGACGCCGACACACCTGCACCGAACCCAATCGCCGTCACGACGTCAACGCTCGCCACCGCGACGTCACCGAAGCCCGACGCCGCGACGCCACCGAAGCCCGACGCCACGACGTCACCGAAGCCCGACACCGCAACGCCGCCGAACCCCGTCACCGTCACGACGCCACCGATCACCGAGCCGCAACAAAGACCGAGCCGTCGACCGATTGGCGGACGTATTCGAACGCATGATCAACGCACGCCCGAAAGGCCGCCAAGCGCTCGAATTACCTGCCTTCAGCGGAGCGCCCGTCGACTGGCTACCGTTCAAGGCCGCCATGCGTGAATCAACGAAGCTATACCAGGTCGCGCCGGCTGAAAACCTCGCCCGTCTCCGTTCCTGCCTACGAGGGGAAGCAAAAGAAGCAGTAGCAGCGCTTCTGTACACAGCCACAGACCCGAACGTCATCATGGACACACTGGAGTAGTGCTACGGGCGGCCGGAGATTATTATCGACCGCGCGTTCGCCGAGCTAAGAAAACTGCCACAAATGGGAAGCACTGCGAGCGATATGAACCGCTTTGCAATAAAGCTTCAGAACATCGTCGCCGTACTAGAAGGGGTGGACAAGCGTGGTTACCTACTGAACCCAATGCTAACACGCGAAGTGACCGCCAAGCTGAGCCCGCACCTGAACTCAAAATGGTGCGACTACGCTGAAATGCACGTCAGTCGCAGCGAACCAGAGATCAAGACGCTATCTCGTTTCATCATGCGAGAGGCCGATCGAGCGCTACGTTACAACTTCAACACTGGTGGAGGAACAAAACAGGCCCCAGCGACAGCAACACTCGGCAAGAGGGAGAACGCCAAGCCAGCAAGACCACTGCGTGACTCAGCACGCGTGTACAACACTACCAATGAGGCTGACCTGAAACGACCCTGCGCGTGCTGCGGCGGTGAACACGACCCGGACAGTTGCAAGAAGCTAGCTTCGATGACAGTCAACGATCGCTGGGAGTGGGCCAAGAAAGAACGCGTCTGCTTTCGATGCCTAAGAAGCAAACACCGCCGAAATTTCTGCAAGGCGAAGAAATGCGGGAAGGACCAGTGCCCGCACTCTCACCACGCACTACTGCACTCCGAACCGAAGTCGGAGGAACCACAGCCGGAAACAGAGACCGTGGCCGCCGCGTCAGCTATGGACGCCGCGCCTAAGCAGAAAGTACTGCTGAAGATCTGCCCAATCACCATTGAAGGGCCTGAAGGAAGAACCATCGACACCTTCGCCCTGCTAGATGAAGGATCATCTATAACACTCATCGACGAGGAGTTGGCTCGTGCAGTTGACGCAAGGGGACCCTCCAGACCACTACACATCAAGGGGGTGACTGCGACACAACTTGAACCGGCCAGCAGAAGCGTACGAGTCAAGGTGAAGGGCAAAGACGCCAGCAAGTCTCACGAGATCACTGCCAGAACCGTGCGGGAGCTCACGATCCGAGGCCAAAGCATCGAACCAACAAAAATCAGCAAGTACAGGCATCTCAACGGGCTGAACCTGAGCGACCTATGCTATCAAGCTGCGCAGCCACGTGTACTCATCGGCACCGACCACTGGCACCTGATCGTCACACGCCAGCTGCTATCCGGACGAACCACAGAGCCAGCAGCATCACGCACCGCTTTAGGCTGGGTGTTACACGAAACCGCACCCAGGATGCGTGCTCAAGCCGAAGAAACCGAAGAACAGGTGCTTCACCTCTGCGCGACACCCGAACAATATAGTCTGGATAAGGCGATAGAAGAACACTTCAGCATTGAGGCGCTAGGGATAGCGACTACACCGCGTCCTAACCCAGAAGAGAGCCGCGCAATAGAAATATTCAACAGTACAGCAAAGAGGACAGGCGGACACTTCGAGGTCGGTCTACCTTGGAAGTCTGACGATCCCAGGCTACCACCGAACTACCAGGCAGCACTGAGCAGGCTTCGCGGCATAGAACGCAAGCTGGACGCAGACCCGAGCTTCTTCCAGGAGTACGACCGGCAAATCCAGAACCTTCTGAACAAGGGATACGCCGAAGAATGTACCAGCCACGAGCAAGAGAGCCCTAAGTGCTGGTTTCTACCGCACTTCGCCGTCAGGAACCCTAACAAACCGGGGAAACTGCGTGTGGTGTTCGACGCAGCCGCCGTCTGCAGTGGGACCTGCCTAAACGATCACCTACTGGAGGGACCCGACCTGCTCCAGTCACTGCCAGGCATCTTGTTCCGATTTCGCGAACGACCCGTGGCTATCACAGCTGACATAGAAGAAATGTTTCTTCGTGTGAAGATCCGGCCTGCAGACCAGCCCGCGCAGCTTTTCCTGTGGAGAGGAAAAGATCGCCTGAACCCACCCCGTGTGTTTAAGTTGACGTCAATGTTCTTCGGCGCGAAGAGCTCACCCTTCCTGGCGCAGCAGAAGCCATCACCAAGAGTCACTACATGGACGACTATGTGGACAGCGTCAACACTACGGAAGAAGCCATCCAGATCGCCCGCAACGTCGCACTGGTACACTCCAAGGCAGGATTCCGGCTCCGCGGATGGAACTCAAACGACCCGCGGGTGCTTGAAGCACTCCCGCCTGAAGACCGCGCCGTACAGGACACGCAACTGGGGCCAGCACCTTCCGATGGCAGAACTCTCGGCCTTATGTGGATGGCCGGAACCGATCACCTGAGCTTCAACACTGCAATGAACCGAGTACCGCGCGACGTGAGGATCCTATCGCGCGCACCCACTAAGCGCGAAGCCCTGAGCGCTGTGATGTCGGTGTTCGA
Source organism: Carpatolechia fugitivella (assembly GCA_951230895.1). Classification (NCBI taxonomy): domain Eukaryota; kingdom Metazoa; phylum Arthropoda; class Insecta; order Lepidoptera; family Gelechiidae; genus Carpatolechia; species Carpatolechia fugitivella. The sequence goes on along the minus strand of OX579654.1, from coordinate 11,836,869 downwards.
CCCACTTGGCTTGATAAGCCAATACACCATCACAGCCAAGATCCACCTGCAAGAGCTGTGGCGCCACAAGATCGGGTGGGACGACCCTATTCCCACTGAAGCCGCCGAGAACTTCAGACAGTGGCTTCAAAACTTATCCAGCGTCTCAGCACTACGGCTGGAGCGAAAGTACGGGACCGACTACGAAGAGAGGGAGCTCCACGTCTTCAACGACGCCAGCGAACAGGCCTTCGCGACAGCTGCCTACTGGAGAACCGTCAGACCAGATGGAAGCGTCTCCGTGTCCCTGATCGCCGCCAAGGCCAAGGTGGCCCCCTTGAAGACGCAGACCATACCCCGGTTGGAGTTACAAGCCGCGCTCATAGGCGCGCGACTGGCCAAGACGATCATCGCAGAACATAGGATGCAGCCAGCGAGAGTAGTGTACTGGACCGACTCACGCACCGTACTGCATTGGATTCGCAACGACAAGAAGCGGTACACGGCTTACGTCGCACACCGCCTAGGAGAGATCAGCGAACTCAGCGACGCGACGCAATGGCGTTGGCTGCCTACTGACCTTAACGTGGCCGACGACGCGACCCGAGCGAATAACGAACCGGTGACGGAAGAAGACCGGTGGTACCGGGGCCCGAGCTTCCTCTACGGACCCGAGGACACCTGGCCGACCATGACTGAAGAAGACGAACTCGAGACAGTCGCGCACATCGTAGAGGACGCGCCGAGCCTGCCAAACATCACCAGGTTCTCGTCGCACGAAAGGCTAATAAGAGCGACAGCACGAGTCTTACACTTCATCGACTTGTGCCGAAAACGGGCAACGGAGATGGAGTTACGACACATCGAGGCGGCCGAAACCCTGTGGCTGAGGAGGGCTCAGGAGGACGCCTATCTGGAGGAGGTCGCTGCTCTACGGGCGGGCAAGAACATTGAGAAGCGCAGCCGCCTAAGGAAGCTCGACCCGCTGCTGGACGAAAACGGGCTGCTGCGAGCCCACGGGCGGATCAACGCTGCTGCAGTCCCGGACTACGTCAAGCAGCCCATCCTGCTGGACGGCCGTCATCCGTACACCCGGCTCCTAGTTCTGAGGGAACACCAGAAGTCCGAGCACGCGAACAACGAACGCGTTGTTAACAACTTAAGACAACGCTACTGGATCCAGAACCTGCGACCCACGGTGAGAGCAGTAGCACTCCGCTGCCAAGTGTGTCGAGTACGCAAGGCGACCCCCGTCATCCCGTCGGCAGGAAACCTACCTGGAGCGAGGCTGGAACCTTACACCCGCCCATTCACGAACTGCGGTGTGGACTACTTTGGCCCCATGCTCATCAAGATCGGACGGCGAAGAGAGAAGAGGTGGTGCGCCCTATTCACCTGCATGACGACCCGAGCAGTCCATCTTGAAGTGGTACCCTCCCTCACCACCGACTCAGCGATCATGGCACTCCGACGAATGGCAGCGCGGCGTGGCTGGCCCCGAACTATGTACAGCGATAATGCTACTAACTTCCGAGGCGCCGACAACGAGCTACGCGCCGCCTACGACGAGTGGATCCCAGAGCTGAAGAACTACGCCCTCACGCAGCGAATCGACTGGCGATTCATACCACCAGGGGCCCCAAACCAAGGAGGGGCATGGGAACGACTCGTCAGATCGGTGAAGACCGCGCTCAAGACCACGCTGACCGAACAAGTAACCACCGATGAGGTCCTACAAACGCTACTGACCGAAGCGGAACACTCCATCAACGGCCGACCCCTAACCCATGTGCCGGTGGACGTCATTGACCCCGAGGCGCTTACACCCAATCATTTTTTGATTGGGAGCTCAACTGGCCTGCCACTCACCGGACCCTGTACGCAAGCGGACAAAAGCGGCTGGCGCCAAGCTCAAGGGCTCGCGGACTCCTTCTGGAAGCGGTGGCTGACGGAATACCTCCCCACGCTGGTACCACGCGGCGACCTCAAAACTACGAACAAGATTACCGAAGGGGACTTGGTCGTCATCGTGGACCCCAGCCATCCAAGGAACGTGTAGCCACGCGGAGTCATCAGCCGAACCTTCGCGGGCCCAGATGGGATCATCAGGAGTGCTGAAGTCCGAACCAACGGAGGGTTCCTACACCGACCAGTGAGGAAGATCGCCGTCCTACCTACTACGCTGGAGGCTGCGAGCGCTCGCCGGGGGGAGGATGTTGCGGACGGCGACTAGACGCAGCTGCGAGCGACCACTGCCCTGACCTAGCGGCTGCGCATATGAGAAGGCGGGGATAGCAATTGGACGCCGCGCTCGGCCCGCTTCACCGGCGGGGAGCCCCGCGGCAGCGCCCCGCACCTCGACCGCCGGCTAGCGCTGATTGGAGCAAATTTAGCGTAGTTCATTGGCTTAAAATTATTGTAAATAATGTAATTGGTAGATTGATTTGTAAGAAATAATATAAATAGCTAGTAAGAACCTGTATATATTGTAGTCTGAACCGAACAGTCCTTCGAGGAACATTAAAAATACAAGAAGGAAAAGAAAGCGTTTTATTGAAGATCCCGAACCCTGTGGCGTTCCTGCGATCCCGAACCTAAAGGAACGTCACAGTATGTCTGTAATACATACAACTGTCTGGTACACATAGTAATTTCGAAAAACTGAATCGACAAAAAAGAAACTATCACACATGTTTGGATTTTTAGATGTTTGTTCCGCCTTCACACTTAAAGTACTCAACGGATTTGGTTGAAATTTGGGATGGAGATAGTTTGTAACCTGGATTAACACATATTATACTTTTTACGGGAAATATTACACAACGCGAGCGTAGCCGCGGGCGGAAACCTTGTTATAAAACCTGCCTAAAAGCAGCTACCTGCCCCCCTGGAGATTAAAAAAGAATGCAAATCAACCAAAATCCAATCCACTTGCTGGGCAGCAAGTGCCCTTGGCAACGCGCCTATGACACATATTTATTTATTTATTTCTTTAGCTAGACTCTGCCATAATTGCAATAAGAAGTCAAACCACACATATATTTAACACATAACTTCATCCGTTTGACCTGGACGGGCGGGATTCAAACCCGTGACTAACTCATTGGCAAATACCAACTAGGTAACGAATGGAGACCACGTCTCGGAAAACGTAGTAGATGAGGAAAGCGGGTGATCGTGCGCTTTGGCGTACCCTTGGGGAGGTCTACGTCCAGCAGTGGACTGCAATAGGCTGATTGATTGATTGAACGAATCTGTCAAAAATAATATAATCCTATCATGGTAGTACAATTCTATAAAACATTGCAGTGACAAAGAATAAAGTTTGTTATTACCCTATCTAAGGCCACTCACGCAGCAATCGACATTGCGAACAAGAATAATCCCTGCGATTAGGTAACTGCCCACCCCGTAAGTGGATTTCAGCGGGAGTGCGTTGTGGTATGCAACATGCACCTGATGCACTGTCCAGTCGGTAAACAAGGGCTTCGTTCCGGTGCCGGGCTAAGCTAATTATCATATGCACGTGGTGCTCAAACTGTTTCTCATATCGGCTAGTGATAGATAGGGAAAGTAAAAGATTGGGTGAAGAAAAATATAGGGTAAATATGGAAAAAAGAAATAAACTCAAACATTTCTAAAATTACTGGCAATAATTTTTATTATTACTTTTCATTTTATTAACGAATGGAATACAATCATACCCGATTATCATCAACATCTCGGTGGTAGCCGTGATAATATGATCACATGATCAGGCTACATTATATGAAAGCTGTTTATATGATCATATTACGGCTACAACTATTTTTCGGTGACATATAGATCCCCACCAACAGGCTCAAGCCTACCCTAAATTAGGGTGATTCGATCAGGCCATAGTCGGCCATGCAGCCTAATGCGGGTCTGTCGATTTACACACGACCTTCGTAGGCGTTTTTTTCCAACAGCGTAAGAGCGTCCAATAAACATAAAAATTAAAAAACACATTGACACGTGTTGAGGATCGAACCCGCATCTCTCCCGGACGGGAGGCAACGCCCAACGGCCACTACACCTCCGTCGCTCATACTTAGTTTAGGAAAATCTTTTAGCTATTCAGTGGTTTTTGTATGTCTCTGACTTTTCCTGCCAATTTGCACCGCTTTTGTATATTTTTCTCAATTATTTGTTTCTTTTTTCAATTCATTAATTTTTTTTAATTATGTAATCTAACGAAAATATCTTATTACCGGAAAACATCTTGTATGTCCGGAAGAACACAATGCTATTTCCTAAGAATTCTGATATACATAATATAAATACTAGAAATAAAAATAAAATAGCGCACCCAAAGTTTAGACTGTGCACAGTTAATAATTCATTCATGGGGAACTGTATTCGCTTCTATAATATAATACCGGATGATATTGTAAATTTGTCCGATAGCCAATTTAAAGCTAAAATTAAAACTATTTTATGTTCTAAGGCCTATTATACGATAAAAGATTACTTAGATGATAAAAACGTCTGGTCAACTGTTGTTCCAAATCAACGGAGTAGATTGTAATTATGACTCATGTATGATTCTTTATATATTTAAAAGAAAAGTACAAAAGATACAATTCCTGTGGAGTTTCTTCTGGCCGTTCTTCTCCACAGAGGGCGTACACTGGTAGTGAACGTGCCATCCATGATAGCTTTGACGTCGAAAAATGATTTGTAAAAATCTTAATTCGAATAAAAAAAAATTGACTTTGACTTTGACGGCATTTTAATTTGTGAGTGCAGCTGAAGTAAAAACATGTTGAGAACCAATGCAGAATATGCTATTGCCAGTCAATATACCGGTAGAGAGCAGCTGGAACAACCTTCGCCTGGCCTCTGTCTGACCTGGCACGACCTCAACACCTGGACTCCTTGACCATCAAATAAACACCTGTGTACTGAATATTTTACTCAGTGTTTCGCGCGGTTCACTAAAAAAAATTAACGATTGAAGGACTATATTTTATTGCGCACTAAGGAACAAATAATTATCAAGTGAAAAATATTTTTTAACAACACGTTTTAATATATAATTTTAAACTTTCGCTGTAAAATGTCTCATAAATGTTATAACACGTTTTAACGCACTAAAAAGTATAATATATTTTTTATTGATATTTTTATTGGTGTAGTACTCTTGTAGTACTTAAAACGAAAAACGTGGAGAATGTGCATGGAGTAGATTTTGAAGCATAACCGTGTTTCTCAAAAATCTATAGATTAGAAATAAGCCTCTTTATAAAAAAATCATAGACATCTACTAGGCGAGCGTGGTGGTTACTTTTTAGTAATTAAATAGAAAGTAAACAGTTCGACGAACATTCGACACATGTTTCCATGTAAAATCGTTTTGTTTTAAAAAAAATAGAGTAACGCACGACGTAAGACTTGTTTCTGTCGGTACGTGCGTCGCCGACGACGAAACCTGGTTCCTTATTCCTAGGACGAAACGCTGGCCGTAGATAAGGAACTCCTTTGCTGCCATACATTTTGACATATGGCATTGACATATCTCTACCAAAAATGTACGACATGCATCGACGTCGTGCTAATACTGCATGCCTCGGAATCGCTGCTCAAAATAAATGTTTTTTGTGCGATAGTGAAAAAACATTTTTAATTTTCAGTGAATTTTCTGCCCTCAAAGGATTTTCCTTATAAAGGTCCACTTCCTTACCTTGAAAGAGTAATTTCCTTCGAGTTAGACAAAATAAGTTTCCGGGTTTATATAATTTAACAATTATAAAGTAGGTACTAGACTGAAATGAGTGGAAACAACTACACAGACTTCATAAATTTTGTATGAGTTGGCTTTGTAATTCAAAAACACATTTACGAACATCGCTTTCGAAGTGAAGATTTTTTTGTTTCTGTTATTTGTAGCTAATTTAGTCTACCAGAACAGCCTGTGGATCGTAGCCTATGCATCAGAGTGGTCCGTCTTCATTCCGGAGGTTCTGTATTCGAATCCCCGTGGGTACACTATCCAATTCGTTGTGGTTTGTTTCTGTTTATTGCGGGCTGAATCATAACGTTTTATGTCGCGCGGTTTGATTTATCTACGGTCGTCATGCAACGGGGGCAGGATTTGTTAAGTCAGCATCAACATGAACCCTCAAAATATTGATGACTGTAGTATACGCCGTGTGGTGATGGCAGAGTAGAATACATTTGTCACCAACCCCTACTCTTCCCGTGGGTGTCGTAAGAGGCGACTTAGGGACTACACATTGAACAGGGAACGGGCAGCAGCTTTTAATCTGCGATCTCCAACCGCCTGCCAAGCGTGGAGATTATGGCAAAACCCTCCACTTACGTGGAGGAGGCTCATAGTCCAGCAGTGGACTGTAACGGGCCGTTGATTTGATTGATTTTGATTTGTAGTATACATTACCAATACGTTGTGATTTCGCATCGTATTGCAGTTTTTTGTTACGGCCCTTAATATAAAGGTGTATAACATTATGATTGAGGTTGAAAGTTGAAGTACCTTTTATCGATATAAGTGACGTGCTTCGATGTAGGACATCGATATAAAAGTAGAGCGGTGCGAAGACGACACCTCTTGACAACCTGTAGCTTCGAGCGGCACACAATTTGTAATGTTATACAGGGTGAGCTGTATTATGTAGAGATAGATTAATAATAATTATAATAAATATGTGGGGACATCTTCACACGGCCATCTGATCCCAAACTAAGCAGAGCTTGTACTATGGGTACCAGATAGCTGCTATACATTACTTAAATAGATAAATACATACTTATATAGATAACCAGACACAAGGCAAACACAAGTGCTCATCACACAAATGTTTGCCCTGGGCGGGATTCGAACCGGTTAAAATTTTGAAAAAAATTAACTCGATCTGAGGAAACAGAGCATGTAGGGAGGTTAAGAGGGCTTAACTGAATCCCGCCACATCGATTTTACCTTCAGCAAACGAGTTAATATTCTGAAATTAAATAATGAAAATCTCAATTTTCTAACCTAAATCCACAATCTTTTTTTAGTAGTTTTTGATTTGGCGACTGGTTTATTTTCTACCAATTTTTACGAAAATCCTTGAACTAAAAACCGGTTAGACCTAACTTGCGGTCGCCGACCCCTGCCGGGGTACGCTCGCTCGGCTCCATCCGCCTGTTGTTGACACCAGTCTAACCTAACCTAACTGAATGTTCCGACTTCTGGGTAGATTTTTTTTTTCTTTGCGGGGGGCAAGCCCCCCAAGCCCCCCGCCCTTCGTGTTATCCCCTGTCTAGTATGTAAGGGCACAAAATATACACAGCTGAACATTTGGCTCAAAAGTCTAGTTACCAAATCATAGACTAATAAAAAAAGAACAAAAAAAGTAAGCTGTCATTTTTGTGAACAATTCATGTGATTTACTCGTAGGTTAGGAAATTGATATTATCCAAGGATATTTAATTTAGGATTCAGTTAAGCCCTCTGAACCTCCCCACACGCTCAGTTTCCTCCGATCGAATCTAAAGATTTCTAAATCCAACCCTTCGAACCCGCGACCCTGTGCGTCGTCGGAGGCAGATACACTACTACCTGGACTGCGGAGCCGCCAAAGCCTTCTGCATATTTTTCTCGCTCGATATCTACTGCCTTCTGTTTAGGCTAAGGTTTCCTAAACATAAGGCACAGTAACCTTAGTGGTTCGAACCTCACCAAGTACCGAAATGTTATAAAATTACTTTTATCGGTGTATTTCTAAAACGATGTGAGCCTATGTCACGTTATGCCTAAATTAAATTTTAATAAGCGTTAAGTCTAATTAGTTAGCTGAATTCGCTTTTTACCGCATTCATCTTTGCAACGCTTTTTCTATATGTTAAATTTTTTCGCTACGTGTAGGTAAGTAGGTATACAGCGTGTAAGCTAACTTTTAAATGTCCTGTTCTTCATAATAATATAGATAAAAATATACAAATAGTATGTTGAGTTAGCGCCGTGTATCCGTATATGAACTGTTGATAATAATGTTGAGTTAATAAAGATACACACTGACATACCATAGATAATATACACTTAAAAAAGTATATTTCCTAGTCGACTATTTATATGAAATTATCTCATTCAACTGCATTTATATTTTCTATTAGGATTGTTTTCCTCGTCTCCATTTGTCACATTTGTTAGCTGATCAAAGCATAGAACTGGCATATATTGACTAGTGCATGCATTGTGTAACTTTGGCCACAATCATACAATACCCTTTGATATTCCATCGATGCTTTCCTATTTAAAAGTTGCCTCATAACGTAAAAACGAGTGATGCGTCAGATACGCAATAGGTCGAATTCTCATTTGGTCAGATTTTCAGTGGGACCTCGCACTAATGGATCAATATTTTTTTTTTTTTTTTATTTAATATGACAAACACAACAGTTTACAATCTTTAAATAAACAAAGGATCATACAATACGTGTTTTGAGCCAGATTGCTAAACCAAACAGGTGTCGTACAGCTTGAATACTACTTAACTATGTTAAATACACTTGCACAAATTACATTTAATCAGAGCTAAGTAAGACATGTGAATAACTTTAGACTAATTAAAGGAAAAAACAAACAAAACAGTGAAAGAAGTGTTGGATTCCAGAAAATATTACTTTAAGTCCGAAACTATAGACCGCTTGAAGGTCATATGGTTGGAATTGAAAACGTCAATATCTTTTTCCGTTGCAATAAGATCATTGTATAATCGACACATTCTAGAAAGTGGATTGTAATAAGAAGTGTTATTTTTGTATACCTTTAATAGAAACGACACAATGTGGCGGGGATTTGGTTTGGCGTTTATATTTATATTGGACAAAAGGAACGAACAAGCAAGGTACGCGTGAAGGACCCTGCGCAAATAAATTAAGTCGTGTTGCTTACGTCGAGCACTGAGAGATACCTGGTTGTATCGAGCTAAATTAAGTGCTACTGCATCATAATTTCAATCAACCTTCTTTTACCTGATGGAAATAAAAAATGAGGTCGAGAATGGAATACGCTTAACCAGAAGATGCGTAAAAAAGAGTAACAGATTAATAATGAATGAATATATTCAAGACTAGCTGTCCGCCCGCGGCTACGCTCGCGTTATGTAGATTTTCCCGTGGAAATAAGACTTTTCCCGGTAAAAATTATTCTATGTGTTACAAAACAGGATACAAACTATCTCTATTCCAAATTTGATCCAAATCCATCCAGTAGTTAAGGCGTGAAAGCGGAACAAACATCCAAATAGATTTTCGTATTTATATTAGTGTGATTATCTCCACGTCTACTGCTGTATAAAGGCCTTGCAGGTAGATGCACACAAATACGCTGCGCTGATGGAGATCCACAGCATCACCTGTATCCAGAGGCTTTCCGCATCCTTCACCACATCGTTGGTACACCTTGTAGAGAGCCTGCCCACACTGCGTTTTTGGTACATACGTGGTCATCACTCTAGGCTCATATCCTAGTCTATACGATTCGGAAAATACAAATCTTATGACTGAATTGCTAAAGATATGAAGAGAAGCTTCTAAAATTCAACCCTGAAAGCCGAACAGACAGGCTGACTTTTGAATTTGATATATTAATTACACGCAAACTTTAACAGTAACTCCACCACTCGTTCATTTTATTTAACTATCGAGTACTATTTCGTTTGCACATAATAATGAATATGAATATTAATTCGTGTTTAATTAACTTTTCATCTGAATAAATATTGAAACAGATTAAAATTCATCAAATATTTGATCGTACACATAAGTTCACGTTCTTGTCCCAAATGTCATAAATAATATATTCTTTATTGCACTTTTAAGTTACTTACATAGGAATTTTAAAATTTAAAAGGCTAGTTTAAGTCGTATACAAACATACAAATTGCATCTAATAAAATACTCGTCACCGCAACAGCTACATTTTATTCCTACAATAACATCCTTTTCATTTCCTATACAATACAAATAACATCCTGTATTCAATCTTTATGTTAGGGTTGACACAGACGAACGGTTTTTGAACTACAGTCTTGCTGCAAAACCGAAGTTTTAGCGCAGTCAGAATTCACAAAATGGCAACAGTTTCAGTTTTACGTCAAATAATGACGCTTCGCGTGGGTTGATTACAATTAAGTACTTTTTGTATATTTCGATCTCATAACATAATACTTAAATAAATAAAAATAAAGATAAAAAAAAAACATCTTGCTCTCTCCGAAATTTTTGGCTGTGCCCTTAACAGGGTCCATAAAAGATTGTGTATCAATTATTTTAAAATCTATTGCTATTTTATGGATGTGCAATAAATAAATAATTAACCATCGGCATGGTTAATGCCATGAAAGCGCCCAACAATTAGTTTTTTAATACTTGTTTGATAAACATTGAATTTTCTCTATATTAAACGTTCTTCATGAATGACGTCGTTCATTAGTGGAAACCGCATCAATATCCGTTGCATGGTTTAGGTGGGGTTGATATCTAGGGCTGGTATACCTATACGAACAGACAGACGCGGATGTAGAGAAAAATAATGCGACGTAACACATACCTATAGTTCTTCTTCTCAATAGATGATGATGATGTTGTAGGGGTATGGGTGGCTGCCATATTTATTGTCAGTTTTATTTCAAGTTCTTCAATGAATTAAATTCTACGCTCACAAACTTCTCGACAAAAGATAAAAGGCCCTTGTGAAAATTAAAAGTATTTAAATATTTTATTACTCCAAATTGAATATATGAACCAAAGAGGATTCTGCTTTGCTTATTATAACTTTGAGATGACGCACATTAAATATTGATTGATGTAATAATAGATGGCCCAAGTTGTTGGCTCTTTAAATGTAACAACATGTTTGTGAATTCGAAAAATTATCGACTTGAGATCAGAGCCAAAGTTGTTGACATAATTCAACAAATGAATAAGGTATTTACACGCAATCATCATCATCAACATCATCATCATAATCTCCATTCGTCCATCTCCTTTCTCTTTTATAAATTCTAGACTTTGGACAAATAACATACAAATACATACAAATTTAAACGAAAGTAGGCTTATGTATTTCTTGTAAAGACACATAATTTATGTATTACTACGTATAGAACGGCCACTCACCTCCCCCCGCCAATCTCATACACTTCACCCTGCAGTACGAGGGCGAGTTGAAAGTATTAGAATAGAAAGGCCACGCAACGCCACACGCCACCCCGCTGCCGCGGTACTGATACACTATTGCTACGCTTCGTAGACCCTGCTACGGCGTAGCAGTTAGTGTAGCGGTTATAGCAGTGTATTGTAAAAAAATAAAAATCAAATTGTAGAGCCTAAAATTAGACCTGCCTGTACGCGAGAAATAATGAAGTCAAGTAATTACGTTTATTGTTATACACAATTTACGTTTTTTTTTCGGTGTAAGTTTATAATTTTTTGACAGTAAAAAAAAAATACAATTACAATTACAATTTTTTTTAATTGTTTATCTTTCTGTAGCAAAGTTTTAGCTTTGTAATTTGTATACAGTTCACTGCTCGTTATAAGTATCATGTGTCTTATAAATGGACTCCGTTGTTATTAACCAAGAGTTAGAACGCCTTTTTAATTACCAATTAGTGTTTTACAGCCGTGTGCAAATTAGAGTAAACAAGTATAGTTCTTGGGACCGTATGAATACTTCTTATCTGAAGAATTTAAAAAAGGTAGGGGCTCATTCGATTTTTAAACAGGTGCGATGTCTTTTCTTTAAATACTCTTATCGCTGAAGGTTTTTACGATATCCCAGCTGTGCTGAAAAAATCTTTTACACTTAAATAACGTTTTTTTTTTCTTACTTTACAGTAGGTATACTGTACCTTAAAAGTGTAACGAGACATTCGTCCTCTTTCCTGTTTTATGACTGGCAACTTTTCTTGCTGGCAGTTTTATCTTTCATTTAAAATTAATTTTCAAATTTAGATTTCTTACGTTTCGATTTTGTCTTTTTTTCTGCCAAATTCTTCACTTCATGTCCGGATATCCAGCAGTGAAAAGCTTATCCTTGTTACCATTATATAAATACATAATTAAATACCTTTTCTTCGGACAGTGCCCTGGTTTTGCCACGCTTTATATTATTATCCTCTACAACATTCTTCGTGTAGTGCTCGGCAGTTCCGTGGCGGCTGCAGGGCCACAAAAGTAAGCCTTTTATTGCCAGTAGTTATAAATGCATCGAATTTCAATATCATGTAATTAGGCAACTAAATTAAAAAAAAAAAGGTTCAAATAATGAAATAATCAACACTAATGTTCAATAAATATAATCCAATATTTTTATTTATTTTTAAATAATACTTAAAATAAATAGAACAGTTAGACTGAATTCTTCACAATCAGATTTATTTATTTATATTTAATACATACAATAGTAACATCTCGATACATGTCTAAACCACTAAATCACTGAATTCAACAATATTTTTAATATTATGCGAGATAATCTAAAAAAGGGTATGTTTTTTTATAATATAATTTAGGCCTCGACAAATCTAAGCCGAGTACAGAACAGAAAATGAGTTATCACGACTATTATAATTGCATATTTAAAACATGAATAAAAGTATCACTATTTAACTTTGTTACTCTTACTGATAAATACCCTAAAACTTTATTAAGTATACCCAGCCTTATACGAGTTTTGGATACTTATCAGAACATTTCGACTGAACTGTATCATCATGATGGTGATGATGAATTGTATAATATTAGAGTATTCAATTGTTTTGTCGGTCGTTGACCTTACTAACCGCACAAAAGAAAAGCGTTTAACTTTTTATCAGTTCTTAGAAGTCTAAACAGTGTCAAAAAATAAATAATAAATATCTATTTATGCTAAGAAGTTAATAAATAAGACAATATTAAATATTACATTATATATTTTTAAACTATTTATTTGTAGATCAACTTCCAGTGCGCTGTATGAAAAAGTTTAAATTTTCAACATAGTGAAACGAATATACACATTTTTTAAACTTAACAGGATAATACTGTTCATAAACAAGAAATACAGTAACAAGTAAATAAATACGAATTATTCCTAAATACAGTTTTTAATCGCACCATATAATATAGCCTCGGAAAATCATTAGCCAAGTACAAAACCTTAAGAGAAGGGGGCTTTACGATTCAGGATTTGCCAAGAAAGGGGGGCAGCATCATATTTTGAGACCTCTTGGAAGGATCGTTAAGTTTTAAAGAAATAAAATAAGATACTAAGTTGTATGTAAGACGTAAGTGAAACGGTTAATCTTGCTGTGCTTTTTTTTTTTCAAGACAAAGAACGTTGTAATGATTCGTAACGAAAGGACAAACGAATGAAATAATGTTGATGTCAAATTATACAACAAAGTGGATGCAGGCCACTGGCACTTGTCACACAATTTTATGATGATTAGTAAGATTCATTGTTTTATTTGTCCTTGAATAAAATCGTTTTGCTGATTTCTATACAAAGATAGAAATTAAAATATCCCGAAATTTATATCACAGACCGCAACTGCATGATCGCAATACGCGATCATCTATCAAAAGTAAAATGTCAGAATAAACTATGGCCACAATAAGTTCTGAATGAGAAAATTTCTTTAATCTTAGACTTGCATCTCATCTGACTACAACACAGCTAATACAGCCGTATATTTAATTACCTCATCAAAATAATCTAAAAGATCAATGACTATCGAATTCGCTACTTATTTCAGTTAAGTATAAAAACAACCACAGAAATAATCAAACAAAGCTACACCAAGAAATCTCATCCCACGACAACAAGCAATGACATTTAAAATCACAACGCGTCATTCTAATGGCAGTCTTGACACTCCGCAGACCTCTTCGTCCGCTCCACCTCCTCGACCTCTTCCCCCAACTCCTCACTGTCCCGTCCGAGCCTCACGAAGTGGTCTCTAGCCCTGTTCTTCCTCTGAGGATACCCACTCACCGTCAGATCAGAACTCTGTTCGTACCCGAGCGCTTTCTCCTCATCAATGGACCTGCCAAGTCTGATGAATTTGGGATCTCGTCCGAATCGCACGAAGGCCGAAGAGGCGCGTTTGGATAAGGAGTCTTCGTAGTCGTCGTCGTAAGATCGCAGGAGGGAGATGAGGTCGTCGGTGGTGAGGGGGAGGGGTTGGGAGCGGCCCAAGCGCAGGAAGCTGTTGCCGCGACGAGTGGGACGCTGGAACGACTCCCGTATGTCGGCTGCTGACGGCTCAGGAGGGTATGATCTTCCAAATCTGTGGCAAGAAAAAAGTTTCATTTTTTCACCAGTTACAATAAAGAGCATTTTAGCATTTGCTTGCATCAATAGAAAGACTTTAGCCAGTATTTCTAATTTATTTATTTACATTTAATTGGCCTATCATAAACTAGGTATTTTATAAAATCACGTGGATCCATTGCTTTGTAACTGAGTACATATAGATCAGAAAACTTACTTTCGCATTTCTACTATCAAACCAAAAACTGATTCCATTCTAAATAAACTTTTGTTCTTGGTACCTTTCCAAATGGCCAAGCATAACCTGCCTTTTGTACATGAAATAAAAAGGTTGTTTCAAGGTATTTAAAGAAAGTAAGTACAAATTTTAACGTTATTGCTAATGCTTATGACAAAGGGTCAAACCCGAAACATATTCTTTGGAAAGCGGGATGTATGTATTTCGACCCAAGAGAGGATTGTCCCATGAGGTTTGTTCCTGGAATATTTTGAAACTCTCAAAGGGAGTGGGCAAATGATTTTGTAATGTTTCAAGAAGTCAAACAAAATATTTTATGAGTAAAGAAAATTAATAATGGTTTTGAGAGGAAAAATTTACAACTTTCTTATTGAGATATTTTGATAAGAATCACACCGCGGCCGGGTGGTCGAGATTTCGCTGCTCATTACGGAGGTTCCGGGTTCGAATCCGGGTACTGTCGAGTATGCACTCTATGCATGCTCGTCTCTTTGCTTATTTTCGTTTCTTGCCCTTTTTTTCGTTGATTTTAGGTTATTTTGTTTAGAATATTTGCTTCAAAAACTGAAAAGAAATTTCAGTTTGAATAACGACATGGTGTGATCTGGTTGATGAAAAAACAGAATGTGCAAAAATGTGGCGTTTTAATATATGACGTCCTGGAGTAACAACCATCACTGTTCACTGTCAAGCAAACATCTCTTTGCGACTTTCCCCAGTTTGGTTAGGATATTGCAGGCTGAATCACCTGATTGTCCGAAAAGAAAGATGATTCCGTGCTTGGGAATCCAAGTTAAGGCGTTAGTTCCGGCTACTATCTAGTCGTTAACGAGCCATATCAGTGGCCTTTAGGGGAGAAGGGTTTGTGAGGTCGGTTGTCGATCCACACGATGAAGAAGAAGGAGGAGAAGTAGATTAGAATGTGCAGTATAAATCTGGTACAGACCTGACGAGACTGCGGTCTATAGCGCTTCGTCTCCTGGCTTCCAAGTCCGGAGCCCTACGAACTGGTGAAGAGTGAGCCACCACGCCTAAGATCAGCCACATGGTTGCCATGACGAACGCGCTGCGGGAACACTGCCTCATGATGAAAGGGTCTGGAGACAAAGAAAGCCAACATTGAGATATTTCCGTGAGAAGATATCCTCGAAAAATGTTCTCGTCTCGTTCTCGTGATAGCGAGAACTGATTTCGAACGAGAAAAAACTCCTAAATCGTAACTGGTTACAAACAAAAATAAATAAATGAATAAATAAACATGAAATAAGCTTTAATCACAAGAATACACGTTACACGTTAATTAAACGGTCAAAAACTAATCGCATTAGTATTTAATCTTATTAAAACAGAACTTTTACATGTACTTTAACACAAATAAAAAAATATTTATAAATCCCGGCAAAGTGACCTACGAAACCATGTAATAGACGTACGTTCGTGAATCAAATGTGTAGGTACTGTCAATTTCATAAGATAAGATAATGTAAGTCAAAGTGGTAAAGTAAAAATTAGGTAAGTACCTATACATTCATGTTTTGCCACAAAAATATATAGCATGCAAATACAAGTGAAACATTTATTCATCAACAGCTCATATACGTCCCCACCGAGGGGCTCGAGCCGACCATGAATTAGACGATCAGGCCTTAGACGACGACGCTGGCCCAGTGCGGGTTGGTCGACACACACACTGTACTGTATTTTTTATTTATTACGGAATACCAACAGCTATAATACAATTTAGTTAATACATAAATATGTGACTACAGAGCCAATATTCACAGCTAAAAACAAAATTGTGATGTCGACTTAACAGCTAGAAACACTGGTTCGAAATACATATAACATTCAAAGAGCATTAACTATAAATAAATAATGATTATATAACGTTAATTAGGCATGGGATGTTGCTGCGCTCGCGACGGTGTTGGACCAAAGAATTCTTCAGTAAAGAAATAAATGATTGATTGATTGACTTCAAACACAACCTTTGAATTTCTTCGCAGGAGTGTGCAGGTTTCATCACGATGTTTTCCTTCACCGTAAGAGCAAATTCAAAAACGCATTGGTGCGTGATGGGAATCGAACCCGCGTCTCCCGGACGGAAGACAGCGGCCCTAGCCACTGGACCACCGACGCTCTTCATTTATTACTAATTCCAAATTATATCAAACAGTAAACTAAACTACAAGTTGTTTTGCTAATTTAAGTGAAGTAGTGGTAATTTGTACTTTGACGTAAATTTTCTTTTAAATTTGTTTTTTCAGATTTTTGCTTTACGAATGAAACGTACGTACAGGTTTCCATTTACAAAAATAATTACATATTATGCTTTATAAGTATGTCAAAGTATAAAAACACGCGATAATGTTTTCACTTTTAAAGGAGACTGTACATTCCAGAGGATTTGTAGGAAACCATACAAACGTAGCTATATACATTTCGGCTAGCCGCGTGCCTTTGGTGACAGACACGACCTAGCTGAGTATCAGGGTACAAACTAGTTGTGTTCAAGGATAATAAGGGAACAGAAAAATAATGCTTAGAAGCTCCAGTGAGAAGTATTTCGTACTACCCACAGTAAATCTACCCTCACCTGAGTTCTGCCGCCTACGCCTGCAGGCCAACCACCCCTCGCTCTAGGGGCGGAATTTTTATTCCGCGCCCCCCTGAGCGCCTGTGAGTTGCAGCCACCTCCCCCACCCCACCTCACATACCCGCTCGCGGGCGTCTAACTGGGCCTCCCGTCTGGGTCTCACCCGGTTGGATAGCCCGCGCCGAGGGCAGTGAGGAGGTGGACTGGATGGTTGGACATTCCCTGCACACTCCACCAGCACCACCATCATGAGCGAGCGGAAGCTGGGTCGCAAGCCTGCGACCGCGATCCCTCGCCCATCTGCGGCCACGCGCGGCCGCAAGACCACGAAGCTCACCGGGCAGATTTGCGCGCGGAACATTTTCGACCCGGCCCAGTCCCACACTGTGTCAGCGGCCGCCTTCCTCGGCCGCGACAAGTATGGCGAAGGGTCGTCTAGCTCCGCCGCACACGCCGCACCACATGCCACCACCTCGCCCGGCGCTCGCGCAGATGCGCGCCCGTCACCACCGCAACCCGCGCCGCGCTCAACAGCGCCGCCGCGCCATCCCGCCCCCGGCGCACCAACGTCGCCAACGGGAGCAATGCTGACGCAGACGCCGGCCGGCGAACCATTATCGCCGGCATCGCAGTTCGCGTCAACGCTAAGCGCGCATCCCAACGCACCGCCCCTGCGCCCACCCACCCCCGAGGCACAGCCCTCAACCTCGGCCGCCAATCCCTGGCTGCCCGCACGCTTCCCTTGCGCCCGCCCAAGGAAGGACGCGTCGCCGCCCTACAACCCGGCGGACGACCCCACGGCTTACTTGCCGACACCGCAGCGGTCTTATGCCAGCGTGCTGACAGACAGGCCGCCTACCCCACCGTGCACGATTCGTCGCGTGTCGGCCTCCTCGTCCGGCTCCGACATATTCTTGCACGACCCGGCCCGACACCCTCCGACCGACGCCTACGGTCCGATGCAGTCCCTGCTGCACGAGATGCTGCTGCAGGCCGGGGACCTGCCAGCCGGGGATTCCTGTCGCACCCCGAGAGGGCGACGCGTGCCGGACTCTTTCGGCTCGCCGGACGGGCAGAAGAGAGCACGCCTGGACTCCTCCCCAAGTCTCTGCCACTCCCCTGGCAGCAACCCTTACATGCGATTGCATGCCCCACCACCGCCGATGAGAGGAAGGAGCCACTCGCTCGGGGCCACTGGCCTAGCCATACCGGCTCAGTGGAGGCCGGAAGTGCCGCCCTTCCATGCCACAGTGGCCTTCGGGCCCATGTACCACCAGGACAACCAAACCCAGGACCCGGCTGCTGCGGTGGGCGTCTCCCTACCTGCCGCGGACTCGACATCATATATCGAGTTCGTCGCGCAGGGGAGAGGATCGACCCCCACACCAAGCCGCAGCACCGAGGAGGCCCGCAGCAGGCCCCAGGGGACCCCCCAGGCCCCCCACGCAACTGCCGCTGGAGCCCACTCACCCACTGCCGCTCACCAGCCCCAGGGCGCGAGAAGCCCCTTGGAGGGGCCTTTGCAGATTCCGGTCCAGACGGCCCCCGAGGCCCCCCAGGCGCCCCCGGCGGCCTCAGCTGCTGCGGCGAAAGCACCGGAAGCCCCCGCCGCCACGAGATACCCGCCTATTGTGGTAGAGAGACTCCCGAACTGGCCGTCCCACCTGCGGGCGCTGAAGGAGAAGCTCGGCCACGCCCCCAACGCTCGTGCCTACGCCACTGGGCTGCGCTTCACTCCGCAATCCGCGGACGAGTTCCGCGCAGTCCAACGATACCTCATTGACGCCCAGAAGGCCGACAACGGAGTGGCCTTCCACTTCTACTCCCCGGCCGCGGAGAGGCCAACCAAGGTGGCACTGAGAGGGCTGCCCCGCGACACGCCCATCAAGCACATTGGTGACGCGCTCGCCGAGCTCGGCTTCGGGATGCTGCATGGTCGCACCATCCCGCCCATCAGAGACCGCCCAGGATGCCTCTTCTTCCTGGAGCTGGAGGCGATGCCCAGGGAGGAGTTGGAGCGGCTCTACCAAGTGGACGAGCTGATGTGCCTCCCCGGAGTGACCATAGAGGCCTGGCGAGGGCGTGGAGGTCCGGCCCAATGTCACCGATGCCAGGGGTTTGGCCACTCCTCGGCCAACTGCTTCCGCGTACAGAAGTGCGTGCGCTGCGGCGAGGACCACGCCGCCGCCGACTGCCCCCGACCACTAACGGAGCGTCCAACCTGCGCCAATTGCGGTGCGCAGCACACCGCGAACGACCGCCGCTGCCCCGAGTGGAGGAAGGAGGCTCGGAAGAGGGAGCAGAAGATCAGCCCCCCCGTCCCAAATCAGCCACTCCCAACAGCGCAACCTCGTGCCAACCGGCCCCAACGGGCCCAGCATGCTCCCGCTCCACAACTACAGCGGCCCAAGACCGCAAGGGCCCAGCATCCGGCCACCCTACTCCCACCGGCGGAAACTCCGGCAAACCCCCCGACGACCAGGGGGGCTCCGCTACCCCAGCGGAATAAAGGGAAGAAGAAGAGGAAGAAGGCGCCTCCTGTCCCTGCGGCCCAGCTCGTACCGGAGCCAACCCAACCCGCAGTTCCACTGCCCCTGCCAGTCCCACGAGCCCTCATCAGCTCCGCCGAGTTTGGGGAGGACGTTGTCGTAGAGGCGCAAACCCACTTCGCGCCCTACGGCAAGAAAGCAGCCGCACACGCCCAGGATAAGCGCGCTGAGGAGCGCCCACCTGGCCACCATGAAGCCCATCACCCCACCGTCATGCGCGACCATCCGCACCAGCGCAACGACAACCGCCAAGAAGACCCGCGAGCGGCCACAGCCAACCTGGTGCTGGCCTTCTCGGAGGTGCTGCGCTCCCTCTACGAAACGATGACGGCGGGTGGAGATGTACGCCTCGTCATCGCCAAGGCCCTGAGAGACTTATTGAACATCTTATAATAGGTTCTCTCAGGGTCTTATACTGGAACCCAGGAGGAGTGCGCGAGAGGACAGCCGACCTCAGAATGGTCGTCCAGCAGCAGGACATTGATGTGGTCCTGCTGGGCGAGACCAAGCTGGCCCCTCACATCCCCTTCAAACTGCCGAACTACTTCGTGTATCGACGCGACGAGGTCGCCCCCACCGGCCCTTACCGCGGAACCGCAGTGCTGGTGAAGAGGCGTCTGATACACGAAGTACTTCCACTACCGGCCTTCAGCACCATGCGGAGCATCGGAGTAAGGCTCCCACTGGAGGGCGCTGAGCTGAGACTGTTCGCGGCCTATCGCCCGCCGCTCGACAGCACTCCGTTTCACACCGCAGACGTCCACGCCGTGCTCAACGGAGAACCAACGCTCCTGGCGGGAGACTTAAACGCCAAGCATCCGGCGTGGAATTCCATCAACCGGAACCGCGCCGGAGCTGCTCTGCAGAGGGACTCCGAGGAGCATGGCTACACAGTCGTTGGACCTGAGGCCCCAACCCACGTACCAGCAAACCCGGCGCACCGCCCCAACGTCATCGACGTCGTGGTGCACCAAGCGCTACTGTGCCCAGTCCATGTTGAGGTCCTGTACGACCTCAACACCCAACACCTGCCCATTCTGATCGTCCTCGGAAGCAACAGGATGGGCCCCCCAAGGCCGCTTATGAGAACCAAGGTGGACTGGGCAGCCTTCCAAAAAGCGCTTGAGGACCTGGAGCTCGACGGCCCCATCTCCACCCCAGGGGACGTCGAAAGAGCCGCAACGCTTATTGCGCGCCGCCTCCAGGCCAGCAAGGAAGCAGCCACCACGACAGTAGAGGCCAAATCTCGCTGCCACGAAGACCTGCCGCCTCGCCTCCTCGCCGCCCTCCGCCGCAAGCGGGAACTGCACAAGTTGTGGGCGAGGACTCGCTGCCCACGCGTCAAGCGCGACCTAAATCAAGTCGCCGAGCAGCTGTCGGCTGACGTGAAGGCCCACCGTGGTGTCGAATGGGAGCGCCATATCGACCACGTGGGGGAAAACGAGAGAAGTCTCCACCACCTGAACCGACAGCTGACTCGCCCACGGGAGCCCACCTACCCACTGCTCAACAACCAAGGGGTGAGGTGTTACGACGCAGCTGAGAGAGCGGAAATCTTGGCCGAGCACCTGGAGGTGCAATTCACACCAAATCCCAGTACCGATGACACAAGACCATTCCACGAGGATGCCGAAGCCGAAGTCCAGGAATTCCTGTCCGTCCCACCACCTCCACTCCCCGGCGAAGCCTTCATCTCGCCGGCTGAGTTGGAGAAGGCCGCCCGACGACTGCCTAGTCGAAAGGCGCCAGGACTGGATGGGATCCCCACGGAGGCACTGAAGAGACTACCCCGGAAAGCGATAGCTGCGATCGCCCGTCTCTTCAACGGCATCCTCCGCACGGCCCACTTCCCAGATGACTGGAAGAGGGCCAAGGTCATCGCCCTGCCCAAACCGGGCAAGGACCTGCGGCTAGCAGCAAGCTACAGGCCCATCATGCTGCTTCTCCACCTCGCCAAGCTGTTCGAGCGTCTGCTCCTGCGTAGAGTCCGTCCGCATATCCCACTGCGGAAGGAGCAGTACGGATTCCGCGGAGCCCACTCCACGACGCTCCAGCTGACGAGAGTACTTCACATGCTCGCCGAGGAGAGGAACAAAGACCACTACACGGTCGGAGTCTTCCTCGACATCGAGAAGGCTTTCGACCGTGTATGGCACGCTGGCCTACTCCGGAAACTCCTCGGCACCACCACCCACGGGGATTAATACACCTAGTCGCCAACTACCTTCGCGACCGCACCTACGTCGTCTCCGTGCAGGGGGCGCTCTCCGGGCCCAAATCCATCCGGGCTGGAGTGCCGCAGGGAAGCTGCCTCTCCCCCTGCCTGTACGCCCTCTTCACGGATGACATCCCGACGCTCGAGGGCCGCCTCCAGGAGTGGGAAAGCGACGTCGAGCTCGCCCTTTTCGCCGACGACAGCGCATACTTTGCGTCGTCACGGAAGCCTGCCCAAGCTGCTGTCAAAATGCAGCGGCTGCTCGATATCCTCCCGGGCTGGCTGGACAAATGGAGAATGGCGGTCAATGTGGGGAAGACGGCTGCCCTCCTCACCGGCCAGACCCGCGCACCACCGCCCAGACTGACGCTACGGGGGCAAGACGTCACATGGCAATCCTCGGTGAAGTACCTCGGCTGCCATATCGACCGGGCGCTGCGCATGAAGCCTATGGTGACGCACGTCACCAACCAGGCTAAGGCTGCGCGTGCGCTACTCCGCCCGGTCCTTGGATCCCGGCTGCCGTTGCGTGCCAAGCTGAGGATTTACAAAACATACGTCCGCTCCCGCCTCACTTATGCCGCCCCGGCGTGGTACGCGCTAGCCTCAGACGCACAGAAGCGCCGCCTGGAGGTCGTCCAGAACGTTGCGCTCAGGACGATCACCGGCGCTGGGCGCTACGTGCGCAATGACGCCATCCGACGAGACCTGAGGATGGAGAGTGTGGGGGAGTTCGTCCATAGGCTCTCGAAGCGAATGTTTCACCGAGCCGACCATGGGACGATCCCCCACCTCCGCAACATCGCACCCCTCCACTCCCGGCCGCCAGAGCATCGGCGGTGCGCGCTCCCACGCGACCTGCTGAGTCCGCCAACACCGCCGCCCGGGGACACAGCCCAGCGCCCTACAGTACCAGGGGCGCAACCGGACAGGCCTACGCCCGACCCCAGCCGCTTCGCGCCATGGAGCCGGCGCCACCGCCCAACCGCGTCCGACAATACGGGCGCCTCCACCACCGGAAATGACACCCCGCAGCGGCAGGCAGCAGCCGCCGCTGCACCCCCACTCGCATCCAGTGCCCCCAGGGTGCGGACGCGCATACTGCCCGCACGCCCACTGGGGGAACCACCCGGAATGTCAAGTTTCCCGAGCAGCACATAACACCGTGCTGCCCACCGCCACAACAACGTAACCCCATCGCAGCGCTCCCCGAACGGGTCGAGCGCCGCCGCCAATCAGTAAAGCAGCCGCGCAACTGAGTAGGCTTGATGCCTGGCCTTGCGCCATTCCCCTCCGACCCGCCAGAATGGCGGAGAAGAAGCCCGGGCCATGAGGTTGCCCTCCACGCCCGAACCTGGAACCCAGGGGTTCCGGATGACCCACGTTGTATGGTGGTAACTGATCGTTCAGGCTGTGAGATAAACCACTTTTGTTCTAGAACTATCTAGTCAGAGTTTATAATAATGTTGTTTTTTTATTATAATAATAAGTTTGGTATTTTGACAAGTTTAAATAATATTATTTTAAGCACTTAGGAAGAAAAATCATGACAGAGTTTTTTCATGTTTTTATGTTAAAAAAAAAAGCATGTGCTTGCTTCACTAGCTTCTTTTGTATGTAACTAGTTAGTTATGTTCGATTAACTGAAGTAAATTTATCCCTACTTCTACTTATCGTATCATTTTGGACAATTTTATGTAATTCGGATGACAATAAAATAATTTGATACTATCAAGCTGATCTGATCATGAAGTCAGGAGCTGGATGGTGTAACTATTCAATAGTTACTGGTAAACCCATCGAGTTTGAGTTCATTTGATTTGTCAAGACAAGTCCAATGCAGCGTGCTTGGTGACGAGAGTCAAGCGAGTGTATAGTTTTTGACTATCGTTTATCATTTGTTTATCGTAGAATTTTCTAGCTATTTATTAATGCTTATTACTATCATCTATGGGTATGTATGCGTCGCTTCCAGTATACAGGTAACGTTGTTAAGATCGAAGCAGACGACGCATCTATCGCTTATTAAATTTCTACCTCAGGTTAAATCACTTTAATACAATCTTCGCTACGGCAGTGCGGTGATGGGACATGCAGAGGTAGAAGAAAAAAGATCCAAAAACGACAACTTTAAAATGGATACAACTACAATACAATACTTAACCAAAATAGATTAATTATGTAGATTGAATCAGCAGTCTCTAAGAAAACTCAATGATACAGAACTTATCATCAATATCAACGGCCCGTTACAGTCCACTGCTGGACTATGAGCCTCCTCCACTTAAGTGGAGGGTTTTGCCATAATCTCCACGCTTGGCAGAGGCGGGTTGGAGATCGCAGATTAAAAGGTTACTGTGTCAGAGAGCGCTGCTGCCCGTTCCCTGTTTAATGTGTAGTCCCTAAGTCGCCTCTTTCGACACCCACGGGTTGGTGACAAATGTATTCTACTCTGCCGTCACCACACGGCCAGTAATATTAGTATTTATAAGTAATTACAGAATAGATATGCGCCGCCTGTAAAGTTTCTTCAGTAGTTTTCCACAGAATATTATGACGTCATTTATTGCTTTAAAATAAAGTTTCACATTCAAATTTCACATTACGTATCTACCCTTTATATTTGTTCTTATTTTATTTTATTTAATATGACAAACACAACAGTTTACAATCTTTTCATGTTTTTTTTTATATTGTTTGTTTGTTTGTTTATCTTATCTGTGTAGTGCATCGATGGGCATCATCATCATCACACGTCTGTAAAATAATTCAGAGGTTGAGTATGAGCTGAGCTGCACAATCCGCACAGGGCCAGGTTGAGGTCTGATCACTTTTATTTAAAGTAGCCCCTCGAAGAGGCCTTTACGAGTATAAGCTAGCAAGTAGCCAGCATGTCTATACTGAATATTGTATGAATAGTTCATCAGAAATCATTGTGAGCTTTTTCGATTGGCAGTGAATTAATACTGAGCAAATATTGGAGTATACTAAAATTGTCACAATTTTCGAGTTTGTTACCACGGTTATATTTAATATCGGTTGTTTTAATCTTAAAACATATATTGGAGTATAATAGGTAGGTTATTGTTAGGAAATTATAGCTCTTTTAACTCGAGCACACTTTATACTGGTGGCTCTGTGAGCTGTAAACCTCGCAAGTTTTAGTTTTTTTTTTTCAAAATAGCTGATTTATGAAAAAAAAACGTTTTCAACCCCCATATATCTCCGCCATTTTGAAAAATTTCACTAAATTTCTTAAGAATCGCTTCGCGCTCGCTCGGTCAATACCTTACCTACTAATATTAAAATTGTTGTAGTTAAAGCACATTATGTGTAAGATTTTTGGCAACCCTACGAATAACATCTACCAGAATATCAAGTACATTGACCCAGTGATAAACATATTCCTACTTTGAGAACGTTCGCCAAAACGCGACAAATCCCACTCGTATTACATCTCTATATAAAACGTTATACGACTTTTATACGATCTCAAAACATTACCCTAAATAGGACAGAAGAAGTACTGTAGAAATATACGAATATAGGTATATAGGACGACAGCAATAGTAGTGGTTTAATAGTGAAATGAGTTTCTTTCTACCAAAACTACAAAAATAAGAAGCAATTTATTCTTTTTAGGAGGAAAAATGTAAGAATAGTATATTATTATATATATGTATGAGGAAAAGTACATTAAATAAAATTCCACTTGTACCCATCCACTCACTATCATAATATACCCTGTATAGTGGAAAACCAAACTCCTTTTTTTATTAACACGCTTTTATTAGCTTTACCTGTACGTCTGTCTGTATGTAACCGACTCCTTTGTTTGGACTCGATTTTGACCCACGTTAAACGAACAGATTTAATTGAAAAGTTGTACACTTATCAAGAACCGGTGACAATACAATGACTTGAAAAAAAATAAAAACAAAATACGCACGCACAGTCAAACTAAAAATAATTCTTAATATAAGCTGAAAACAATAATAAACCAAAAATACTACCTATATAGGTAGTATTATTGTGAAAAAAGCGTGGGGTGCTTTGTGCCATATTTTTCGTTCATTATTGTTTTCAGCTTACATTAAGAATTATTTTTCACTTTTTAGTTTGATGTGCTTTGAAAACGTGTTTTTTTGTTTTTTTAAACTATATTTTTTAGACTCTATAAAATGAAAAAAGCCAAACGAGAGACAATATACTTTAAATGGTAAAGTTATCATCACTGGTAGTAGGGTACGTTTTTTATCTTAACTTCAATAGGGTAGGCTCGAACCCCACCGAGGGGCTCGAGCCTACCCTAAATTCTTCCTTCTCTTAATTGGTGGTTGCTATTGTAAACTTTCTTATGTTTACATCAAAATCTTAGGAGTTAAAATTGGACGTAGTTACACGAAAAGGATCCAATCCACAACATTGTCAAAAATGTCTTAAGTACACAAAACTGACCGCAAATAATACCAATCGTCCCATAAATATACTATTAACAATAAAAATGTTTTAATGTTTCTCACAAAACATAACACGTAAAATTATCTTGAAACAAATACCTATGAAGATATCATTTTGAACTTCAAACTTCAATATCTGAAAAGTAACTTTGTGTGGATTGGATCCTTTTCGTGTAACTACGTCCAATTGAAACATCTAAAACAAACATATTTGAAAACATTATTGTAAACTCCACTCTCACTACCCAGTACACTTAATAATATAAACCTTTCTACAAAATTACTTGTGTATTCATACCGTCTTCCTATGAAATGTTTGTATTGAGTTTACATACAGTTTAAATAAGATACCTATCTAAGTGCACGGCAGTACTCGAGCCAAGTTCCGAAAAGAACCTAATATAAAGCAAAGTGGTTTCTTGATATTTTTATTGAAAAAAAACGGTTTTTTTGTTCTTTTTCATTGTGTGGGTCATTTTTCAAAACTCTTAAGAATATAATATCTTCTATGGTGTGGGTTGTAAGGTCAACAACAGCTGACAGTCGGTATCCAAGTCACACTTATATTTGTCACACAGCTGGGTAAGAGCCATTCAAAACATGGAATCCTTACTAATATTATAATAGGGTATCGGACTGTTCCTAAATTTACCATATTTTATGAATTATTTTTAAAATATAGATTAGTAGCAGACGATTCGCGAATGAAAAACGAATTTACTGTGATTTTTTAATGTTTCAATATGTCTGTCTCTTTCAAAAACGATTTTTTGTATGGAGATTATATGGCGTTACTAGCAAGTGACGTCACAAGTAGGTATGTGCCTCTCTGCCTAATCTTGAATTACAAACCTTTATAACGCGGTCAAATTTAAAGATTAAAAAATATTTTAGTGTTCGATAGCAGAAACTAAGAAGTTTGGATTCATAAAATAAAAAAAAAAGTAGTCCTATACCCTATTGCGAAAGGGATGTTTGTTATTCTTTTACGCAAAAACCTTCGGCAAAATCTACTGAACGGATTGGGATGAAATTTGGAATAGAGATAGTTTGTACCCTAGATTAAAACATAGGATACTTTTTACGGGAAAGTCTTATTCGCGAGCATAGCCGCAAGCGGACCGCTATTAAAATATTATATAATATGGTAAATACTTGATCACAGGAGAAAACTCTACTTATATTGAAGTATAGGTTTGCCACAAAATTATTATCATAGATGAGAAAATCGTGAGATGAGTACATCGGTAAGAAACTTTCCAGTTGCAGAAGAAACTATTGCACAAAAGGACCTTGGCACCATTAAGATTTATGTTCTGGTAGAATCTATTTGCTGTCGTTAATAAAGCTTTGACTAAAACCATTAGGAAGCCAAGTTCAATATCAAAACAGTTTCAAACGCAGTTCATTGCCAAACTTGTGTCACGCTTAACACCCTAACTGCCATACTGCACTTTTCTTCTAGCAAGTCGTAAAAGCCGACTGCGGTAGAAGTTTAAAAAGTGATACTAGTAATGAATGATTCAAGGGGTACATATCATAAGGCATAAATTTAAAATACATAAGTTCACAACCGATAAGTTCAAAATATATAAATTCATAAAATATAATGGTTAGAATGAATAACAAGCAAAATCCATAAAGTATGATTTCTATAACGGTTGAAATGTATACTATCAAAATGCATATGTTTACAATATTTAAGTTGAAAAAATATACATTTATAAACTATAATGGTTAGAAGGAATAAGATCTAAATAAATAAATAAAATCATCAGAACTAAGAAAACTAAAATTATTACGACCTGTTTATTTTATAAAATTGCATTCTGAGGGTAATTATATGTTTTGATTGAGTTCGAGAGTTTGTGGGTAGATTCTTACTGTGTTCGGTTTAGTGAAAACAAAAGAAGTCAAAAGTAGTTGTTGCTGTAAATAATGGCAGAAGACAGTATTCAGTTATTTAAAACTCAAAAAGGAGGACAAAAAGTGCAGCGAAATGGTTTCGCATACGTAAAAAACAGACAGTGTGGTAATAAAGTGTATTAGTGTTGCGAATTACTCAATAACAGTACTTACAAATGTCGTGCTCGTTTGACAACGTTAACGGAAGGTGAATCACTATCAGTGTTATCTAGTAGTGGTGAACATAATCACGAACCAAACCCGATCAGAGCAAGCATTGCCAATAATATATGTGATTTGAAATCAAATACAAAACACCAGCGGATGGCTAAAACTTGTCAAATCGTCCAGGAGCATATTGCGTCTACTTCTACGGATATTGCAAACAAATTACCATCCAAAGACGCATTGAGACAAATTATTAATCGAGAAAAAAAGAAGTTATTTAACACACACACTGAACCAACTACATTTGACTTTAAACTTCAAGAAGATGCCACTATGTTGGAGGGGGGTGATAACTTTGTTATAAAGGATAAAATTTTTGGATCTACCAAAAGGGTGATTTTGTTAAGTACGATGACGTTAATGACCTTTCTTGGACAAGCTTTGTATTGGGTCATGGACGGAACATTTAAGATTGTACCTACCGTGTTCCAGCAACTGTACACCATCCATGGTCCTGTACTAAACAGTGATAAAACCTTTCCACTATTATTTGTTTTATGTACTCATAAAGACAAAGCATCCTATGACGTAATGTTTGAGTTGATTATTGAGTATTGCTCTGAATATAACATACGTTTAAATCCCTCGTTTGTCATAATGGATTTTGAAAAAGCAGCAAGTTTAAGCTTAAGACAAAACTTTGAAACAGTGAATGTAAAAGGATGTTTTTTTCATTTACGCCAAATAATATACCGCAAAATTCAAAAAGAAGGATTGAGTACTAAATATAATAATGATCATTCATTTAATATTGATATAAAAAGTATTTTAGCTTTGACCTACATTCACCCTGAGAATATACCAGATTATTTTAATGCATTGATTCAATCATTGACCGACAACGATGCAAAAAAAATTGCAAAATGGTTTGGACAAAATTACGTTATTGGTAAGAATAACCAACCACCCCAATATAATCCAAGGTTTTGGTGTTGCTGCAACATACCAAATATTCCACGCACACAAAATAGTGCTGAATCATTTCACCACCACATCAACCAAATTTGTGCTAAGCGACACGTTGGATTTTACCGTTTAGTAGCAGAACTGATCAAAGAGATAAAAGTTAATAATGTGTACATTGAAAAATTAAAAAACGGAGAACCTGAAGCAAAGAGAAGGAAGCAGAAAAACGAACATAAATTACAAAGAATTGATACAATTTTAAAAAATATTATTGAATACTCATATACAGAGTTCCTGCGAGCTATTGCTGCTAATCTATAAAAAATTAAGGAATCGGCCTATTGCAGTCCACTGCTGGACGTAGTAATCTATAATAGCGATAAAAAACCTTACTAATTTAGTATACTATATGAATCTGATTATTTATCAATAAAACATTTTAAATTTTCGTGCTGTGTTTATTTTCATATTTTTTTTAATAATATCTATGACTATTAAGTTATGTATTTTAAATATTAGGCATTGTAAGTGTAGGAGTTTCAACTATTATGACTCGTAACCATTATAAAATGTAATTGTTATACATCTTAAACATTATGCATTCCAAACTTAGGATTTGCGAACTTATGTCAAAGAACTTTATATATTTTGATACATTATTTATTCTGATTTTCGGTATTTTAACTTTATGAATTCAAACCGTATGTATTTTAATTTTATACATTTTGATACGTACCCGATTCAAGTCCGCGCCCGCTATCAAATCCGCGCCTGCTATACCTACCTATATATTGCCACTTTGGGAGAAATATGTCTGTTAAGAAAAAAAAGTGTTAATGATGACGGAAGAGCGGTCAGATACGCAAGATATTTTAAGGTGCGCAGTTTTAAAAGTGACAGAAGATAGAATAGCGTATGATGTTGAATTTAAAAAAAACTCCCTACTTTTAGGAAAATCAGGTGATTCGGCTTGCAACGTCATAACTGGGGAAACGAACCGGGAATCGAACTCGAAACTTACATGTGAGACGAACACCACGGAGGCTGTTGAAAAGCACAGTATAAGTGAAGACTTGAGGAGGATTATGATCTAATAATAACACTTACACTTAGTCAGCAGTCAAGTAGTTAAAATCTAATGCTTCGGAAGGCAAGGCCATTGCGACAGACACTCCGGCGCCGGAGTGCCGGATAGACTTGACGTCTCATGTACCACTAACATAATGTACCTCATTAAGTGGCATAATGAAGCTATAAAGGCTATTTTCACAGTAACAGAACAAAGCTAAAATTAAGTTCTTCCTGCCCTATTTGGTTTATGGTGTAACTAGCTGTCTGCCCGCGACTATGCTCGCGTTGTTACATTTTCCCGTGGGAATAAGCATGTGTTAATCCAGGGTACAAACTATCTCCATCCAATTTTTATCCAAATCCGTTCAGTTGTTTAGGCGTGAAAGCTGTTTGCAGAAAATGTTTCATCATCATCAAGGGCCCGTTGAAAATGTTTACAGAAAGCGTAATTTTGTGCAATAGTAATATAGCAAAACAAAAAGAAACACTCACAAAAATACTTTTCTAATAATGGATCATCATCAAGATCATCATCAAGATCATCATCAAGATCATCATCAAGATCATCATCAGAAGAAAAAGAAGACGACCATCTCTTGGTCATAAACGTCATAGAATAAAATAAATAAAGGACCATTTTACTCATTGCCTCCACTAGACAATGAGTAAAATGGTCATCAGGTTTCTAGAAGACTGAAACATAAGTTCTGGGACCGTCATGCCGTGGTTAAATATAAAGTTTCACAATGGAACCTCGGCCGTGGAGAAAACGTGAGGAAAACAAGCCGAGGTCGGTGAAATATTAGATTGCAGTGCAGTTCAGTGTCGCAAGATAGCGCCGCCATGGTCGCAGTGACTATAAATACCTCTATAAGGTTCTACAATGTTACCTAAATAGTACAAAATTTCTCCGGTGGTAGCTCAAACACTTCAGTCCATGAAGAACTTGGTTCCATGACTTTTCAAAAATCTTTTTTTTTTTCATCCACGTTGACCAAGTAGCTGAACAGTTTGTATGTTAAGCCGAAATTAATATTTAATAGGTATTTTAGAAAAAATCTAGAACCAAAGATGTACATAACCAGATAACCACACGAGTTTTGTACACGTTGTTTAAGACTCTAAAGGATAACAAATCAACATAAGGCGCCCACTTGGGGGCTCGGACCTCGGCATAGGACGTTGCCATGGCAAAAAGCGCGAGGGAGAGGAATAGCCCTGCTGGGGCCGTTCCGAATTAACAGTGGCTGTCCGTTTACGTTCTTTGCTTTTTTCCCGTTGGAAAACTCTTTTCATTTCGTTTTATCAAAATCATTGGGGTTAGATTAGCCGTGACAGACAGATTTCCGCATTGATATTTTACTACGAAGTATAAGTGAGCTTTCGCACAAGACAAAATGTACTCTTGTATTTTAGAAAATTGTTGAATCTTTTATTGATAGTGGATCTACAATCAAAACTGCAACTGCGAGTATGCACTATGAATATTAGCATCTCTGCATGTAACTAGATTTCTACGTGTTCTGTACACGCTTGGACAATATTGGACGTGCATTCAGTCAGACCCGGACTGTCTGGATAATCGAATCTTAAGATCCAGAAATAGACAGCAATGTTCAGTCTAAAACGGCTAGCATTTCATCTGGAGTTCAATTGTTGATCGCGTTAGACCTTGGTTTGACTATTTATTTATTTATTTGAAGAATAAACAGGTAAAGACTAAACATTCTCACTAAGACACACATTGTTATAAAATGTTGCATATTACTACAAGCTACATCTCCAGTTACTTAAAGTTTAGAACTAAAAAACAACTAATAAAAACATGCAATATTATAACTGATTTTTTTAACAAGGTGACTATTTTGTAATTACAATTACAACTAAATAGTTGACAATAGTTTTAACTAGAAAAAAACTATTTATAGTTGGAAATCCCAGTGTACAATAAAGTATATTCTTATCTAGATTTCTTCAATCGACATCTCCTCACTCATGCTTAAACCTCACGTTTAAATTTTGGCAAGGACTAAAGTGACATTTACAGTTGACATTTTGACCTTTAAGCGCAACATAGACGTGAATAATATTCATCATCGTCTTCATCGACAGGTCATGTACGTCCCCACCAAGGGGCTCGAGCCTACCCTGAATTAGCGTGATCAGGCCTTAGTTGACCACGCTAGACCACTTTATTTTGAGTTGGTCGACTTTACACACAATCTTTGTATTTCTTCACCTATATCGAGCTTCGAATAAAAGAACATAATTCAAAATTGGAAAACACATTGGTACGAGGTGGAAATCGAACTACTGTACCACCGACGACGCTGTCATGGTCTACTTACACTTAAGAAAAAACGGAAAGGTTATTGTTTTGAAGAAATATCATACTTACCTACTTATCCTCTGTAATCACAGAAACGTGCCTTGTAATAAAAATCCAATCGTGAATTTGGAGACCGATAATAAATCTAATTTCAAAGCAAATAAGCACTTATACAAGTAAATTCTTCTAAAAAAATATCCTAAATACAATGACCTTGCTCATTAACACAATTTTGATAAAAAAGGTAAGATAAAAAAAATGTTTAAGCAGATCTTCTTGCAACTACATAATATATTCTAGTTACTCTGTGTACTCTGTGGTTGTATTTAGTTTTTTATTACATAAATTTTCTTTTTAGGCGGTTTTCTCTAGAGGATGGTTGCTATTTTAACACGCTTTCATTGGTTTCACCTGTATGTTTGTGTGAAACCGACTCCTCTGGACTCGATTTTGACCCACTTAAAACGGACAGATTTAATTTAAACGTTGTAAGTGTATCAAGAACCGGTGACAATACAATAATTTGAAAAACAAAAAACAAATAAATATAAAACTAAAAAACACGATTTTAAATTAAAGCACATCAAACTAAAAAGTGAAAAATAGTTCCATGTGCCATATTTTTCGTATATCGAGCAACCCACGCTTTTTCCACAATAATACTAGTATTTTTCGTTCATTCAAGAAAACAAAATAAGTTTTTTTTTTACTGATTTAAGGATAACATTCTTTCAGTTATATTTACTCTAAATCTAACTAAATGTGTTCGGATTATTTGAGTCACTTCTTATTTATAAAAAAAATATCAATGACTAAATTGAAAACATTTTTAATTGATGAATTGACGAAACAAACAAATGAAACGATCATTTTGTACGAAAGAAATATAAAAAATTAAATTGGAACAATTTAGAAACTGTACGTACCGCGAATACAGTTACAGCGGCACCAAAAAAAAAGATTTTACTAAAATATTGTGACCATTTCTAATTTATCCAGTAATTGATAAAATTAATAATTTTACAATAATAATTTTGGTTTTTGAACGATTTGGTCAAGACCATTTAAATATTGATATTCCAGGTTTTGGTCAGTTAAACTTTTAATGCAATAATAATAAAAAATAATAATAATATAATTTAAAGGTGAACTGAAGAAGTTTCCCCATATAATTCTATTTCTCCCAAAGCTTAAAATAATTAACATAGCATTGTAAATATGTAGCCTTAATTATTGAAGTTAGCTTAAGTGAGAGACTGGTGTCCAAGTTAGGTTAAAAAAACCGGTGTTAAGGATCACCAGGCCACCCTCCTTATTACAAGAATAAAAGCTAAAGAAACGAAATTAGAACCAGTCATTAAAAACCCACCTTAACTCAAAATACCTTACTACAGCAATTAATAATACATATGCAATCCCGTTAATATTGGGATACTCTTTTGGAATAATTAACTGGACACAAACTGATCTATTATATTATATTCAGCCGTGTGGTGACGGCAGAGTAGAATACATTTGTCGCCAACCTCTACCTTTTAATCTGCGATCTCCAACCCGCCTGCCAAGCGTGGAGATTATGGCAAAACCCTCCACTTAAGTGGAGGAGGCTCTTAGTCCAGCAGTGGACTGTAACGGGCCGTTGATGTTGATGTTGATGAAACTGATCTATTAAAGCTGCAACGTTTGATTAATACCAGTCTCGCCAAATCAAGGAAACATCACCCAAAATCATGTATCCAACGCCTTACTCTGCCTCGTTACTTGACTCATAATTCTTTAAAATATCATATTAAATTGCAGTTAGTTGATAAATCATTATTTGACGAATAAAGCACCATATTTTTTTAATTAAATTTTTATCCAATCATCTGATTTATCTGCATGGGGTTCACCATTAACAGGGGTTCACCATTAACATCACAACCTACTGGATATGATGATGTCCAGTGTTTTCAGATAAGTCATTTTGCTGTTAACCATTGTAGAAATCTATTGCCGTGTCTGCCAGTAATCAGAATAGACGCCATGATCTATAATTATTCATAGTGCCCGTATGTCGGTTTGTGCTGGGTTAGTGACGTTACCGCAATCCGAACACTGACGATAATTAGCCGATCAAGATATAGGTTATATTATATAGGTATTTTACTAATCGGATTTAAAAAAGGGGTTGTCAATTTACCCGTGCGTGTGAATTGGAATTGTATAGTTTTCGCATTATGTTAGCCTATGTGAGCTTCCAAAATGTTTATCCAGTGTATTTCTCAGACACTAATAGAAACCATTTATAGGATAGACAGAATTTTTTAAATTAAATTTATAGTTTTCAACATGGGAAACAGTGCAAGTCTCATAAAAATCGGTTAATTTTCAAAATAATTATAAGCTGGTGTCAAAAGTTTTTTTTAGTTCAAGTTATATTTAGTTCCACCAATATTATACCTATAAATGCGTAAGTTTGGATGTTTGTCACTCAATCACGTTTTCACTGGAAGGTTCGGGATGAAACTTGGCACACATGTAGGTTAGATACTTCATTCCCACGGGAAAACTCATTAAACGCGGGTGAAACCGAGGGCGGAAAGCTAGCATACAATAAACTTGCACAAAATTAAAAATATACTCGTAGTAAGAAGTTGACGCGGATATTCACGGATCCAAAAATGAACTTTGTTTGTGACACCATTGACAGATACACTTCGTTAAAGGTAACGTTCTCCACAATTTGACCGCGATTTGTCAAGGATTTCCACTTGACTGACGCGTGCGCGGGTGATTACCGCAGACGTGTTTGATCTGTAGATTTGCTCCCGACATCTGTGACATTTCCAACCTGAGAGGTGTGTAAATGTTGTTGATAATTCCGCTTTTATCGAGCTAGAAGTACATCTATGGGTGTAAAAGCTAATCTATACTTGAACAAGTACAGTCGGCCAAGAAAGTGATAACACTTTTGATTTAGTTTTCTAGTGAACAAAAAATCATGAGTGATTTTTCTTTCCCAAGACACAACTACTCTCACTGGCTGAGCTTACAACACACCCGATGAAGAAGAAGAACTACTATAATCATCATCATCATCATCATCATCTAAGCCGGAAAACCTCCACTGCTGAACATAAGCATGGGTTTTGTAACTACTATAATACCTAACTGTAATTTTATTTATACAATGTTTTTCTAGTTTATGAATAAAAAATACAACATTGATAATTTCCTTTCTCTCAATAGACCAAGTTAAAATGAGATGCAAAAAAAAATGCATTTCATTAATCGACTGACAAGTGAACTTATTTTAAAGTAAACCACCCGACTGCGATTTATTGTAGAAAGAAAACGGATAGTAGCACTATTTCCACTGTTTTTAGTCAGGTCGTCAGAATGTTTCGTCATCATCCTATGAACTATAATAATAGTTCGAATTTTCAGGTAAACGTTATTATTTGCTCTTCATTTGTCCTTTTGAATAATCAGAACAAAAGTAGTACATTACTGCTGCGGCCGCAAAATTAGTTATTGTTGGACGAGGACACGTTTAAAGTCCGAGCCGCAGGCGAGGACTTTTATTGTGTACGAGTCCAGCAAAATTTTTCGCGGCCGAGGCCTGTATAGAGCTTTTCTCTGAAATACGCGAGGAAATTATAAAACACAAAAAAAATTACCTTGAACTTTGGATTTGGATGTGTACTCGTATCGTACTAAACTTATAAGTTCTAACCTTTATCACTTTAACCTCTACTTCGACTACTTGAACCATTCATTGTCGTAATATTTCCCTAATTCAATGATTAGTTAACTCCATCATGAAAAATAAGTAACAAAATAGTACGATAAAATTAAGAGATGAAAATTACAAACCGCCATATTGCGCTTTTATCTTTTTTTATTCTGTGCCAGTGTCATACAGAGCATACAGCCAACTCAAATCACTACGATTCATATGAAATTTGAATTTAGAACATAAAAGTGTGCTGTAAAAAGATTCAAAAACAATGAAATTTCTAGACGAAAGATACTTTGCCGGCCTAGGCCGTTTGAGGGCACATTCCTGGCCGCTGTTTTGTATGGGACAATGTTTCGTCCAAAAATGAGTCACTTCGCGTACTGTTTTTTAGCAGTAATGATCACATTTTCGAGCGTGTCGGAGAAAAGCTTATTTTTATTAAATAAGCGGATTATTACTCTCCTTTTAGCAGTCGTAGTTGAAGCACAATAGCTGCCAGCACGTA